>JAYEVI010000259.1:0-119555 GCA_036346575.1 Dendrocalamus sinicus
AAAGCAACACAGTCAAATCAATCAGCCTCACTTGAGCATGCTATTGGATAGATCTGTTTTTCCAAGTTTAGAACATCCTAAGCTCTTCCAAAGATCTCTAGGATTGCTTTGAAAGCTTCTAAATTGGTCTGTTCGTGCTTTAAGAAGACGCCACATCGTCGCGTACATTGAGACTCGAAAAGGGAGTTGCAGTCTTGACAGGGAGCAAGAACTCCATCTTCCTCAGCCGACAATTAGTTTTTGCAAAGGTTCCATGGCTAAAATGAAGAGCAAGGGGGATAGAGGGTCTCTTGCCTTACCTCCTCTAGCGCAAGAAAGATTCACCGAGAAGCCATTCATTAGAATGCTCGAAGATGACGAGCAAAGAAGGTTCTAATCCAATTCCTCCAAGCGATACCAAAGCCAAAATTGAAGAACCTCAATTAAGAACGGCCAACTTATCGAGTCAAAAGCTTTGCCACGCCTAGCTTGAGGAAAAGGCTTGGGATCTTCTTTTCGTGAAGAAGTCAGACCGCTTTGTGTAAAGGAAATTCTCATGTATAGATCGCTTTTTAATGAAAGCATTTTGTTCCCTGGAAAGTAATCTATCCATCACCGCTGCTAGTCTCAAGGCCAAAGTTTAGATATGATCTTTGAGAAGCGTGGATAAGGTCGATTGGTCTAAATCGCCAGTCGGCAAGCGCCCAACTTCTTATGCGATGGAAAATTTTGGCGGCATTTAGTAGCTCTAGGTGCTCGACTTGAAAATCCATGAAAGCTTTGGTAGCCTCTAACAGATCTATTTTAATAATATTCCATGCTTTTCTATAAAAACCCCAATAAATCCATCAGGACGAAAGCGCTTTTCAACCAAGTTAAAAATCACGCACTTCAATTCCTCTTGGTGATGGGTCGCTCCAAATCTTCCATGTCCTCCATCCCTAATCTCGGCAAATCCAACTGATTCCCATTTAGGGAGGAAGAACGTTGAAGGCGGTATCTATTTTTGTGACAAAGAAATCATCATTTGGAGCAACTTTCTTCATTGAGAAACGGGTCCATTTTCAGAATGCAAGAACTCAATGAAGTTCTTTCTTTCCTGCCATTTGCCCCAGAGATGAAAATATTTTGTGTTTGCATCACCCTCTTTTATCCAAGACAGCCTAGCCTTTGTCTTATACTGATTCTATTCAAGGTCGCAATCCCAAGAACTTTTACCTTAATGTCTCAAGAAAGGCTACCTCATCTCAAGAAAGATTTCTCTCCTAAGTGCGGTTTCTAGTCTTTGGATGACTTCATTTGCCAGAGCTAACTGCAAGCGCAAGTCACCAACTGCATTTTTATTCCACCGAATGAGGGACTTTGCTAGACGTTCTAGTTTAGCATGGAAGCGTAATAAAGGCCTAGTTGTGTTAGTCGGCTTTTCCCAGCTGTGTTGGACCTCTTCAAGAAAATCTGGGCGCTTAAGCCAGAACGACTCAAAACGAAAACCCTGGAATGGCCTATCTTCCATATCCCCTCTCAGGAATAGGGAGCAATGATCTGAATTTGCTGAAGATAAGGCAACCATGTGAGAGTGGGAAAACATTAGGTCCCAATCCGTGGAACTAAAAGCTCTATCAATTTTTGTCATCGTTTGCATCTCAGGGCCTCCTCGCCAAGTGTACCTCCGTCCATTTAATGGCAGTTCCTTGAGATGCAGTCTGTCAATACACCCTTTGAACCGGGACATCATCCTTCTATTCAAGTTAGCATTATTTTTATCACTCGCCAAGTAAATCAAGTTAAAGTCTCCAATAACCAACCATTCACCAGCACATTACATTGAATAGATTCTAGCTCGTGAGAAAAATTATTTTATCTTCTTCCGATCGCGGTCCATACACCACATTATCGACCAAGTTAATCCTTCACCTCTCATTTTAATATTTGCGATAGGGAGAACTGTCCCATGGAGACATTAGTTAGTTCAAAGAAGTTATCATCACAAGCTAGAATAATCCCACCTCTAGAGCCTAGAGTCGCGTACAGCAAAGTGAAGGGAGAATCGTTGCCCAAGACATTGAGAAATGATTTGACTATTGACCTCGCTAATTTGGTTTTCACGAAGACAGACAATCGTAGGCTTGATTAACTCTACCATTTCTCTTAAACAATCCTTCTTAGCTCCTGCATTTAGACCACGAACATTCAACTCAAAACATTACAGGTTTGCTTGAGACATTAAGAACTTGAGGGGACAACTAAGAGGTAAATTTCTGGCTGCAGACCTGGATGGTGGTCAAAAAGTCTGACATTCAAGCGTACAACAGACAAGACACAAACACACGCTTCTTGGAGGCACTCGCAGATTTTGAAGCAAACAAGCAGGACACAAAACACACTTCTTGGAGGATCTGCAGATTTTGAAGCGAAGATTGAGGAAACTAAGGACACAACACACTAAAGCACCTTGGGAACCCTTAAAAGCAGAGGATAGGGCCATCACTCTATGGTGGCACAATGTGACAACTTCACTTTCTGGATGAGTCAATTAAGCCGGTTAATCGGTCTTCTTCTTGTTTGGCGAATCTTCGGAAGCTTGCAACCTCCCTTGTCTATGATGTCCTTTAGCTTACGCAAATCAGCAAGCGGCGGGGTTTCTTGAAGTGCTGAAAATAAAGATTTTGGCTAAATCATCAAAAGAGCTATCATTTGGCAGAAACCAAGATGCTTAGCTAATATTTCTTGAGCTAAAAGCTCCATTGGGACACCTGCCTAGACTTGTTTGCAATGCGCACACTACGGCGAAACGGAGTCACTGTGGTGCTGCAACACGCGCCGCGAGGGCTCACCTGCAGGATGGGAGTTGTTGCCAACTTGGTGATTTTTGCGGAAGACTCCTAGTTTGTCTTTGGCCCTGTGCCGGAGTTCTAGGCACTCCTCCTGTCCTCCTAGCTGCCGGTGCTAGTAGCTCCAAGCAACATTGGGTCCGTGCGGCTACCCTCCACCCGCTGTCGTTATGAGTACTCAAAGCAGCAACACCGGGTCGACGCGGGAATCATCCATTTGGTCATCTAATATCAACGTAGCAGCTGCATCTCCATCTGGATTTTGCTTGTTGCTAACAGGCAGTGACTTACAAGAGAATTCACATGGAGGGGTAGGAGTCGCACTTACGGCAGTCGCAAGGAATTTCCTGCCCCGGGCCATTTCTACGGATGGTGGAGAGCGCCGAGCTCCCTGAGCCTCCCTGCTGAGTTGCCTTCCACGGCGGTCGCCCGCAGGGCGCTGCTCGCCCCTATTACGCGGTTCGGTGCTTCTGCGACGCAAGCCTCCATTGATGCAGTTCCAAATGGAGCGACTGCGATGGCGCTCCCTGCTTGAATCCCCAGTCATCTCGCTCGCCCAGGCGGCGAAGACCCTCAGGAGGCCTCGCGGGGCGGGGGGGTCTCGGGAGCCCACGCATTGCATCGTCCATCACGCTGCAGCTCCACTCGGCGCTGGTGTGTTGAGGATCATCCTACGCCCTCCCACCAAGAAATTCAGGTCTTCGGAATGTCCAAATGGACTAGCACCTCATAGGTGAATCCCTTCTTGAACTTCGGTCAGGCTGCCCAG
Organism: Dendrocalamus sinicus; assembly: GCA_036346575.1. Classification (NCBI taxonomy): domain Eukaryota; kingdom Viridiplantae; phylum Streptophyta; class Magnoliopsida; order Poales; family Poaceae; genus Dendrocalamus; species Dendrocalamus sinicus. Next base: position 3,580 of record JAYEVI010000259.1, read on the forward strand.
TAGCAGGACATTCTGCGGTCTTGTCATGGGAGAGAGCCTCCACATCGCCGATGTGATCGACCATACCTTCTTGGGGATCGAGTTTGGGTTAGGGTCAAACCCAAGCATCAAAGGTGCGGTTGTAGTGTCTTGCTTCAGGAGTACTCCTCCACATAGTGGATGGAGTGCCGCGCCAACAGACGGCTGTCACCTCCTCTCATCCCGTGCATCGGACGCCTTCAAGACAGGCGAGCATGGTAGCGCAAGACTGAAGCATGGGCGTGGCGCAGTTCATCCCACTGCCTGAAATGGTAGATGCGTCCTCCAGGGGCCTCCAATGTTCCCCAGCCGAGGGCCGCATCCCGATCCCGTTGATGCAAGAAAGTGACAAAGAAGTCTTCTGGATGGAATTTGGTAACTTGCACATCCCTGCGTCTCAGACGGAAAGCCGAGCAAATATCATCAGCGAGGGTGCTGGGTTCCACCCTGCCAACTTGATTACCGACCACCCATGCTACCATCGATCTAGTGGAGAAGTGATCCCGTAGGCGATCAATCTCCCCCGTGGCAGTCACTACACATTGGTCCTCCTCAGGGCGCGCCCTGGGGTCCCCCGGAGCATCCATGCTCACAGCACGACCTGGTCGGGAAGTAGGTGGTGGACACAAAGGAGGGAAGTGTTCTTTACACTCCAGAGGCTGGGAAAACTGAATACGTTTGAAGACAGAGTTCCTGGCTGTGGCATCATCTTTATAGCAGCTTGCAGTGCCTCGACTTGCCATTGAAGTGAATGTTTGTATAAGAAAACAAATATCCAACCCGTTAAGAGCATTATCCCCTGATTTTTGGATTACTTTCCATTGATAACCCATGCAGCACATTCCATTTAAAGAGGATCACGGTTTCCTTTTGAATTTGTTTGAACCGAGCATGCTCTTTCCTATTTTTAAATGATGCAGATTTACTTGTGTGTCCAAAAGTACACACGTTGGCCATCAACTGTACAAATGATTCAAAAGTTGCAAGTGACAACAAACATTTGCGGAAAGCCAGTTGTTTCACATACCTTTTGAATTTCCTATACTAATAATTGTCAATCTGATCTCAATGTCAAGGATACTTTTTAAGACAATTTAATTGTGAAATGAATTTGTAAGTATAAACCCTTTTTAGATAATTTGTGAGTATATACCCTTTTTGAGATAATCTGTGAGTATATACTTTCACATACCTTTTGAATTTCCTATACTCATAATTGTCAATCTGATCTCAAAGTCAAGGATACTTTTTAAGATAATTTAATTGTGAATTGAATTTGTGAGTATATACCCTTTTTAGATAATTTGTGAGTATATACCTTTTTTTTGAGATAATCTGTGAGTATATAACCTTTTTAAGATAATTCAATTGAGTTTAATTTCAAAAATAAAACTCTAAAGTCAAAGACTTAAAAATAATTTCTGCAAAAATATCTTTATACAATAAGTAGATACCCACATGATTTTTGAATTAATACAAATCAGTTGTTTATTGTCTTGCCAGCTGGTTCAACTAATCAGCATTAATGTAGTAGCAAAGCAAGAAGACATGCCAAATTAAATATTCTTTCTATATCAGTGAATGCAATTGGGTTGACCCGTTATTTCTTGTACCCATTCCAATGGCACACATCATAAAGCAATCTAAAGGTAGCGGGGTATGGTGCCTAGGCACCATGGTGTCTATATATATATATATATATATATATATATATATATATATATATATATATATATATATATATATATATATATATATATATATATATATATATATATATATATCAAACAAGAATATTGAAGTAGACTAGAGTAGTCGGACCTATTTTTAAATTGGAGCAAACTACTAAGTTGGATCTAAATATAGCTATCATCTCTCTTGAATATAATGCAAGGGCGGACCTGCCCTTCGGGCGAGGCCGGGCGACCGCCCGAGCTCCCCTCGCCGGCGGATCCCCCTCCTCGCCGGCGGACCCCTCCCCCCGGCGCCGCTCCGCCCCTGGACCCCGGTGGTACCGGAAGCACACACACCCCCGGGCAAGTCGGCAAGGCCCAAGTCCAACAAGCAACCCAATAAATACACGGCCCAAGGCCCAAGCCCAACCGCCCAGCAAAGCAACAATGAGATATAGCGGAGTAGCGGAGGTTGGAGGACGCACGGCACGGGCTAACAATCCACTGTCCACCAAATCAACTAGTCAAGAAAAAGAACCGGCGGTGGCGCTAACCTAGATCCGGCCTCCCAGGCGGCAGAGGCGGAGGAGGCGCAGTGGCAGCGCCCAGCCGGCCCAGGCGGAGGAGTCGGAGGGCGGGAGACGCGGCGGCGCCCAAGCGGCTAGGGGAGGGGTCGGAAGCGGCGAGGAGAGCGGTCGGCTGGTCGGGAGCGGCCGGCGCTCGGGCCCGGCGGATTTGAGGAGAGGGAGAGGCCGAGAGCGGAGCGCCGCCTGCGCCGGAGTTTGAGGAGGCAAGGACGCCGAGGAGAGCGGTCGGGAGCGGCCGGCGCCAGGCGAATTTGAGGAGACTGGAGAGGGAGAGCGGAGCACCGAGCGCCGGAGGGAGACTAGGCGAGCTGGCGAGGTGTTGGAGGCGAGGAGCAGTGGCCGGGTACTGGGGCCTCGGCGACTCGGCGGATTTGTTTGAGCCTCTGCCTTTCTGCCTTTGAGGAATGAGAGCGGTCGGGACTGAGTAGAGGAGGAGACTAAATACTAGCATTAGCATAAGTATTTCTTGGTAGGAGCAGAAGCTGCAAGGGACATTATTTCTTGGTAATTACTTTTAGACTTTTAGTCTTTTATAATTTTATATATTGCACTTTTATAGTTTCATTTATAAAGGTACAATAAATTCTATTTTATGTAGATTTGTGTATTTAAGTATTAGTTTTGATAGCTCGTAAAAATTTTATGTAGATTGTAGAATATGTAAACTAGCTTGTTAAAATGAGGGTACTTACATTTTACCTCTCGTAAGCTTGATGATCGAGGCTTGTTCAAATTCAAAATGAATAAACAGGATTTGAATAGCTATTTTAGCAAATTGTCAAGGAAGTACCAAGGACTTGATGGTGTGCTATATCGAGCGAGAGATATTCAAAGAACTTGATCGTGAAAAAAATCAAAAAACAATTTCAAGACATGAAAACTCGAAGATTGAAAATGCCTCGTTCTCCTAGACGTACTTAGTTATTTACTGGTATATTTTTTGTCTTTTTTTTTATTGTATCTTTTATATTTTATTATCGAATTGTGACACTACTGATTTATCTATCTTTCACAATTGACATGTTGTTTCTTTTACTACTCATCTACAATTGTAGATTAAGCTTCATTAGTGAGGTATTTTTCATTGTCCTTTCGTTATCTACATATGTTAACATGCGAATTGTAGTTGTTGTTTCTATTTCGTATCACATACTTTTATTAGTGTGATTGCAACATAGTTTGATCATGGATTGTTTTGCTTGTGGGTACTACTGTTTATTTCACGCTTCCGACTTTAGCCTATCTAGTTTTTTTTTCGGGATCCGCCATTAGACTTCGCCCTACCTCCAATTTTTTCCTGGGTCTGCCACTGATATAATGCATATAATTAGAAGCAAATACTAACATCAAATTACCAAGAACAAATCAATCTACAAGAGGTATACTTTCACCAAACTCTCCAAAGCTAGCCGTCTCCTTCAAAGCAGCGCAAATAAAGACAAATATGTTGGAACCGGCCTGGCAAGGTATTTAATAACGCGACGTATCACAGACACGTCCAATCCTGAACTGTCTGTGATAAGAACAATCTATGAATTATCACAGACGATTCTTAACAATAACCGTCTATGATAACAGAAGACTTCACAGACGATTCTTTATTAAAACTGTTTATGATAATTCACATACGGTTCTTAATGAGAATTGCTATCCATCGCTACTAACATAGATGATTACGCACATAAATATGTCTATGATAATTACAACACTTACGAATCCGAGAAATTATTTATGATGAGACATCTAGTATAACCTTCCCTGTAGTAATGTGTACAGGTTGAGTGACATCCTAAGGTCAATAAGCCAATAGGAAAAGATATTTTTGCCCCTCCATATGGATAAATAGAGAGAACGATGCAGCAGCTTTGCTCTGCGGGATAAAAAAATTCTATAGCATAGACAGGAGTATATAAGGCCTGTTCTTTTCGGCTGCGGCATATGGCTTTTGGCTGAATTTTTTGAATTTTGGCTGTTTACGGTACAGATTATGGAGAGACAAATACTCACTTGCGATTTTGGCTGGTACAGATGTTGGGCTTTTAACATGTAGATCGTTTAACTTGTAGACCCCGTTTTGAGAAAATACTCCGTTTAAAAGTTATGTATTGTAGCAGAAGCCAAAAACCGATTTCGAAAGCCCAAAAGAACATGCCTATATATTTGAAGCAAGAGGGCGGTGTTGGCCTGAGTGACAAACAGCTACCCATCTTGCATGTCTCAATAGCACACACATGTGGTTGAAGCTATGGAAACGTCGATTCTGGACAGCGCACCAGGGAAAATAACTTCCATGAAAAAAATTTATCGGAGCTCTCTAAAAAAACTGAATTTTAGAAATTTCAAAAAATTAGATTTTCAAAAAAAATTGGTCAAAATATTCAAACAAATAATTCAAATACAAGAAATACAAATATATTTGAAAATTATGAAATCTCAAATAAATTTCCTTGCCTACCGTCATTTGCGGGTGCTGCCTCCCGCTCCTCGACGCCGTCGCCGCCCTTCCTTCCCCTGCTCACGGCCCGCTTCCACACCGCCTCTCCCCTGCATAGCCACCGGCTCCCTTGCGCAACCACCCGCTGGCCGCCCCTGCTCAGGCGCCCGCTGCCCTCCCCTCCCACCGTCTCTATGACTTCAGATCGAGTTTGGAACTTTGTAGGGGGAAGGAGAGTGAGAGACCATGTGGAGGTCATCCCATGTGTATGATGAGTAATTGACATCGGTTTAGGATAGTCGAGTTTGGTTTGGGTTGTTCGGACCTTGACGTTGTGTGGTGCAACGGGCTGGGTCGGACTGTGGTCAAACTTGGTCATATGGGATTAGGACGCTGATTCTTTGGCTTGACAGGTTTGGACTTCATCTGTGGTAAGTATGATGGTATGTATGCTTTCATGTATCGAGCGGTGCTATGTAACGTGTTTCTTGTCTGTGTGGCTGCAGGACATCGAGTGGAGTCGTGGCGAGACACGGAGGACCGGACTAGGCGCAGGTGGCGATGAGGTCAGAACGGTCGGGATGTGTCGAAGACGACGTGGACTCGAGGTGGAGTCGTGGCGAGGCTCGATGGACCGGACTAAGCGCAGGTGGCGCTGAGGTCAGAACGGTCGAGGTGTGCCGAAGACGGCGAAGCTGCGTGGCTTGCGAGGCAAGGGATGAGGAAGCTTCCTGGAAGGTGCGCGAGGGGCGTTTCGGTAAAAACGCAAAGCGGCACAAAAGGAAGCGGGTTTGGATAAAGCGCCGAGTTGTTGAAAGTCTAATGGGTAAAGCATGGTGCAAACCCATTAGTGGAGGATATAAATAGAGAGGGAGATGTGTGCTGAAATTTTGAGAGAGTAAGTGTAAAAGTTAAGGTTTCATTTGGGTCTCTCCATGTGTGTATGTGTGTGTTCCTCCCAAGAAGCATGTGTAGCTTTTGGTGTTCTTGAGGATTGAGAGGGAGAGGATGGATTGAGATGTAAACACTCTATAGCAATCATGTATATCCCCGTATCGTTGTTAAGAAATCTTGTGTTGAATCTCTTTGTTCTTGTGTTTGTTGCTTCTCTCAGTATCTTGTTCTTGTTCTATGTCCTTTCTTTGTTCGGTCAAAAGAGAGCCATTAATTCATACTTCTTGGTTAGTGCAATTTGAGGAAGCTTTAGCCAAAGCAAAATGGCACTTGGTTTCCTACGGGTTGCAAACATTTAATGCCTTAATGCTTGGGTTGGCAATTAGTACTTCATTTACTTTCCAGGAGGCAGCAAGAATTGAGAAAATTGGATTTTTGCCATCCGAAACATTGAGCTTAGAGTTTACCATCCCAAACATTGGTTTCGCAAATATGCCGGCCAAAACATGTGCTTCTTGATTCCTTTGCCATTTCGACTTTTACGCCCTAGAGCGGTGGAAAACCAATGATTTGCCATCAATGAGGAGTTTGCTCTAGGGGAGAAAAGTCGAAATGGCAAAGAAATCAAGAAGCACATGTTTTGGCTGGCATATTTGAAACCAATGTTTGGAATGGCAAAATTGCGAAGCCCAATGTTTCGGATGGCAAAAATCCAATTTTTTCGCAAGAATTGGATTGCATGTCTTGCTGTTCCATTTCCGACAGTACTAATGGCTCATTTCGGTCAGCTACCTCTTTTGAAGCTTTGGCTTTCTCCTTTTTGGGCAGCTTTTACTCTCAGCTTGGTTCAGTTTTAGTTGCTGCCATTTGGTACCTATTGTCTCCTCTTTCCACCCGAGAACTCTTTACTTGGCAGCTTGCTTTTCAATTCTTCTTCTCCTTTCTTTTAGCAACTGCCGATCTGTGCTATCTTTCTAGTTACATCAGAGATTACTCCAGTGAGCACAGTTTCTTGTTCGTCATAGCTTACATAGCTATCGGAGAAAAATTTTTAAGCGAATACTTGTTGGGGGATAATTTTTTAGTGATCGACATTCATCACTCCTCTGTCGGCCATTCCGATCCAACAGAGAGATCAGAACGAGAATGGTTGGTGCGGAAGATGCCCTTGCACTGCTGAGTCTAATGACTGTGGGTGGGTTGGTCTGTTGGTGTGATGGGCCTAAAAAAATTAAAATTGATCAAAATTTTGGGCCAATTTGGGTTTTTCTGAGAAAATTGAATGTCAACGAAATTCGTAAAATTTTAGCCGAAATTTGTTTTCCTACGGCTTACACTTGATGAAGCGGAGACTGGATTCAACATTGTCTTTATGTAAATTGATCGATACGGTGGGATTTCGTACATTTTTCAGTTTGTAAAGTTGGCGCCTTGTACATATGAGCTTACATGGTCTTCTCCAGTCTCCAGTTGCTCCATGCATGTGATGAGAGGCATGATGAAATTAATCGCCTCCGATCCCATGATGACATTCCATCGATCTCCGTGCTAATCCACCTTACTAACCCCTACATATGCCGATCTTAGCGCTACCCCGGTAGTACAGGTTGAGGCCGTTGTATGAGACGTATGGACTGTGGGAGACGAAGGACTAGATCCCAGCGGACGATCTGAGAGGAAGACCTGATACAAGGCAACAGATACACACTAACTATTACAAATTAAACACCATATATAGACACACTACTCCTACGTACGTAATCTTGCATCACTAGACAGATGGGAATGATGTAGGGTACTCACTGTTGCCGCTGGCTCCGCTGCTTCCCGTGCTGCTAGTTGAAGCAGCTGCGTGGAGGATGATGCCACCGATCATAAGCAGCAACAAAATTAGAGTGGCGACATGGCGAGTGCTCAGCGACATGGACAGACGGACGGATGGACGATGTCTGACGGATCATGTCTGACGGGTTGAATTTTGGTTTTGCAAGTTAACAAAATTTAGGTTTGCTGTCAGTGTAATAGGTTTGATCGGCATGCAGGACCAATTAGACCATTGGGCACATGCGATCAGACCGACCATTGATTGGTTGTTAAACCGGAGTTGGTAGCTTGAAGGCAGACATGTTTGAGCCTAGATACGTCTGGGATTTTTAGAGAGTTCTAGAGAGGGCAGATATGTCTGGGGTATGGGGTACCTAAGACATGTCTGGATTGTTGACGAAAGTGGATTTGAATGGTTTGAGTGTGTGCACAGTATGGGGGGCTGTTGGTTGATTGTGTTGTGTTACATGATACATTATTTTGACTAACATGATGTTAGATTAATTGGGCTTGGTCCATTATTAATTTAGCAATTAATCAAATGAAATTCCTAGGCCCACATGGAAAAACTGTTTAGTCCCATATGGAGAGTTGAATGAGAGTTACACCACTTTAAAAGGTGGAACGTGGTAACTCCCTTGTGGAATTGGAGAGAGCCAATACACGCGCGCTCGCTCGCTCGCTCGCCACGCCGAGCCGTGCCGTGCGCGCGCGCGCAGGCTGTCGGGTGCGGGTGCGGGCGCGTTTTTCTTTATCTATTCGAAAAAACGAAATGCACTGGCTGGCAGTAACAGTGCAGTTACTAGTGGATTATGGCTGCGGTTACTTTCGAGTAATGGCTGCAGTTACTGGTCTCTTCGTTTTTTGCTGTTACAAAAGAAGGCTCTCCTCTACATACCAAAGGGATACGAAAGAACATAACTCTATCTCTGTTTTGTTGCTGCTCTCTATCATCTCCGGTCCAGAGCCTTGCGCGCACAAGTTTCTGGGCGAGTAGGCCTCCGGAACTTCGTCCGTTTGTGTACCTGCAAGGGTAGGCGGGCGATTAAGTTTTTGGGGAGCGCATCGACGCGACTACTCAATCTGCGACGTCTACTTCCTGGTGGTGAACCGTTCACGGGACTGCACTGCGAACATCTTCCTGCATCAAGCTTCGTCCTGCATCACGCATCGATCGACTACATCGAATAGGCCATCATGTCAACTGATGGTAACGGCGCCTCCGGTGTCTCCGGCACTGGCCCCGCCCGAGGGTATAAATTGAAAACTTTTCTGGTGTATTTGTTTCTGTGCGCTATGAATATGTTAATAGATGTTTCTGTTAGCTTGTTCGTTAGCGAATATGAATACATCGTTGATAGATCACTCATGCATGTTTATGTCATGTTTTATTTGCTGAATTTCTGGATTAAAATATGCCGAAAATTGACTAGATTTCCAACACATGAATCAAATGCATAAAACTTGTGTCCAAGATGTTTGCTTAGTCTTTGAATGTGCAAGTGGCTTGGAGAACGTTAGCGGTCAACGACAAGTGAGACTTTGGTCCATACGATTGTGTAAGTCTGGGTGAGACTATGTGGCTCAAGTAAGAAGCACATGAAAGATAAAGATCATGGAGAGATGAGTTGGTGCATATGGTATTTCAAGTGGCTTCGGTCGGTGCAAGTACAAACTATCCCAAGGACCATATGCGTGAAAACTTGACGACCAAGTCATTGGATGTCACGTGTTACATGTCAAAGCATATGGAGATGCTTTAATGTGAAGGTGAAAATGGAGTCATGGAAAGGTGTCTGAAAGCTTAATTGGTGATATTTTGGTAATTTACCAAATACTAGGAAGCCTTGGACAAAACCGCGACGTGAGGAGGCACAAAGGAGAAATGGTTTAGTTCAAGGTGAGCCAGGTTGGCTAAGTGGATTAACTGGAAATGGTTTAGTGGGTGGAAGCTTATAAGCTCTTTGGAAAGCATGTGTGAGTATGTAAAACCCATTTTAGTTGGTTTGATAGATTTCACCATGTGCTTATTGGGTTGAGACACACGAAAAAGTTCCACCATGTGCTTATTGGGTTGAGACACACTAAAAGGTTTAGGTTATATGAGGGAGGAGAGGGTAGAGTTGGGGTTAAGGGCCCTGTTCTTTTCGGCTTTTCAGCCTTCTTTTGGCCCTGGCTTCTTTCAGTAATCACTATTTACCAAACTAATTAGCCATAACCAGAAGGCATAAGCCGCAGCTGAGCCGACTAGAGGGGGTGAATAGGTGCTTTTAAAATTCTCTCTTTGTCCAAATTGAGTATGTGTGCGGAAGCATTAATCAAATCTATTTTGCACAATTAAGGCTCCAATAGTGTAGGTTCACCTAAGTGCACAAATACCCTAAGTCTATGTAAAGGTTTGTAATTCTAGGGTGACAAGTAATCAATTCAATTTCTATGAATATAAATTATAAGTATAAAAACTTGAGCACAAGAAAGTAAACCGCAATTTGACACAATCTTTTTTTACGTGGTGCATGGAGACTTGCTAGTCTCCCTGATCGTGCAAAACTGCACACCCGTAAGTGAACGGGCTGCCGCTAGGATAGCAGCGAAAGTCGTGTTCTCCACAGGGACTAAATTACTGGTGACAATACCCTTAACCAAAGCCAAGTCGCACGAACAGGGAGCTGAACACTAACTGCATAACCCAAATAACTAAAGACCAGAAATCAGAACTGCGAAAGAGTGGAAGTAAGAGAAGGGAAGAGCAGAGGGTGCTAGGAATAAGACTATCTGGGCAGGAGAATCCAAAGAACTAATCCTATTAAGAGAGAGAGAGAGGGAGAGAGAGAGCAGAGGAGAGAAAAGGCTAGGAGTTGGCTAGGCTAGCAGAAGAGGAGAAGAATGAAGGCATAGATAAGAAGAGAGCACGGGATACAACAGACTAGAGAAGAGATTAACAGACAGAAGAAATCTTGAGAAGAGAGAGAGAGAAACTGAGAGAAGAGGGGAAGAATGAAGGGACTGAAGAATGAGAGAAGAATAAGAGCTAGACGTGAAGAGAGTAAAGAGAGAAGGACTGGAGAACTAGCACTTGAGTAAGAAGACAGAAAGGGGACTTAAGAAAAGGAGTTTACTAGAAGAGATAGCCTACCGAGAGAAGAGAGAATCTACGGGAGAAGGAAGACACTGAAGAGAGAGAGAGCTTAAGATGGGGAGAAGACTGCTACGGCTATAGCTACACAACTCAGCAAACAAAAGACAGATTCAACGCAATGAAATGAATCTAGCAGAGCATCTAATAAGCAATCTAAACTACTTCAGAGAACAAGATAGTGCATCCATTCACAAGAGAAACAGCAAACAACAGATCTATAATTATATATTTATATTTTTTTACTTTTCTTCTAACAGAACCAAACAAAACTAACATGCACAAAATTAACTCTAACAGAATGATTGAATCTAAACGACAGGAAATAGCATCATCATCAAAGCATGATATTTAAACTACTTGCAGAATCAAGAAGTGATGTGAAACTACTAGAGTATAATGTGCGAATCACAGATCTAAACCAGCAAATATCATCCACATAATCATCTCAGATAAACAAGAACAATAACAATACTACAAGCATACAGATTTGCAGAATATAACACATGCATATCATTCATCCAACACATAAGCATCTCAAAGAGCATTCACAGTACTAATACCAAGATCGAAGTTGATACAACCCAGAAATAAAAGTTGATGCAGATTTTTTTTTGTAGTGGTAGCAGGTAGATGCCGCAGATCTGGTGAAGAATCCGTAGAGGACGCAGGTAGGGGTAGCAGATCCGGCCAGATGATGAAGCAAGGATGCAGCAAACGTGGAGAGGAAGCAGATCCACCCAAAGAGACCGCAGGAAGAGCAGATCTGGCCGTAGAGGTAGTAGATCCCGGAGCTTCAGTCGGAGAAGTTACAGATCCGGCCGAAGGTGAAGCAGATCTGGTGAATTGGTAGCTGATCTGGCACGGCAGCTTCTTCTTCCTTCTCACGGTTCAAGTATCGGCATGGGTTTGAGCGGTAGAATCATTCGGCAAGGGAGGAGGGTAGAAGGCCAGGAGATGTGGGAGCTAGGGCGGCTGCATTGTGGGTGTTGGGTGCAGTGGAGAGGTGGAGATGGATTGGGGTGGCTGGGCTTTGGAGCTTGCAAGAGGATGGGCGCTGCTCCTGGTGGCTTGGTAGAGGTGCTGTAGGGAGGCAGTGGAGAGGGAGTGGTCAAGGATGAGCGATGGAATGGAGCGGTCGGGTGTTCGAGCTCGGTGGAGAAGGATGAACGGCAGGTATATGGCTTTGGTCCATGGAAAATGCGGCTAGGGTTCAAGTGTGGTGACCGGCTTCCTTTGGGTCAAGATTTGCTCGGGCTTTTTATACCAGCGGCGCCCTCTAGGGTTTCCAATGCACGGGCGTGGGGCACGGTTAGGGTTTTGCCGTGGTTTTCATTTTACTCCCTCCCCTTGTACTATTTTGCAACCCTAGCTCCTTCTCACTCTGATCTTCTGTGGATTTTTGCGCCTAGTTCGCGCCAATCTGCAAGGAAATTACAATACACTGTAAATTGTCCAAAAGGAGGGTAAAATGTGTATAATCAATGAATTTATGGCCAATTTGAGCTACTAACAACAGGATTAAGATGTGAAAATTTGCTATTAATATGATGCATATCACTCCCTTAATCCACATTGAGGCAACCCAAATCAATTGGATCGGCTTCATGAATTAAGCCAATCGCCTTACTTTTCACTAGTTTTCACAACACGTTGGGCCTTCTCACAAGTTTGTTTGAGAATATCATCGGATACACCATCTAGGAGTCAACAACTTCCAAGCATAACAAGTCAACTCACTTGCTTGACTCTCACCATGTGCAATAAATGCACAAACTCAAGTGGGTACAAAATCTACATTGAGATCCAACACATGCAACTAAAGATTTCTCTTATTGCTTACAAGGTGCAACACGTGTACAATTGAGAGAAGAAACTCACACTAGTTCAAGGGAGTGAAAATAGATTTAGCAAGCATCTCACCAGCTAGCCACAAGGGGGTATTTATACCCCGCACAAAGAAGCTAGTTGTTTCTAGCAAAAACTAGGAAATGTGGTACTACCGCAGGCAAACATTTGGTACTACCAATTTCCTCACAATAGCTAGAGAACTAGCCACTACATGTCTCGACTGGTTTGACCGCTCTCACAGGGGTCAGTCAAACTGCATGCCAGTCAAACTATCACGTAGGCCGATGAAAGCATCTAGGCCCCTAAAAATTATTTTGGTAATTAATGATAATACATGGATATGAGACTAACATGTTTGTTGAGTGTTTGAAAGGCTTAGTCCTGGTAACAAATATGAAAACCTAGAAATGCATGCCAAAGGTCAACATGAAGATCAATATGGTCCAAGATAAAGGTATCAATAACCTAGAATGTTATCTTTTACTAATCTTAGGAGAAAAGGGTTGGAAGATCAAATTTTAGGTTAGATGCCATACTATTAAAAAGGATCATGACTAGTAGTTTGACAGCATGTTCTTGTGCTACTTTTATCAATTTAGGGTCATGTATGCATTTAGAATTAAATTTGAAAGTCAACTATACATTCTCAGAAAAATTGACAGTACCGAAGTTCACATGGCGGTACTACCACACTGCGGTATAACTAGGAAGGTGGTGTGATCCTACCATACACCGGTCTAACTGAAACCTAGTTGGCAGTACGTATTTTCCAGAAAGATACTTTTGGAGCATGTTTGCTACACTGGAAAACGGTAGTACCGGAGTTAAAATGGCGGTACTACCGTACGCAAATCTCTAGTAGTACTACTGCACATCGAAAGTACCAAACTTTAGAAGGCGGTACGTTATTTTCAGAGAGGGCCAATTTTGGTCCTCAAAACAAACGGTAATCCTGTACAAAAAATGGAACTACCGCACTTAAAACGGCGGTGTAGTACCGTGCCACAAATTCAACGGCCTCTGCCAGCTCAAGGACAAAGTAAGAGACTTCATTTAATATTCTTGAGCTAAGGGTACACTCTCCACACCTCATATACACTTGTTGCATTCACTATGAGGTAGTCAAACAAAAATTCAAGTTCATTCTTTCTAGATTGATACTTGGCACTTGACACATCCTCATACTCCTGCAAAAGGTTAGTGACAGCAGGAGGTAAAGAAGCAGGAAAATCCTGAAATGAAAACATTGTATCTTTGCGTATCGAAGCATAGCATTCAGAATTATTTGCTTCCAACTCAACAAAATCAGATTTAGTAGCAAGTAAAACAACACCTTTCAATTTAATTTAATTTTTCCTAATGCTATAATCTTTGTTTTCTTTCTTTTTAGATGAAAAGCACTCTTTAGCTACAATATGATTTTTCGCTTTTAGTTCTCTCCTTATTTTCATGTTCAGCTCTTTCTAATTCATCTTTTAAAATGGCATCAAGAGTCATTGGAAGCAAAACAATTTTCTTCCCTTATGTATGAGGGTGTATTGATTAGTTTTACCATTATGTACAATATCTCTACCATATTGCCTGGACTACAACAATAATGAGCATGCTTGCATAGGTACTACAACGCAATCAACATAATCATGATAAGAACTAATAGAAAAATGCACTCTCACAACTTTAGTTATCTTCAGTTTACCACAAGAATGAGGGTGCTGATTTGTGGGTAAGCCAGGCTTCTCAACCATGTCCACACTAGCAAGATTGTTGCAACTCCCGCGATCAATGATGACTCCACAAGAATGCTCCTTGATGACGAACTTTATTTGGAATAGGTTGTGGCATTAGTACTGTTTGGCACTCTCCATTTGAGCACTTAGCGCACACTTCACAATGAGGCTCGTATACTTATCAGAAATTTCAGCACCCAAATGCACTTCTTATTCATAATCAGTTTCAGAATTATCATGCGCAGGGTTATTTGCAACCAAAGCATAATCCTCCTCAATTTCACTAGCAGAAGTGTACTCACCATTATCTTTCACAATGAGAGCTCACTAACTTGGATAATCATACAAGAAGTGTCCAAATCCTTTGCATTTGTGACATTGCACATCTCTTGTTCTCCCTGTAGAAGTAACTGAAGAAACATTTTTTGCAGGAGCTTGCATCATGGCTGTCTTGTTTGTTTCGGAAGGACGTGAAGGTGTTGAAGTAGTGGAAGGAGCAACAAGGTGCCCACAACTAGAAAGAGGTGGGGCTCGGCCAGCACTAGTAGGTGGCACCTTGTTTTGTGCCTGGATGATGATGAACATGCAAAATTCACTCTTATCTTGGATTGCCTTCCCTACACTTCCCTTATAGCTTCACAAGCAAAATAAAACAAATGAGTGATATTATTGTATTCTTTGTAATCAAGAACTTCCTGAATCTCACAGTTAAGCCCTCCTAAAAATCTAGCCATTTTAGCATCTTCGGTTTCTTCTAAACCATGACGCAATAAACCAATTTACAATTCTTGAAAATAGTCCTCCCACTTCTATTGTCTTGCTTTAAGCGTTGCAATTTATTTAACAAGTCATGTGGATAATATGAGGGAATAAATCTAGCTCTCATGACTCTCTTCATAGCATCCTAAGTTGTAGGTACGTTTCTTAGCTTACAATATTCCTTCCACCAAATATATGTAAATTCTATAAATTCACTAGTTTTATCCTTAGGAAAATTATAGCATGCAAATTTCTGATCCATAGCTAATTCCCAATCTAAATATGCATCAGGGTCATATTTACCAGCAAAGGAAGTAATTGTAAACTTAATCTTAGTTAATGCATCATCGCGTACCTCTCAGTAATTTCTACCCATACCTCATTGATTATGGCATAATCGATGGTGATCTCGATCTTTGGAACACTCAAATTCTGTATCAATGACATATTTCTCTCTATCATCTTCCTCCTCATCCGTCAAAACATGAATAGTGGGTGGTGCATGGTGAGGAGGGTATTCCACCCTTGGGTCATCATTGGCCACAGCTGACCTTCCTTGCTCGAGGCGATCAATGCGTTTGTGAAGCGCTGCGAGGTTGTCGTTGACTTGATCCGAAGCATGTGAATGTTCCGACCATGATCGCTGAGCAAGTGCTCAAAGTGTTATATGATCCCTCTCGTATGAGGTGTGAGGGGGTCATGCATTGTCTTGCCCTGTAGAACTGTGTGATCTTGCCATGGTTAGTAAGTACCAAACAAGAAACTCACAAAATATGTTAGGTTCCTATCACTACTAGGTGCTGGGGTGTATCAATCGCACACGCTCAAGCTCTTACTAAGCTCTTGGATGTTTTTACCAAAGCAAATAGGTGATGCAACCGTTGGCTGGTTCGTGATAACCTGACTAAAGTGATGAGTAGAGCAATTGTAAGTACGACGTGACATGTTCAGTTATTAGCAAAGTGGAGCTTGGGCAGGCTAAAAACGTAGCAAGGAATAACAATAATCAATTCTAGAAATTACACAAGCTGAAAATCTGTCCAAAGTATTCGCCTAAATTGCTGGCCCAAACTACTCGTCTAAATTGCTGGCCCAAACTAGAACTTGACCCTACCACAAGCAAGCAATAACAGATAGCACAAAAAGGATATAAACTACAAAGATGCAATTTCTGAATTTTTTAATCAGTGTGGCTTTTTTTTTGCACTCGCCACTTTTTTTAATCAGTGCGGCTCTTTTCTTTTTGCACTTTCCTTGTTTAATATAGACCATGTACACACTAAATTAGGGACTAGAAACAAAGAATACATGATTTGGGATCATAGAAAAATGCAAGCTAGACAGTGATAGAACAGCAAAAATGGGTGTTGACACCTCTAATGCCAATTTAAGGCCCTAAACAATTTTTTTTGGGTTTTACACTTTTGTCAAAGCCTCAAAAGGTGAATTAAACCCATCATTATGGATTTTCAGATCTACTTTTTTGTTAGCTTTCCAACGAGTACTCACATGCCCAAAATAGAGTCTGTTTGTAAAAGTTACGGCTATTTTGTTGAACATTGCGCAAGCATTTCAGCCAACAGTTGGAAAAACACAACAAACTGCGAGGGACTCCCAACAATAACAAATTGAATCTAAACCTAACTCTCTTGACAAGAATAGATCAACCGATCTGAACACATACCGAAGAGGTCTCTATAAGCAAAACTGATCTGCTCAGCCAACTGAGATAAAAAATCAAAACCAATTCCAACCTAACTAGACCAAGAAAGATTAGACCACCAACTAGACTCAATGTCAGACTTAAATTCAACACAGCAAACCAAAAATGAAAAATTGCAAAGGTTCAAAGTGTTTCAGACAAGGTAAAAATTGAACGCAAAATATTTTTGTGGGCCATTTTCTGGATGCTATTTATGAAAACAAAATGAATCTACTAATTTTCTCCAGTAAACTAAGGATCTGATACCATCTGCTAGGGGCTTTGGTCCTGATCTTCTAGTGCGATGATAACTATGATTTTTGTGGAGGTGACTTTGACGACACAAGCAACCAATCGAACATGACCAACACACTAGGCAATCGCTAAACAATACCCAAAGTCGTTATCAACTATGCCAAGAATGCATTGACCTGAACATGAGGTTCAACTCCTGCGAGCAATTGAAGAACAAGCAAGAACACGATGAAAGCAATCTGAAATTGCGGGTAATAGATGAATGCTTGAATTGAGCCATCCACTAGTCTAGATCATGGCAAATCATATATAGTGAATCTAAAGTCAAACGAGCAATAATCTGAATTTAAATAGATTTTTAGCATGTCAAGTTGCTCAAGATCATAGTTAGCTAAAGGTATATAAAAATAAGCCAAGCCATATCAATATACTAAACAGAACCAAGAAGCTACAATTGAGTATATTGAGAGTGCTACAAGTTCAATGTTGAATCATTTTATTCGAGAATTTGGAATTAAGCAAATTTATCATATTTAATACTTGCTAAAATTTATTTTTGGTTTTATCATAGCAAAGCAAGTTTTAGACTAGGACCTATCCACAATTGACTCATAAGCTTTAACAATTTTACAATTTTGTTTTCTTTATCATGTGCAAGATCTAAAGCTGTGCTATGACCATCTCAAGTAATAAGCTTAAGGAAGTGGTCTAGGTCATCTAAAATTCCCCTAAGTTCAAGCCTAGTGCAACGGCAAGCTGTCACATAAGAAAGAATTGGTGAGATTAATTTTTTCAAACAAAAGAGATTTTTTTTTTTGCATTTTCTTGACTTAGTTCAAGAACAAAGAGTTAATACTAACTCTTGGTTCAATAAAAAACTAGCATATCTAAATCTAAAACTCAATTTAGGTTCAAGGCTCAACTTACCCTATTTAACATGCCATGAATCATGGAAGGATCACTAGAGCAAAACTAGTCACAAGGTCAAACAAGACATGATTTAGTTTAAGTTTTTCACATTTAATAAAACTAACATAGCAAAAACTAAGCTACACATAGAAGGATATGATAAATCTAGAAAACTAGCATGAGACATGGCAAGATGTAATACAAAATATCATATCACATAGGGATAATAGTCAAAGTTCCATGTATTTATATTACAATGCACTTTGCTGAATTTAAAATGCAATATGATACAATCAATGCAAAAGAGTCAAACACCCCCTCAAAACAGGTTAAAAGAACTGATAACCCTAACACTCCCGCAAAGAAGCAAAATGAGAAGAATCAAGAGCCTTAGTAAAAATATCCATAATTTGCTGCTCAAACTCTACAAAGTGAAGCACAACATCACCCTTCTTTATATGATCTATAGGAAAATGGTATCTAATGTCAATGTGCTTGGTCCTAGAGTTTCACACGGGATTTTTGGCAATATTTATGGCACTAGTGCTATCACAAAAAAGACGAACACTATCTAAGCCAACCCATAGTTTCGCAGAATAGATAAGATCTAGAACACCTGAGAGTAACTACTAATTGCAGGTACATACTCCACCTCAGTGGTGGATTGTGCAACAGAGGACTGCATTCGAGATGACCAAGAGATAAGAAATGTACCTAAGAAATGATAAGTGTCAGAAGTACTCTTCCTATCAACTCTACATGCTTCAAAATCCGCATCAGAAAAAATCCAAATAGAGAGTGTGCAGAATCAGAAGAATACCAGAGTCCAAAGTCAAAAGTGCTCTGAAGGTACCTAAATACGCGATGCATTGCTTGACGATGAGAGGCATGAGGGGAAGCCTAAAATCGAGTGCACAGACACACAACAAACTGTATATCCGGACTCAACACTGTGAGGTAGAGGAGAGAGCCAATCATGTTGTGGTACTCCTTTTGGTCCTTGGGCTCTCCATCCTCTTCAAGATCCAGCACGGTAGAAGTGGCAATGGAAGTAGACATAGGCTTCCTGGTTCCCATGTCGAAGCACCGAAGAAGGTCCTTTGTGTACTTCCTTTGATAAATGAAGTTCTCTTCTTTCAGTTGCTCGACTTGAAAACCAAGGAAAAGGTTAGCTCACCCATCATACTTATCTCAAATTCTCTACTCATAAAATTTGAAAATCTGGATAGCAAAGCATGAGAAGAACCACTGAGTATGATATCATCCACATAAATCTGAACAATTTAGAAGTCACTGTAATGCCTAAGAGTGAACAAGGTTTTATCTGTCATTCCTATTTTAAAGTCATTCTTAAGAAAGAAACTTCTAAGCCATCATACCAAGCTCTAGGATCTTACTTCAATCCATACATGGCTTTAGAGAGCTTACAAACATGGTTTAGGAACTTGAGATTTTTAAAGCCAAGTGGTTGCTTAATATAGACCTCTTCTTCTATGAAACCATTAACAAAAGTACTCTTGACATCCATTTGAAAAAGCTTAAAGGTCTTAGATACCGTGAATGCTAGCAATATACAAATGGCTTCTAATCTAACTACAGGAGCAAAGGTCTGTTTAAAGTCTAAGCCCTCTACTTGGGAATACCCTTGAGCTATAAGTATAGCCTTGTTGCGAATTACCAACTCATCCTCACTTTGTTTATTTTTGAAAACTCATTTTGTTCCAATTATATTATGATTAGGTGGAAGTTCAACTAATGTCTAGACTTGGTTTCTTTCAAAATTTTCAAGTTCTTCATGCATAACATTCACCCAAGAGGAATCAGATAAATCATGGGTGACATCTCTGGGTTCAAAAGACGCAACAAAAACAGAATATAAATGAGAATCTAGAAAGATAAATCTAAAGCAGGTAACCCACTCATGGATATACCCAATCATTCGCTCTGGAGGGTGTCGTCGCTGAATATGGAGAGGAGGTCCTGGTGCAACGTGGCCTCTACCTCATGGGCTATGGAGGTAGAAGCAGAGCCACTCAAAGTGCTAGTAAAGTTGGGAGGAGACTGCTCTACTGAAGCTGGAGAAGTAGAAGTAGCCTCTCCAGCTAACTTAGGAGTGACTAGAGGATAGATTGGGTCCTGAGAGACCATGTGGTTATGACCCCATATTTGTGCTAAGTAATTGACATCGGTTTAGGAAAGTCGAGTTTGGTTTGTGTGGTTCGGACCATGTCGTTGTGTGGTACAATCGGTTCGGTCGGATTTGGTCAAACTCAGTCGTATGGGCTTAGGATGCTTAGCCTTTTGATTCGACAGGTTTGGACTGTGACTTGCTTAAGATTACTCTTAATGCTTCTGTTGATTACATGTTATCGAGCGGTGCTATGTGATGTGTTTCTTGTCTGTGATGGCTGCAGGACGTCGAGGCGAAGTTGTGGCGAGGCACGGAGGACCAGACTAGGCACAGGTGGTGCCGAGGTCAGAACGGTCGAGGTGTGCTGAAGACGGCGAGGGCTCGAGGTAGATGCGAGGCTTGAGCGGCAAGAAAGGAGGAAGCTTCCCGGAAGGTGCAGGAGGGGCGTTTTGAGGAATACGCAAAGCTGCACTAAAGGAAGCGTATTATGGATAAAGCATTGGAGTTGTTGTGGCTTAATGGGCAAAGCAAATTTTAAACCCATTAGTGAGAGACTATAAAAGGAGGGTGTCTTTTGCATGGTCTTCATGGCTTTGGGAAAGGGTTAAGGCTTTTGCTTTGTGTCTTTAGTTGGTGAGAGTTGTTGAGATGGACAGAGTGTGTTATGTTGTTTGTCTCTCGTAGCTTCTCTGTTCTTGAGGTCTCTCCTTGAGTGTTCTTGGTTTTCTTGAGACTTAAGAGAGGGAGAGTATGAGTTGATGCCCATGTAATCATTCCTCTTGTTTCAATCATGTATGGGGACTCATATGTAATCCTTGTTTGATTGGGAATGAAGTTTCTGAAGTTTATCTCTCGTGCTGGCCTGCCTGTTCTTCGTTCTTCTTTTTGGGTGATTTTTGAGCTTTGTGTTCTTGAGTTCTTTCTTGCTGAGGAGTAGCAAAATGGGTTGCTGTGATCTAGGAGATGCTCAAAAGCCATTTGGCTAGTCAATCCTAAGAGCAAACCACGTTTAATTTCAGATTTTGCTTCTTGGGCTCCTTTGCTCTTCTTTTTCATTTCTAGGGTTTTCGTGAGATTCTTGTTTCCCTTCTTGAGATGGCTTGAAACTTGGCATGTTAAGTCATAAGGCTATTAATTAGCTTTTCTCAAAGTTTCATGTTCAAAGAATCAAGGATTGGAAGGGAATTTGGGTTTGAAGGTAGCTCTCTGTATCTTCTCAATGTTTGACTCAATTTTCAATTTCTTGGCTTTTCTAGTGATTTCTCTTGTGCTTTGAAGCCTCTTTGTTGTTTACTTTGAGTATTTACTCTTTTGGCAAGAAGGCATCCACTGGAAGGGATTAATTTTGTTGATTTTATCAAGTCTCGTGTATTTGAGTTTTTGCTTTTGAGATCGATCTCTCTGTGCCTTGGTCGATATAATCGGTCGATCGCCTACTGACCGTGGTCGACCGGCGACAATGGCGGTCTGACCGGCCAGGATATGGCGGTCCGACCGGATTTCGGGTGGTCAGACCGGCCTCTCTTGACCGGTTAGACCGGTGGTGTGCGGGCGGTCTGACCGGCCAATGCACAGCGGTCGGACCGACTAGAGGATTTCTGCTGCTAGTTTCTATTCAGGCTGTTAGTTGATTTGTTGATCCTTCTTGCTCTGTCTTCCTTGAGTTTTCAGAAAGCATAAGATATTTTTCATCGTAGCTTTTATAGCTTTTGGTGAGAAAAATCTTAAGTGTATACTTGCTGGCGGTAATTTTTAAAGACGATATTCACCCCCCTCTGTCGCCGATTGCGATCCAACAGGTCCTCATCCTCTATGTCAGAGTCGTCACCGATGAAGATATTCTCCCTATCTCCGTGTACCTGTGTACATGCACCATTGGGTCTAGTTCTAGGACTAACCTTACCAAAAGTGACTTCACAAGTCTCAACAGTTTTGTTAGTAGTCTCAAGAATTGAAAACATACCTTTAAGGGAGATATAATTTTGCACTTGTGTAGAATTAGGGCCGCTGATCATGATACTCTTTGTATTTGGCTAGACAATCTTTAAGTTCAGCTCTTTTGTACATATTGTAACCTTTTATTTATTAATATATAAAACCATAGTAGGAGTCTCTCATACTGTTTTCCCTTAAAAAATGGTTTTGTTAGTATCCAAATTAAATACAAGATAGCCACAAAAATTAGCAGAATATCCAAGGAAAATGCCATTATGATTCAAATTTATCTAGGTTGCATATTTAAGAATGAAGCACTTGCAACCAAAAATCTTAAAATAAGAGATGCTAGGCCTGTGATCAAATCTAAGTTCAAAAGAAGACTTGTCTATGGCCGATCTCAAGAAACCCCTATTGGACACATAGCAAGTGGTAGAGATCACGTCAACCGAAAACCTCCTAAGAGTGCTAGAAAATACACCCAAGAATACCTAGAGTAGTCATCTACAATGACAAGTACATACCACTTCACTCCTGCAGACTAGATTCTAGAAGGACCAACTGTCTAAGTGAAGAAGCTGTCCAGATCCATCAGTTATGACTTAAGTAAAAGATAGATAAGAAGCAGAAACCATCTTACCATGTCTATAGGGTGTGCGCACTAGGTCTCCAGCACTCTTAAGCCTAGGCAATCCTCTAATCAAGTTCTTGCAACTAACACTAGTCAAGTTGTCAAATCCTATGTGTTCAAGCCTATGATGCCATAACACTAAGTCATACGAGTCAGAAGCCACAAGACACCTAGCACTAAAGGTAGAAGAGATACTGAAATCAGCACTAAAGATCCTCTCAAAACTAGATATCCCAAAGACATACTCACCCGATGTAACATCCCAAAAAGGGAGCTACTGTAATTGTGAAAGTTATAAAATCTCTTAATCATTTTTCCAGTGTATCTCAAAAAATTTTGGCGTTATACGAATTTCTTAAGTTGGTTTCTTGCCAAAAGCACGATTAATAAAAATCCAAACCTTGGAATCAAGAACCAAGGTTGAAAATCAAATTAACAAAATACAAATCCCCTTGGAAGTTTTAAAATCAATATAAAATCTCTCCCATCCAATTTGCACATTCGAAAATTTAAATTTGGAAAATTAAGATTTATTTCACCAAAACTCGACAATCTTAAAATTTAATTATCGAATCCAAAATGTGAACCAAGCTTTCAAATTCAAAATCTAATTACAAATCCAAGTTCTGAAATTCCTAAAATTCCCAAGAATTTTATAGGGCCGGCTCGTTCACTTTTCTTCCCCAGCCTGCTTCCTTTTTCTTTTTCTCTGGCCCATCCGTCCTGCTCATTCTTTCTCTGGCTTTCAGCCCAGCTGACGCCGCTGCCTTCTTCCTTAACCTGTTTCGTCCTCCTCCTTCCTCTGTTCATGGCGTCACCGCCCAGGCTGATGGCCCAGCCCAAGCCGCCCGCTCTGCCCCCAGTTTCGTTCAGCACCGCCCCCGGTTTCGCCTAACCCCGCCCCTAGTTTCCCATCACCCATCCCGGTAGTACCCCTTGGCCCATGCCGGCGGTACTCCTTGCCCATACCCGGCACTGCTCCGCCTGCGCCATCTCTAATGGACTCTCCTGGCTATAAAAGAAGCCTTGGGCTCGCCTCCTCCCCACTCCTCCTCCTTCCTCCATTTGAGCTCGCTCGAGCAGTCTGTGCTCACGCTGACCGCCACCACTTTGCGCCATCCCCTCTCTCCGATGATCCCTTCCGTGAAATGACCACGTCACGGCGTGCCCCTGGACGTCTACTGTCTCCCCTTGCGGTTAATTGAAGAATCATCACCCGAGCACACCGCGAACGCTCCTTCATTTCCGACCGGCCACCGCCATCTTCACCGCCGTCTCCTCATCAGCCAGCCTTAGCCCGATTCCTTGCTGTGAGGGCATCTCCTCGGTGCACTGGAGCTCACCCTACTACCAGTCGATGCCCTCCGCCGCCCAAGCTCTCCCGCATGGTGACCCGACCATGCCGTCACCCGTGCACGTCGCCAGCTCGCCTCAGCCACCTTCCAGTTAGCTCAACCACTCAGGTGAGCTCCTGGCACCCTACTCGTGCTCATGCGCACCTCACCCCCTTCCTTCTTTCTCTCCGACCACCAGTGCCCCAACCGGCTCCCCTCAACCGACCGCCTTCCACCGCCGCCGGCCCGCCACCGTGCCTTTCGACTAGAGCTGCTACCCCCAGAGCCATCCTCTCCTCCATAGGGTTCCATTTTTCCGGTCACCGCCGCCTCCCCGGTCGTTCCTCGCTGGCACAGCCACCCATTCCCTGCGCCGTGCGCCCTCCCCTGTTTCCACTACTCCTCCCCTGTTCTGCTCTATTCACTACCGATCAACTTCCTCTGTATCTGTCATGTGGGCCCAGCTAGCTAATGGCATAACTCCTCACCTTTTGGCTAAATGATGAATACCAAGAAAATTTGTGAACAATAATAAGAATAAGAATAAGAAATTACTTATAAATTCATAATGGAAAGAATTATGAAACTAAATTAAAAACTTGACATTGGTTAATTTAATTATATGCCAATCAAGATTAATACATTAACCCTCATGTAAAAGGTTAATTAAAGTAAGCCTATGCCATGAACTCTTTTCCTATTATCAAGGAATTTACAAGAAGTTAATCTAAATAATAATATGGTTAAAAGATTTAGTAATGAAGATTGATAAAAGAGTTATACCCATTTCATCTTGTCTGAGTCCATGACAACTAAGAAAATGGCAACAAAGATAATTAATATAATAATTTGAATAATGCATCAATTATAACACTTCAAATAGTGAGAATTTGAAACTACCCTGCTTATTAAATTTATCTCTCAAAAATCATTGGCATGCCACTTAAAATATCAAGTGTGTTTACTCATCGCTAAAATCATGACAACTATCTTTTCAAAAGTGCTTAAAATATTTGTAGTAAAGACTTTAACATTTATCTTAAAATGCTAAGATTTAAGACAACAGGTGTCTACGATTAAGAATTCTTGAGCAAGAAAGATCAACCCTTAATCTTTGTCTCACGCCCGAATTTCCAATCATTATCTCAGGATTTAAATTTAATGGTCGAGAATAATAAATAATGAAAGAAATAGCTTCATTAAGAACATTCCTATTAATTCATAGTACCCCTTTTCAGTAAATCGCAACCGTTGGCCATTTCTAATAATTTTGTTAATCAAGCAAAAAAATTAACTTTGCTCATAATAACGACTGGACTAAAATGTCCAACCCCATCATTTCATTAAGTTGTTAAAATAATGGTTCATTAAGTTGGCTATTGCAATCTCATATAAGAATTGCCTCATGAGATATGAAAATTTCATCGAATAATTAAAATTGTACTCCTCTCCTGTAAAACTCCCAGATCTTAAAATCACAAAGTTTTGTTCCTCGTTACTATCTCTGATAACCTCTTTTATTTGTCCATAGGTCATGCCTGACTCATGGAACTTTCTTGATAAATATAAATCAATCAAGAGGAAGCCATCCAATAAAAGATCAAGCCTCGCCTTTCCCCAATCGGTTATGTATGGCCACTTCCTTTTCTAAAGCAAACAATTCCGGTAGATACTTCTTCACTTCTAACCCCCTTCCTATCCAAATTTTTCCCTCATGATAAGGCTACTCGGCCACCTCATTCTTTCGCCCAATTCATCTACCGCCGTGTTTACAGCACACTAATCCGAATCATCTTTCTATTCTCAAATCATAATAAATGTATAATTTAAATTAAATTGGGCATTTAAAGTGTTTGGATTTATTTGGTCTTTCTTTTCTTTGTTGCGTATTAGAATCTGAAGACTCGACGAGGTGACAAATTTGAACAGAATCAAGACTTGGGTAAAAGCAAATACTAGGAAGTTAAGATCGATGACTGAGCAGGCTTTGACTTAGATCAATCAACGCCATGCTACACCAAGCAAGGCAAGTCATCACTTTGATCATATTAATCCTATATTTTATGCAAAATTATGTTCCCTTAAATTACCAACTTGCATGCTTAATTTATTATGCAAATGTATGTCCAAAACTTAAGGTAGCTACATGCCCACTTGATGTTGTATTAATTTTAATATGCCATTCCTCAACACTTGAATCACATGACCGTTATCACCCTAGATCTTAATGGTAACTTTACTAGCTATGGATTACATTAAAATGCTATGCTAGTCCGGTCATGTCCAGGGCGCTAGTTGCCCTGATCATCAATCTTTAAAACATAATAACTTGTTTTGGGATAGTCGTGGGATGTACGTGGCCGAGTATTTTGGTACAACCATTTTATACTTCTCAAAACCCTAAAAACCTGCTATACCTGTCTGAGCGGATGGTAAGAGTGGATGGTGCCGATGTCGCACGAGAAATTGTGGTTTGTGGTATGAACCGCCTGGACAAATTAAAAACTTAATCATGTGATGACCTTGCTTGTGTACAACAGTACGACCACAAGCTGGCAAACTGTAGGCTTGGCTAAATAATTTACCAGACCCTTGAAACCATCTCACAGGTAGAGGAAAGAAGGGATTGTGCAGGAGGTATTCCAATCCGGCTTGAATGGGACACCGCTTACCGGTGATATTCGCCAACTACACTAGATATTGTGGAGACAGAAGTCCAGCTGCGCTAGATGTTGTGGTGGAACTTCCCGCACAACTTATGGGACCCTTCAGCAAGGGATAAGCCCATAAGGGTGAGAGGGTGATAGGGCGAGGTATTGTAAAGGCCTCGTAGCGATCTCTCGATTTACATGACAAAGGAATCATGTGGGCCCATCGAGTTGATTATCTCTTGTGGGTAAAGTGTACAATCTCTGCAGAGAATAAACTATTTGAATAGCCGTGCCCACGGTCAAGGGCGGACATGAGAACTTCTTGGAGTTAGTTCTATTTCAAAAACCTTTGTTGGTGGACAAAAACCTATCAGAGGGATGCACTCTGACTTTGATTTTTCCTGGAGGGATGTCCTCCAGTGGTGAAAACTAGCATTGGTGGAGGTAGCCATGCACTATAAAACATGGATGTAACCTGCACTACTACTATTATTATTGCATTCTCACAATCAATTTTGTAAAATCTATTTTAGTTAAAATTGCTAAGTCTTAGGAAATTTTCTTATTGTAATTCCAAAACAATGCTTTTAGCAACTAAAAGAACCTCAAGCCTCCCTTGACAGCTTTGCAATTATTATTATTGCATCCTGTGTGGTGCTTGCTGAGTACCGTCGTACTCACTCTTGCTTAACTACCATTACTAAGTCAGATAGAAAGGAAAGTCAGGCCCTGTGGTGCTCAAAAGGGGTCGACAAAGCTGGAACACGAAGATGCCATAGACTAGGTCGCACACCCCAGTTGGCTGCTTGTGGGCAAGTCCTGAGGGCCCCATCTATGTGGAGTTTCTGTTGCTGCATTTTATCGTTTTCGGCCTAATCGGCCCATGAGTAAGTATTACTGTATTAATTACGCTTCCGCATGATATGTTTTTGACATACAGTAATATATGTGTGAGCACTATCTACTAATCCAGAGAATAGTGCGGTAGAATCACAGAGGATCTGGGTTTGCTAACCCGAGGTCCGACACCCGATGAGTCTAGAACTCTACACTCACCACTCTTGAATCTCACTTCTAGACCCTCATCAAGAAGCTAGGAGACAGGTAGCAGATTATACCTCAGCTTACTTACCAAAGTGATATCCTTAAGCGTGAAGTTGTTATTGACGTGTACTGTGCCCTTGGCTGTCACGGTCCCAATAGAAGCATCCCCAACGTGATCAACTCGTTTTCAAATGCACAAGTGAGGGAGGAGAACCATCTAGAATCTTCGGTCTTGTGTTGAGAACACCCAAAGTCAACAAGTCACACATCCTCCTTCCTCTCACACTAGACCTACAGAGCATAAGTAGGAAATATCTGTGCCTTAGCACTGGGATTAGTGATAAAAGACTTGGAAATCCAATACTGAGCCGCACAACGTCTAGGAACAATAGTAGAAGCAGAAATAAATTGGTTAGAAAAATAATCACACATGCACAGAGAACCACCTTGCCCTCTCCAAATCGGCCTACTAAATGACTGGTACTCCTCTTAAATAGGTGCTATTGTAGTCTACCCTCACGATATCCTAACACAAAACGCTGCCTAGAGCCTCCAAAGGAGTCAAAGAAGTCATCCACAAACTTAGGTCTATATCTAGAAGGAAAGACAAGCTGCTTGGCTTTAGAGACACTCACTGGTAAAGAACTCCTCTAATGGACCTCAAAGTGTACACTCTCTTTTTTTTCTCAACTTTGGCTCTACAGAAGCAAAACTCAACTATGTTGCAATTTTTCTTGTAGAAGGTACAATGGTACTTGACCTTTTGAGGAGTCTGACATGATGAGGAAGAAGCACATGTCTTACTAGAAGGGGTTTGGGCAAAACCTGCTAATCTAAAGACAATCTTAGATAGCTCAGGGGGTTTTACCTCGAACTTGCCTTCTCACCAACCCTCACAACCTTAGCTGGATGGTTCTTAGAATGCTCTAAGGAGTTGAATCATAAGCCTCTCTTATTCACACTGACCTTAAATTGGTCTAGGATCATATTGAGATTCCTCTTCCCACTAGAAAATCTCTCAAAGGTCTTTTTGAGGTAGTCATTTTATTTTGCTAGGTTATCACATGTGGCATACTCATTTGACTTAGTTGCCCTAACATATCTTTCTTTATGAACAACTATCTTAAGTTTCAAACCCTCACATGACACACAAGGAGAAAATCTAACCCTACCCAACTGCTCCTTGTACTTGACCCTAAAGGCCTCATGCATTTCATCTAAATCACTTCCAATCTAAGCACAAAATGCACAAGAAATATACTCAATCACCTTTTTAGATGTAGTCATGGCTATGGACTTTTTAGTTTTAGATTTCTCCTCAAGAGTCTTATTAAGAGCATCGATATTAATTGTGAGTATAGGACAATTTTCACATGATGCAATCCTAGAATGAATAATCATTTCTTTCATTTTGATTTTATTCTCATCACAATGAGAGTAAGTATCCTTAAGAGCAATTCCTTAATAACACTATCCAATTTTATATCAAGTAAAGCACAATTTGAATAAGAAGATAGAATAGCATCTACAGGAATCGCATCTAAAGCAATAGTATCTAAGCAAACATGATCATGACTATATTTGAGCGATTCCAGTTTATCTAGAGCATTCTTGAGTTGATCAACAATAGATGAATGATCAAATTTTAGAGTTAACAATTCGTCATGCAAGCATAAGTAAGATTCACAATTATCAGCAGGATTAATCGATTAGAGCCTAACAACCTCTAGGTTTAAGTTGTCAATCATAATGTCCTGATTCTTAACCATTTTGTCTTATTTCTTTGGTTATTGTTCAGTTGCAACAAGAGCATATTTCATTGCTTCGGTGGAGGGGCGTACCTCATCAGGGTCGCTGTAGGGCTCGTCAGAGTCAGAGGAGTCAACGTCGTGGCTGCTCTTTGTCATAAAGTACATACCGGTGAAGTCATGAGCCTTCTTTTTGTTATGGGTGTCATCCTCGTCATCCTTAGTCCTCGAGTACGCATCACTCATATTAACATTCTCAAGAGCGCCAAGGACCTAATTTATGGCTTCTTGACCTTCGCATCTCGAGCTTAAGGACACTTCTGAAGGTCCTTCCCCTCCTAACCCTTCAGCTTAGGGCACTTATCCCGAATGTGGTTTGGCTCACCACACTCAAAGAACGTGATAGAGCCACATCTCCTCTTGTTTCTCACTTTGTCGTAGACTCTTGTGAATTTTGTGGATAGGAGGGCTAAGTCATCCTCAGGTAACTTCTCTACCTGCTCATCACTTAGGGAGTGCAAAGTAGATAAGGAAAATCTAGATGAGCCAAAATCCAAAGAATCAGAAGAGCTACTTTGAGAGGGTCAATCACTAATGCCATTGACTCTATCTTGGAGAGACATGAGATAAATCAATCTCATGCATCTTCAACCTCGAGTAAAGCTTATCTATGGTAAGCTTGCTCATGACAGCATTGTCATTGATGAAAGTGATCTTCAACCACAAGCTCTCACATCAAGAACACCCAAGAGCTGGCAAGCATTCTCATACTCAGAAAATACAAGGCCAACAGCACGCAAATAATAGATGATCTTTGAAAATCTTGCCCATAACTCATCCAAAGATTCACCGAGCCTTTGCTCAATCTTTGCGACTCTTTCTTGAGTTGATTCTGTCTCACTGTCTTAATGGCGGAAGAGCCCTCATGGTAATCAACGAGGGCCTTCTAAATCTTGTAAGCAGACAATTCTTAACTTTGAGCCAAATTGCATGCCCTTGTGCCTCGATGTAAGCATGCATGTGAGCCTTCCAATATGAAAAATCCACTTCATCAAATATGGGTGGCTTCATAGAATACTTATCTGATGCCATGACTACTAAGACCAGTTAAGATCTATGAGAAGAGCTCACTGGGCTTTCATACCACTTATAGGATCGGTACGGCAACAGAAGGGGGTGAATGGCGCCTTTAAATTTTCCCCTAGTATTCTCTTAATATTTACTGCAATAGGTATGTGAAGTTATAAAGATCAAGAATCCAAAAATCCAAAATTCTCGGAGTTATTGTGATTTCAGCTCATGAATAGTGAAAACAACACAATTTCAATTCTGGAAAACCATGGAACTTTTGATCCGTCGATCCGAAAGACTTAAAACTTGAACAAAGGCTAGTTCATGACCTTCAGAACCTATCCCAACCAAAAAACCTATAAGAACTTAAGAGAATTGATATCTTTTAGTTTTGAAGCACGGCTGCACTCAAACCGGACGAAAACCTAAAAATGAGCTAACTGTCAAACCAAAGCTCCAATCACTTGAAATTTAGTATGCACCTTCTCTAGGATGTTAAGAACCTATTCCAATCTACAATTAAGAGAATTGTTGCCAAAGTTCTGATATTTTTTCGTTTGAAGGTATATTGCACCAAAAACGGGTCAAAAACCCCAAACGGTGAATATGACTTGCTCGTGTGTGAACGATGGCCAAAATAGGTCTAGATGTGTTCTCATATATCCCAGTAACCAAGAACACCAAAGAAATCGAGATAGAAATAGCTAGATCAACAAATCACCCAGTGAGGCCAAAAAGAGCAAAAACCAGGTTTTTCATGAATTTGCCAACCAAGTGTCTAGATAGATGGAGGTTGATTTTCAGAGGTTATTTCCATCCCTTGCATGTCCTTGGCATAATAAGATCAAGAAGAAGAGAGAGAAGAGGTAAAACCAACCAAATTAAGAACAAATCAATCAATAGAAAAGAGATTCAAGGACAGAAACACCGGTCGATGTATTGCTACTTGAGGATGAAGGTTTTACAACCACACCCCTTGAATGATAAGAGAGCACACCAGAAGTACTCAACTTCTCTCAAACCCTAACCCTAGAACTCATAAACACTTGGTATCAAGAGAGAATGGTTGGATGGTTAACTACAAGTGTCCATCCCAACACCTTAAATAGATAGCCTAGCCAGTCACACACAACCCTTGGTGGATACTATCGATTTAGTATAATGAGAGAAACCCAATAACCCCACACCTATAGGTTTTAACTTACTCACTATATTTATGCACATTTTTCAAAGCGCATAAGCATGAATCCGCTAATTCCTAACCTTTGGTCCATCTTGATCATATTAGCTTCTTCATGACCTAAACCGCCTTCCCAGGCCCCGATCACACGTCGAGGTTTTCTTCCAAAGCTGTTTCTGGTATTTTGGTCAAACTACCAAAATACTCTTCCTTAGCCCAGTCATCTTATTCCATTGCAAGCAATCGTAATACTTTCCACGTGTAGATGCACCGTTAGTTTGCCATATATTGTCAAGTCTCTACCATTCTGGTTCCATCAGACCATGTCTCACATGGACCGACTAAGCTACATAGTGCAAACCCATCGTTCGAACTTTCCTTCATCATTTCCCACTTTCTCCCATGCTATGCTTGAGCTCACCATCTCACTCGGCATTCTTGATCGTTTTGGGCCGCGGTTCCTCTATGAAAGTAGCTCCGATCCTCACCGTTAAGCATGGTTGAGTCCAAGCAACCTTGCACATCCAAAACAAAGAAATCATTTTTGGACACAAATTCTTCTTAATTTGACCCACATTAGCAATAACATATCTCATGCAACATATAACCAATGACATAGGTCGTAAAATCATTCTACGACTCAAAATTCCCTAACTCATCTATTTCTGCAACATGTTTAGAAAAATCTGTAAATTTACAAATTCTACATTTCCACTTTTCTAAAATGACAACAGTTTTATCACAATAAAACTATAGATCTTTTCACATGGTGCTTCATTTCTAAAACCTAAAAATCTAAAATATAACATACTTAACAATTCACAGCATCATGTATATGTCAACTACAACTAGTAAGTATGTCGATGCTCTCCCGCCAAAACTTTCTGCATTAAAGATATTTATAAAAAGGACTTTGCTACGTTACAGATTTCTAGGATTTTTCTTAGAAGCCGCACAGCTATCCAAGGAAAGAGAGATAGCCTGCACTATTTAATTTTGAACCCATTTTGATGGGTTCAGCTTATAACGATATAGTTGGATCAAATGTTATTCAAAGTAGACATTGGAATATTTCTTGATGAATACAACACTATTTCATATTACAAGGACCTGCGTTTAGAGAAACTTTACCGGACCTCCTGCTCCATAGATAGAACTGTCCATACATATTGTACTATTGCAACATTTTTTAAATTTTGATCCCTTAACATCTGTTTTTGCAAAAAAATGGTACCCTCACTGAGTTTAAAAGATGTGACAGACAATACGTGTCTCCTGTTGTACCACAATAGCTCGGTAGAAGAGGAGCGATGTGGCTGGGCGAGCAGGTGCGGCACCTACCACGTCGTCCACCGCCGCGCCAGCTCACTCTCTCGCATAGCTCGCCTCCTGCCAATCTAGGACAGTGTGATAGGTGACACGTGTCGCCTGCCGTGCCTTCCAAGCTTAAGGAGGATGCCATTTTGACAAAAACGGGTGATAAGGGGGCAAATTTAAGAAAAAAACATTGCAACGCTACTATATATGTGAACAGTTCCCAATCTCTCGTTATTGATTTATGAGGGGCAATACTGACTTTTTCTTTGATTACAATTATTTTCATATAGCCATCGATTATTGACTTTCCGATCGTTCCCACACAAACACCAGCATAGAAGCCGCCGTTGTACCCAACAAGAATAGAGCCCACCAAGCACCCAACCTCGTCGGCCGCCGCTCCTAACCGGCCCTCTTCACCGAAGCCCCACATTATAGCGGGTCCAAATCGTGAGAGCCGTAACGGGCGCCGCCCCATAACCTTGGCTGAACGCTCAATTAAGCACGTAACTAAGATAGCTTTCGTGGTCGCAGATAGGGCTGTAAAACCCGGCGCCCCTCCTCTCCCCCGCCGCCGCCTCTCCTCCCCCAGTCCGGCCGCCGCAGCCCGCAGGTACTCCCTCAGTCCCTCTCGAGTTTTGTCCTACACGAGCCTACACGAGCCCGAGCTCGAGCGAGCTCGAGTTTGGTCCGAGCCGAGCTCGAGCCTAGCTTAAAGTTCGATGTCGATCTTAGGCTCGCTCGAGCTCGGCTCGAGTTTCTACTGAGCTCGAGCTTGCTAGGTCAAGCTCGCTCGAGCTCGGCTCGTTTACAGCCCTAGTCGCAGAATCCAAAAAGCTCCAAGATTAGTTAATCCCACGTTCTTGATTATTAATCGTGCATTGATTTTGAGCGGCTCTTCACATCCGACGTAATTTTTTTATGACGTGTACAATTATGTGATGATGTCAGTCGTTTATAAGTTTTATTACAAAGAATTTTTACTGATTTGATGGAGAGAAGGAGAAGAGAGAGTATAGTTATCTCTTTGTGAAGAGACAACCTAGGCCCATAAATTTAGGGTACATAGATAGCACAAAACACTATCGTATAACACCACAGCAGATCAGGCTATATTGGACGTCTCATCATAGACGGTTTACGAGAACTGTCAGAGTTACAATTATCACAGACGATTTTACGAGTGTGACCATCTATGTTTCTAACAATGGCTAGAACCGTTTGTGATACATAACTATCACAGACGGTTAGGTTTAAAAGCCGTCTGTGATATCTCCTATTATCACATATGGTTTTTAATTAGAATCGTCTATGAAATATCATAGACGATTTTTATTTACAACCGTCTTTGTTTTGTCCTTTATCATATGAATAACAGAAGCTATTGAGTTAGAACAGATAAGTATGACCAGTCACTTTTATAAGAGACAAATTCAAGTCAAATTTATTACAAAAGTCCAAAAAAAAGTGATTTCCATAAGCTTTATCGGAATTGGCCGCTTTTGCTTGACAGGCAAGGTTATCCATGTGTCTCCCAACTGTCACAAGAGCTTCTTCCGCTTTGCGTACATTGAAGAGAAGAACGAAACTGAAGGTTGTTTCCATTTCCTAAGTGGCAAAGAGACATCTTCGTAGATTGCGGATGATGAAGTCCAGCTGATGGATGGAAGTGACTTGAGGAAGGAGAGCAGGGCGTGAGAGGAGTAGCTGCTCTAGACGTAAGTTATTGGCCGCCTATGTAACGTTGTAGCCGAATAACTCATGATGGATAAATGAGAGGAAGGAGATCAAAAAAATAGTAGATGCCATTATCGAGAAATCTGGTGAAGAAGATAAGGGACATGACAGTTTAAAAGAGATTGAGTTTGTGGTATCAAGGAATTGAACACCACGCTGCATATAAATCCAGAATCATGTGGAATTTTAAGGGTCGCATGCATCAAAATATTAATAGGCAGGAGTAGAGCACGTATTTTTAAGCGTTATCACAGATGGATTGCATACCAAACCGTCTCTGATATATGCCATTACCACAAACGATTCATGTACCAAACTGTCTCTGATATGTTCTATTATCACATATGGTTCGTGTACTAAACCGTCTCTGATATGTACCTGTAGTAGCGGTGGCCCCCACCTGAGCCCATCCGGTCTGTTAGGGAATTGTAAGCCCGATATGACATATGTAATGACATGTATACCCTTGTGGAAGACACATGATTATAAGGGTAAGATTGTAATTGTTTCATGGAAATATATATACATGCCCTGAACCTGGAGAAGGGGCAAGCATTGTTCATCCATCACAACCACTCCACTACTCTCCTACTTTACTGTTTGGTCAGTAGCCACAACAGTTGGCACCGTCCGTAGGGACAACAGAGAGCAAGCCGTAGATTTCAAGAAGTGATGGCACCCAAGAAAACTTCATCGACAGCAAAAGGAAGTGGAGCATGATGGTGGTGGTCGCAAACGCTAGGGCCTCATTTGGTGGGCCACCTACATCGACATCGGGGACCGGCATTGAAGGCGACATTGGTATGGCGAACGTTGACGTCGACATTCGCGGAAGTGGCATGGCCAGTCATCATGAGGATTGCCGTGGCGCAGGGGTCGGCTCTGCTGATGATGTAGCAGCTGGCCTCGTTAGCAGCGCCCGGGTCAGTAGGAGCACCGGCGCCAACATGCCCAGTGACTCGGGATCCAGTGCGGGAACGACAGGTGGTCCTGATGGCCGCATCGGTCTCGTCGTCGACCATGGGATCCATCGCGCCGGCACGTCGAATAGCTTTGGTTAGCAGGCCATAGTCGCCAACAACCCTATAACGCGCACCACTGTTCAGGTAGGTGCGACCACCTCAACGGTGGAGAACGCCTTGCTGGTGGCCCTCAGCATGCTACAGCGCGAGCTAGCAGACCTCCGAGGGACCATGCGAGAAATGCAAGAGGCTCGGAGCCAGCAGGAGGCTCGGAGCCAACAAACACCACAGGCAGCGGTGGTGGAAGCCAGGCGGATAGCCGTGACGCCCCCACCTCCGATCGTGCTGCGCTTCGACGTGTAGATCCGGAGTCTGCACTCTCCGCCGGCCTGTAGCAGTCAGCGTGGCTAGAGGACTTCAAATTCCCAACTATTGAGCCGTACAAGGGTGACACGGACCTAGGGATTTTGTTCGCGTGTACAAGATAGCAATCATGGCCGCCGACGGGGATGACTCCACCAAAGCGAAGGGGTTGCCGCTCGCTCTGCAAGGAGTAGTGCTCGCCTGGTTCTTTACCATAGAGTCGAACTCCATATACGCGTGGGAGAAAATCCGCGACTGCCTGTACAACAACTTCCAGGAAAACTACGTCGAGCGGGTCGACACGGATCAACTCTTTCCCCCATCAAGCAAAAGCCATCGAAAAAGCTCCGAGAGTACTTCAAACGCTTCACCAAGGTTCGTTGCCAAGTCAAGGACATTAACAAGACCACGATCATCAACACGGTGATCCAAGGCCTTCACCTGGGGCCACTGGCCGAGTACAATGCGGGCAAGCTGATAAAGACGGTCGCCAAGCTCTTCAACAAGATTGAGGAGTATGCAAGGGCAGAAGAAGATGCGCAATGACGCAATGGTGATGCCTCCGACACCAAGTAGGCCTCTGACGCCAAGCAGACGCAAGACTCCTCGAAGGGCACCTCCAATCGCAAGCAACGTAAGGCCCAAAGGGCCAGGTATATCTTCGAAATTGAAGCCAGCCCCGACGATAGTGCACCCACTATCGGAGGATGGGGTCACAGAGGTCGCAGGTGTGGGCGAGGCCAGGGCCACGAGGAGGGAGCGCGTGGCAAAGGGGAGCGCCAACAGCATGGGCTGTGGTGTGAGGTGCATGGCCGCGGCGACCGCCTCACGCGGACATGTCCCACCATCGCGACACTGTGCCAGAGTGTTGCCAAGGACAGAGCTTTGGAAGCGAGGACCCCCAGCAGTGGCCCACGTGTAGCAACCCCCTGAGGGCCTTCTACGGATACAGGCTCCAGAGGGAGGCCAGCGCCGCGTCATAAACATCATATCCAGAGGTTCCTCGCTAGAATTTTCATCTGCACGGTAGCAAAAAGCCTATGCTCGTCGATTGCATCACATGGCGGTGTATCCTGCCCAGGCGCCACTGACCTGGCCGTAAAATGACATCACCTTCACCATCGCCGATGCGGACGGAATCACCTTTCCTCACAAGGACCCTCTGGTGATCTAGGCCGCCATCGTAGGCTGTGATGCTA
The DNA here is from genome assembly GCA_036346575.1 of Dendrocalamus sinicus. Classification (NCBI taxonomy): domain Eukaryota; kingdom Viridiplantae; phylum Streptophyta; class Magnoliopsida; order Poales; family Poaceae; genus Dendrocalamus; species Dendrocalamus sinicus. The sequence continues at coordinate 40,652 of JAYEVI010000259.1, forward strand.
AGCGTGTTCTGGTCAATGGGGGCATCTCCACCGATATTTTATTCGCAGCAGCCTTCGACCAAATGGGAATCCCCAAAAGTAGGCTATAGGACAAATACATCTATAGGTCTCCTTCGTGCAGGGAGATCACGCGAGAAGCGAGGACATCACCTTCGACATCATCAATCGCCCCTACACGTATCATGCAATCTTGGGATGCCCGACCCTCAATGCCTTTGGAGCGGTCCTGCATCATAACATCCTTTGCATGAATCTTCCGGGTCCGCACGGCATCGTTACCGTGTTCGGAGATCAAGACCTTGCACGTCGGATAGAGCTCGGTGCGCGAGCTCCCCTCTGAAAGGTGCATGTTGTCACAAACACCCTCGGTGCTGGCATGCCCTCCGCACCGGGGTGGACGCCCAAGCCCAAACCGGACGGCGGAATGACATGCGTCATTTTTACATATATTTACCCATTATTTTACCCTCATATTTTTCACATTTTGAGATCATTTATCATCATTTACACATTTTTCTATAATTAATTGCTCAATTTGGATCATTTATCTGCACGGTTTGCCACTGAAATAACGGCGAGTGTCGTGTTCTCCACAGGGACTAGACTAAGGCTACCAATACTCAGCTAAAGCTAGGTCAATCGAAACAAGGGAGAAAACTAAACCTAAACCAACTACTAAATGGATTGAATGAACTAACTATCGAACGAACTCTAATTCGCACAAACAAAACTATGAACGAGCTAAACGATCAAAGGATGATAGGACAAACGACCGCACGAACGGACGTCACACGACCGAATGAACAACACGACAAGATATACATGAACGAACACGCATGAACTACAACGACTACAAGAACGATGACACGACTACCGACCGATGACCTAACTAACTACAGACCGCGAGAAAGAAGAAGGAAGTCTAGAAGCACAGAGGGAGTCAAGAGAGAAAGAGGGGGAGAGGGTCAATGGCTAACTAGAAAATGGCGGCAGGGCAAACAAATAACTACAACGAACACACGTACAACTTAACTATCGAATGACCGCTAAAAAAAGAAAAAATATGGAGGTCGAGAAGCACAAGGGAGGACTAGAAGCAAAGAGGGAGTTGAGACAGCAAGGGGAAGGGAACAGTCGCTGTCTAGCTAATTCGCACAACTCAAAGATCACAGAAACTAACACACAAGCACAGACATGAACACTAAAGACACTAAAGATAGACAAAGACACTAACTACTGACACTAATACAATTAACAAATTAACACCTAATCACAATAACACATCTCAGTGAGCACATGCATACAGCATAGTGCATAATTCACCATCACACAGATCACAGATCATAATCCATATTGCAATAACGAGTCACAGTAAAGAACAGTTCACATCCACAGGAAAATTAATAGCTCATGAAGCTTCAATTAACACAGAATTAGTACCAATTTAGTTGAACAATACTTGAGAATAGCAATTAGACAATGGGAGAGGAATTAGAGATAACCAAAGAAGATGTAGCTGAGGAGGCCGAGGTGAAGTGGAGGCATAGGAAGAAGTCGCCTACGTTGATGAAGTTGAGGCCACCGGTGGTGAAGAGGTTGAAGAAGACTCGATGAAGGGTGGCCATGAAGAGCAGAGGCGGTGGCGCTATGGCGCACGGTGGAGGGAACTGTAGATGGTGCGGTCGATGGAAGAGCTGTAGGTGGCTGCCGTGGTGGAAGAAGATGGGTGGCGGCTCTTGGCGGTGGAGTTATTTGGGAGGAGGGAGGAGAGGGGCAAAGGGCAGTAGTGGCTCGCTAGAACAGGTGCTAGAAACTAGTGGCAGCCACCGGGCTGTAGAGGGAGATGGGTGGCACACCTGCGATTTGGTTGTGGTGGCTGGCGGCGGTGCCAGGAGTTGTTTTGGTGGAGGAGCAGAACGACGAGCAAAGAGGAGGCATGGGAAAAAGAAGAGGCAGCAGCCGGCGGTGGAGTTGGCGACGGCAAGGGAGAGGTGGAGGAAGGTTGCTGGTGGAGAAATATGGAGATGGTGGTGGCGCTGTGGTGTGGAGATGGTGGCACTCGGAGGTGATATGGAGGCGGCCGGCGAGGTAAGGCCCGGCCCTCGCCGGCACCAACGGAGAAGAAGGGGGAAGGGGGAGGAGAAGCAAGGGGATGAAGGAAGGGGAATTGATGAACAGTGCCAGGCTTGAAGAAATCCTAGGCGGCGGCTAGGGTTTTGTGGCCAAATGGGAATAGGTAATTTTGCGATTTAGTCCTCATAGTCTCTAGAATTTTCAATCAAGTCCTTCTCCCATTTAATTTCTTTTGTTTTGGCCCTCTAGAAGTTCGATTTCATCACGGGAAGATCCTACGTGTTCACAGTAATGCGTACATCTCTACGGAGCAATCCTGAAATACCAAATTTGTCATTTATGTGCCTCGATCGCGCTGGCCTGCGGAAAAGCATAAAAAATGTAAAATGATCCAAATTGAGCAATTAATTGTAGAAAAATATGTAAATGATGATAAATGATCTCGAAATGTGAAAAATATGAGGGTAAAATAACAGGTAAATATATGTAAAAAAAGACGCATGTCACAGAATCAAGAGGGTTTTCCTCCATACTACTGACCAACCAGTCTCCATCGGCAAGGGCCTTTCTCCAGAAGTTGAGCAGGACTTGCTCCGAGTTCTTCGTGACAACGTGGATGTCTTCGCATGGTCACCAACCGACATAAAGGGGGTGGACCGCACCATCGTTGAGCACACCCTCGCGGTTCACCCTAACGCCAACCAGTCAAGCAGCGGCTCCAGCGCATGTGTGCCAGCAGGCGGCCAAAGCAGAGGTTTCGAAGTTACTCCAGTCCGAGGTCATCCGCGAAGTTCAGCACCCAGACTGGCACACGAATCTGGTGTAGTGAAGATGGCCAATGGAACGTGGTGCATGTGTGTTGACTTCACCACCCTCAACAAGGCATGTCCAAAGGACAACTACCCGCTGCCTCACATAGATCAATTGGTGGATGCCACGGCGGGATGCGAGCTCATGAGCTTCTTGGACGCATACTCCGATTATCATTAGATCCATATGGCCAAGGACGATGAGGTCAAGATGAGCTTCATAACGCCGATAGGAACATACTGCTTCGTTAGAATGTCCTTCAGCCTCAAGAACGCGGGAGCCACCTTTACATGCCTCGTCGCTCTCGCCCTCGCCTCCCAACTCGGAAGGAATGTCAAAGCCTATGTTGACGGTGTGATTGTTAAAACTAGACAACTTGCCTCCCACGGTCAAGACCTCCAAGAAACATTCGAAACCACTAGCGGGCGGGCATCAAGCTGAACCCAGACAAGTGTGTCTTCGGCATGCAAGCTGGAAAGCTACTCGGCTTCTTGGTGTCCGGGCGAGGAATACAGGCAAACCCTGACAAGGTCGACGCAATACTTTCCATGGAGCCGCCCAAACGACAAGGGAGGTCCAGAGGTTCACCAGACGTATGGCTACGTTGAGCCGCTTCCTATCCAGGGTGGCCGAGAGAGGCCTCCCGTTCTTCAAAACCCTTCGCGGATGCGATAGGTTCCATTGGTACGACGACTACACGAAGGCTTTCGACGAACTCAAGAAGCACCTCGCAAGCCTTCCCACTCTAGTTGCCCCGACACCAGAGGCTCCGTTGCTGCTGTATCTCATTGCCATGGCAACAACAGTCAGCGTAGTCCTTGTTCTGGAGGAGGGCTCTCTCCAGTGACCAGTGTACTTCGTCTCCAAAGCTCTTCAGGGTGCCAAGACATGGTACACTAAGCTGGAAAAATTGGCCTATGCCCTCGTCATGGCCTAAAGGAAGCTTCGGCATTACTTCCACACTCATCATATCACCGTGCCTTCGTATTTCTGCTGGTAGAGATGTTGCACAACAAGGAGTCCACTGGCCATATTGGCAAATGTGCGGCCGAGCTCGCGCCCTTCTCTTTGACGTACGCTTCATGCACGACCATAAAGTCTCAGGTCCTCACGGATTTCCTCACTGAGTGGACCCCACCAGCTCAGCCGTAGGCACAGCTGCCAGCAGGCCCAGTGTGGACCCTTCACACTAACGGAGCCTACAGCACCCCTGACGTCGGGGTAGGCATAGTGAGCACTACGCCGGAGGGACATCGCCTACTGTACTCTACACGCCTTGCCTTCCTAGCAACAAATAACACATCCGAATACGAAGCGCTACTCTTCAGCCTCGCCAAGCACAAGGCCCTAGGCACGCGGAGGGTCCTCATCCACACCAACTCGCGTTTGATCGTGGGGCACGTTGACCTAGCCAAGTATCTAGCCATGGTCAGGGCGAAGGAGCGTCACTTCTTGGGTGTCACTGCGAAAGTCATTCTGCGGGCAGACAACGAGCAGGTTGACGCACTGGCTAAGGCCGCTAGTTAGCAAATTCCTCCTTCCGTAGGGCGTTCACCGAGGTCCTGGCCATAGCTACTATCGAGCACGACAAGCATGACACAACCCTCGTCCATCAAATCGCCCAGCAGGGCGACTGGCGGGAGCCCATCTATGGTTTTCCTCAGGGTATAGTCAAACTGGACGATCCTTTCGAGCTGTGCCGCCTGCAGCATCGCGCCAGGTCCTTCGAGATCCTAGACGGTGTCCTCTACAAGCGGGGAGTTTGTGCCCCGCTACTATGATGCGTTTTGTGCAGCGAGGGACGACGGCTCCTTGCCAAAATTCATGTAGGGCTTTGCAGCTCGCACATCGCATCGAGGTCCCTCGTTAGCAAGGTGTTCAGATAGGGCTTCTATTGGCCGACGGCCATCACAGATGCACATGACCTCATGCGCCAGTACTAGGGATGCCAGTGGATGGTAAGGGTCATTCACAGACATCCCAGTAACTTACAGCCCATCCCACCGGTATGGTTGTTGGCACGCTGAGGGATCGATGTTGTTGGACCACTCTCGTGCGCACCAGGGGACTTATGATTCGTCATGGTTGCCCTGGAATATTTTTCCCGGTGGCTCGAGGCAGCTGCACTAGCCAAGGTAACCTCTGCAACAATGCAGCGGTATCTCTAGCAGAACATCATCTATTGATTCGAAGTGCCCAGGGAGATCACCGTCGACAACACCTACAATTCAACTCTGCGCCCTTCAAGGCATTTTGTGACCACATGGGCATCACGATCCAATATGCCTCAGTCAGGCACCCACAGTCCAATGGAGCAGTCGAGCGGCAAACAGCGCCATCTCCACTGGAGTCAAGAAACACCTCGTAGGTCTCCCGAAGGGCAAATGGCCAGAGGAGCTTCCCAGCATGCTCTGGTCCCCTCGTACAACAGTGACACGCACGATAGGATTCACGCCGTTCAAACTCCTCTTCGGTGATAAGGTGGTCATGCCTAAAGAAATCTAGGTTGGTTTTAGGAGAGACCTTGCCCAGGCTCCGACGGAAGAGCGTGAACTGTCTTTGGACCTCCTCGATGGCGACTGAGTCAACGCCACCAAACACGTTGCAAAGTATGTGCGCCAAACAGCGTGCTCGTACGATCACACCGTGTACTCACGAGAATTCTAGGCGGGAGACCTCATCCTCAAAATGGCACTACATGCAACGATAGCGGGCAAACTCGAATCCAAGTCGGAGGGCCCCTACATCGTCACGGTGGCTTTATAGCATGGGGCATGTTATCTTGTGACCCTGAAGGGACGGACTCTCCGTCACACGTGGAATGCAAATCGGTTGTGGCAATATTATGCATAAAGGTGAAGGGATGCTCGGTAGACTGCTGGCGTCATACCATCTGTAAATAGCTCACCCGTGCAAAAGGGAAATCAATAAAGCACACTGTTCATGAAGACAATGTCCCATTCCACGTATAAATAAGACAAGCGGAGGCTCGCCTCCGCGTGCACACTTCGGAGTATAAACAAGGGAGACGAGCCCCCGCATGCACTATTCGGAGTATAAATAAGACACGCGACGACGAGCCCCCGCGTGCACTCTTCGAAGTTAAATAAGACACGCAGCGGCGAACCCCCGCGTGCACTCTTCATAGTATAAATAAGACACGCAGAGGTGAGCCCCCGTGTGCACTCTTCAGAGTATGAATAAGACATGCGGAGGTAAGCCACCGCGTGCACTCTTCGTAGTATAAATAAGACATGCGGAGGTGAGCCCCGCGTGCACTCCGAATCTTCGGAGTATAAATAAGACACGCGGAGGCGAGCCTCCACGTGCACTCTTTGGAGTATAAATATGATAAACCGAGGAAAACCTCCGCGTGCACCCTTCGGAGTATAAATAAGACACATGGAGGTGAGCCTCCGCGTGCACTCTTCGGAGTATAAATATGACATGCTGAGGAAAACCTCAGCGTGCACTCTTTGGAGGACAGTTAAGATGCCAAGGGATGCCCAGCCGCCACTTCGAAGGGTTAAGGACGAAGCGCGCACACCTACATCATTGGGCCGCCAGCTCTGCTGCTGCCACTTAGAAGGGTTAAGGACGGAGTGCACGCCCCTACATCATCAGGCTACCAACTCTGCTGCCGCTACTTCAAAGAGTTAAGGACAGAGCGTGCATGCCTACATCAGCAGGCCGTCAGCTCCGCTGCCTTCACTTCGAAGGGTTAGGGACAGAGCACGTGCACCTACATCAGCGGGCTACCAGCTCTGCTACCGCTGCTTCGAAGGGTTAGAGACAGAGCGCACGCACCTACATCATCGGGCTACCAGCTCCACTACTGCCACTTCGAAGGGTTAGGGACAGAGTGCGCGCACCTACATCATCGGGCCCCAGCTTCGCTGCCGCCACTTCGAAGGGTTATGGGTGGAGCACACACGCCTACATCATCGGGCTGCCAACTCCGCTGCTACCACTTTGAAGGGTTAGGGATGGAGCACGTGCGCCCACATCATCGGGCTGCCAGCTCTGCTACTGCCACTTCAAAAGGTTAGGGATGGAGCATGCATCTACTTTATTGCAAGATGAAGGGGCCCGTGTCAACCCTTCATCCCTGGCCTACTTCGCACATATTGCATCTCAAGTGCTGGAGTGCACAACCCACGGCTCTCGTCTCACACCTTATCAATGATCTTTCCAAGCACTCCTCACCATACCAAGTGTTATCGCAAGACAAACACATTTACGAAGGGGATACGGGACACATCACTTGCCTTGGGCAACACTTCAATATATCATGCGAAGGATAGCGTTTACAAGTACATTTATTCAGACTGGTTTCAAAGCATTAGTCTGATTCATCTTCTACTTTAACGTACTCTTGTGTCGAGGCCTCTCCCGTCAAACGCCAGTCCTCCCAAAAACGTAAACAATCCTCCACCCAGCCCTAGTGTCGAAGGCGTCGTCGGACCATAAGGTCTGAAAGTAGCAAGCGGCCCCTATCAAGCACCTGTTCGCCACAAACACTAAATATGAGGACAAGACTTGAAAACTTTCATTGCATTGCCAAAAGGGCGGGGCCATGTAGCGCTGTTTTACATAACATTGACACGGGCTACATAGTGGGCTACATGCGTGGGCGTGGGGCTTCGGCATCACACCTGCGGATCGACGCCGTGCTCAAAGCCGACGGCACCACCTTCGTCACGCCGCGGGACTTCATCAAACCAGGTCCCGAGGTCGCTACCACCTTGCAGGCTCTGCCTCATGGCTACCTTCGCTACGGCCTCATCGATGTAGTCCCAGATGTATTGGTGGAAGGCACGTGTGGAACGATGGACTGCATGCACTACTCCAGGCATCACCCCGCTCCCAGCAGGCAACTCTAGCCGCGGGGTAGCTAGCTCACCAGCGTGCAGGCAGCCCAAGTGGTGGAGAAGGCCAAGGACGATGCAGTCATCACCAGTGAGCAGTGGTTGCCGAAGGATCGCGTGGCACTCAGTGTGAGCGCTGAAGCCTCTCCGATCCTCCAAAGGATGCTCGACAGGTCCTCAGGCCCGAAGGTGCGAGGTGGCACCACGATGGCAAGATCAGAGAGCATGCTCACTGGTCCTTCTCCCACTGAGCTCCACACCACCACCGAGGCGTCACCCAGCGCCCGATCCTTCTCCCCGATTGTCGTAATTAGCCGGGCCTTCTCCTCCTCAAGCCCGATGATTTGCTGTAGCAGGCCTCCGCATTCCTCAAAGGCCACGCATCGGGTCCGCTCTGCCAACGCCTGTGCATCAGCGATAGCCTTCACGCCCTTGGTTTTGAGGAAGCGGATGCGCTCATCCTTTGATGCGCATGCTGCGTGAGCATCTTCAGTGGACTGCCGCGTGGAGGCGGCCTCTGACTCCGCAGCATGGAGTCGGTCCTCCAAGCCACCTCGTTCGTGAGCCTAAACAAACTGTAAAGCGCGGACGAGGGCAAGGGCCTGTATACCACAGCAGTTAGTGACATCCCTACAAATGCAAGTATAGTTCAAGAGTGCGTGAAAGTACCTTAATCTCCGCAGCCTCCAGAGCACTTTCCAAGAGCTCTGGTCTGCATGACAACATCATGCGCTGCTCCAAGCCAGCGTCTGCGCAGTTCGCGACCCCTTGGAGGGCTCGCAGCGCCTCGGGTCGAGGGATGAAGTCTGCCACGGTCAAGCACCGAGCCTCCCTGCCGGCGGCTTCCACAGGGGCGGACATCGATGGCACGTCCAGCGCGGGCACGCTAGTCCCCCCACGGCTGGTTCCGTTGCTCGAGCCCTGTGCACGCCCCAGAGATTGTGGGCCCGTTTTTGCTGACGACGATGTCTGCGAGCAGATTAGGGAAAGTCTCACGAAGTCACGAGAGGAGAAGAAGGTGTTTATACCTGCGTCGTGGATGGGTGAAGAGCGTGGAGAAGCAGTCGCGCCGATGTTTGTAGGAGGGGCAATCGCTGGGGCTTCACCAGTATCCCGCGCGATGAACTCCACTTCAGGCCCCGCGGCTTCTGCCTCAGAGTCAGACTCCTCCGAGAGCGCCGCCACCACTACTTGGAAGCGCTCGCTCGCCTCTGCGGGCAAAGCAACGTGAGCGCGCTTCGCACATGGCACTTTCGGGAGCACCTCGTCGGCCCCCGCAGATGGTGTAGGTGATGAAGCCTCGCATTCTCCTACATCCACGTCGGGTCCATGGCAGCTATCACCTCCATTGCCCACATCGCTCACGAACACCTTGTCACAGGTCGTGCCCAGGTCTGCCTCCACCCCTAGGTTCGAGTTGGCATACTCCACTAGGTCGAAGCCAGTAACCATAGTGGCCTCAACCTCAGCGGGCCCTTCGAGAAGAATGACCGTTGAGCTTGGTGGTCGGGCGGTAGAAGACTGGGCCCTTCGGCGAGGAGAGGCCCTCCCCTTGTCGTCGCCATCCTGGGTGCAAGCCCGACCAATGGTCGGCATGGCACGCTCTGGCACAGGGATGCTGAGAGCTTCGCACACACAGTTTAGCCACCTGAGGTTCACCATCACCGCCTCTCGGAGACTGCTCCTTGGCCACATACGGCAAAAGGAACACTGTCGCGGCACTCTCCGTGTCCTCGAGGAGTAGTTCTGCCAATATAATAAATTAAGCCTACGATCTACAATATTGGCACTTCAGAAGCAATGACTGTGGTCGAAGTCTTACTTGGATCGGCGGGCTTCGACAGCGATGCCACGGCCTGAATATGCCACGGCTAGGCAAGTGGAGCAACTCCGTACATCAAGTACTCCTCTGTGAGGTCCCTCATGTTGAACCAAAGCGCAATCCCCACCAGCCTCCGCGCCCGGTGTTCATCACCACGGTCGAGGGCCACCAACGGGGAGGTGTTGAACTCCATTAGGCGACCTGTCCACCTCAAGTTACTGCTACCCTCCACGTAGTGTTAGAACCACTACCGCATCCAATTCGACTCCCACTTCGCCCTAGTCGAGTTTGCTAGGAACACTTCGTGCATGCCAAACACAGCACAAAGTTGACGCTCCTGAAGTTGGAGTACTCCCTTCTATCCAGCTTCTTCTGCTGGCATCGTGCATCGTGGAGAAACGTGAACAGACGGGCGCATGGCCACACCGTCTCCGTTTGCGAGGCCCAGCAGTAAACTACTAGGCGAACTAGGGCATTCGAAGTCAGGTGCACTAGCTCTAGCCCGTACACCCTCAGCACCTCACTGACGAACATGGTGGAGGGGAATCGGAGTCCAGCTTCAAGATACGTGATGAAGACCATAGCCACCGACTCCGTAGGGTGCGGCTCCGTCTCATCGGTGGAGGGTAGACGAACCGCATTGTGGTCTGAAAGCTTCCCTTCGTGCATAAGCGACCGGATGGTCTCCTCGGTCAGCAGGCTCTGCCCCAGCACGTTCGAGCAGATGCCGTTGAGCTTCTTCACCATGCTCCACTGCTTGTCCGCCAGCGATGGGTCCTGCCCAACCAGTACATACTCCATCTCGATCGCCGATGAGCTACGCCGGCTAGAAGAACCGCTGCGGCTCGACGACGCGCCACCGCTCGGCCGGCGAGAACGATCATCACCATGGGCCATTTCCGCTACAGTACTTCACACAACGGGTAGGAGACAGATGACGGCGGGCTTTCGGCTCGGCCTCTCATAGCACTGACTACCAAATGGGGCTGGTGAAAGGAATAGCTAGGGTGGCGACGGACGGCGGCAATGAGCGACGTATGCGGCAGTAGTACGCACGACAACAATGGTAGAAAAGGCAAGGCTGTCGCAACTAGTCAAGTGTGAAGGACAGCGACGCGATGGTGACTGCAGGGAATTATAAGGCCCGATATGATATATGTAATGACATGTATACCCGCGTGGAAGACACATAACTGTAAGGGCAAGATTATAATTGTGCTTCATGGAAATATATATACATGCCCTGAACCTGGAGAAGGGGCAAGCATTGTTCATCCATCACAACCACTCCACTACTCTCTTACTTTACTGTTTGGTCAGTAGCCACAACAGTACCATTATCACAGACGATTCATATAACAAATTGTCTGTAATAATTCCATGACACCGATCCATGGCATCTCCCCTAGGATTTTGATCTCACATGTATACATCCATTTCTGAGGCATGGCTATTAATAACCGTCTGTGATAAACTATCACAGATGGTTTGTAGTAGAAACCGTCTGTGATATCTTATGAATCACAGACGGTTTCGACTACAAATCGTTTGTGATAGTTTAATATCTGTTATTCATGAGATATCACAGATGGTTTTATTACAAACCATCCGTAATAGTCAACTATCATAGATGGTTATGAGTTAATAATCAATTGTGATAGTGCGTATCACAGACGGTTAAAAAATCATAGGTGATGACCTCATGTCATTACTGACACATACACTCAGACGGCTCATGAAACAGTATGTGATGACGTTTTTGATCCTTTTGTGATTACCTTTTTTTGTAGTAGTGTGAGTTATTGTCTAACCAAATACTTTTTCATACTATAATTAAAAGATTATGGGGTTCTATTGAGGCAAGCTTAATAAACAAACTATTCTAGAAGTCATCTTTAATTTTATTTCTAGATGATATAGATAGGGGTGCAAATGGAGCGGATAATTTCTGTCCGTCCGATTGACCGAAGGCTTGTGGAACAAATACAGAAAGGGTAGATAGGTATCCGGCACTATCCATGTCCGACTCTGACTCCAAGGAAAAAATATAGAATAGGATACGGGATAAGTGACGTCCGTCTGTATATATTCATATGTCAAGTGATACGAGGAAGCTTGTTGTAACTTCACCTAGGAACAAGATAACATATAGGCAGATTTTCACATCTAAACAGGCGGGAGTACTGAGTGTTCTTCCTTCAACATCTCAGTAATTAGCTTCTCCATGTTTGCTCTGATTGTACTATACTGTCCAATGTCCTGTGCAAAGAAGCGAATAATTTCCGTCTGATCGACCGTCCGAAAGATTATGGAACGGATACGGAATGGAGAAATGAATATCCAACATTATCCGTATCCGACTCGACTCCGAGGAAAAAATATGGAATATGATACAGAATAAGCAATATCTATCTGTATCCGCTCTGATTACACCCCAGATATAGAGGAGTATATTAACAGTTTTCTTTACTATTTACATATTCTTAGTCTATAATTAATAAATTTGCATGTTTAGCTATAATTATATCTGTTGTGTCTACTGACCAAACAGTGAAGTAGGAGAGTAGTGGAGTGTTGAGATGGATGAACAATGCTTGCCCCCTCTCCAGGTGTGGGACGTATATATATTTCCTCATAGAGTATAATTACAACTTTGCCCTCATATACATTTCTCCCCTAAGGGTATACAGGTCATTACATGTATCCTGTTGGGCCTTATAATTCCTTAACGGACCAAATGAACTTAGGTAAGGGCCACTCCTACAACAATATCCTTGAAGAATCTTTACCTCCTAACTTCATGACGAAGTACATCCAAATTCTAACTAATCCCAACCCTTAGATTGAAAAGAATGGACAGGTAATCTACAATAATTAGTGGATACTGCAAAAGTGCTCACCGTTTACCCACTCAAATTGTACACGATTTGCATTCAATTATTTTTGTAGATGGATACAAACGATACGGTCATAAATTAATTTGTAAGCCAACAAGTGTGGATGCCTGGTACATGCATGAGCCTCGCCTACGTTTGTGGAGGCATGATGAAAATCCGTTCCGAGCGTCCGAACCCACATGTACATGACATATGTATCCCTTCGCCTTAATGTACTCCATTCGACGATAAATACATATTATTTTAGATATCAATATAATTTTCAAACCATTATTTTAATTATTAATTTTAATTATAATATATTTATAAAATCTAGCAAAATTATAATATTGTAAAAGTGCTTTTCAAGATAAATCTAAACATATGATTTTTGTGTATCTAATTTAAAATTTTTAAAAATATTAATTATTAAAGTTTCAAAATTTTAACTACACTTATATCTAAATCGACGTGTCTCTGTGACCAAAGGAAGTACATCCACATAGCTCCATGTGTCATGATTGACTGTCATGGACTGTTGTTGCAATGGTAGATTGTCTTGCAACCCGGCCGGGTGTAGCCCCTCCCGGGCGCGGCCAGAGCCCCGTAGCTTATGTACGAACTGTGGGGCCGTGGATCACCAGACCCGGACGGTTGATCTGCGAGGGCACGGAAAATAATTCAACACGCAAAGCACATAACTTGTAGAAATAATGCCATCACTAGATGTAGGGCTGTGCAGATTAGTACCGAACCGAATAAATCGTACCGAAAAAACCGAACCGAACCGGTCAACTCGGTTTGACCGGTATTCGGTATTCGGTTCGGTTTTTGGAAGAGTAGTATATCTCTGATTCGGTTTTTTCGGTAAAAACCGAGGAAAAACCGGATTTACCGAAAAAACCGAACAACCCACGGCGTCTCCGGTCTCGGCCCACAAGCCCGACGCACGCGGGACGCACGCAGAACAGCGGAACTTCAACCCTAGCTAGCCGCAGCAGACGCCAGCGCCTCGCCAGATCCGCCGCAGATCCGACCTCCGGTTTCGGTGCTCCCCCCGCCTCGCCAGATCCTCGCTCCCCCCTCGTCCGCCTCCGCCTCCTCGCCATGGAGCCGAATACCGAGAGAGCCGGAGGGGGAGGGAGAGGGAGAGCAGCGCGGCACCAGGCCGGGTCGGCGCGAGCGTGAGGCGGCCGGGCGGGAGGCGGGAGAGGGGAACGGGGAGGCGGCGGCGGAGGCAAGACGGGGACGGAGAGAGCCAGAGGTGGAGGGAGAGGGAGAGCAGCGCGGCGCTAGGCCGGGTCGGCGCGAGCGTGAGCGCGAGGCGGCAGGGCAGGAGGGGGGAACGGGGAGGCGGCGGCGGAGGCGAGACGGGGATGGAGACTGGAGAGAGCCGGAGGGGGAGGGAGACCGAGAGACGGGGACGAGTTTCCGGGTTTGCTCGTTGGACGCTTGGTGAGACAGTGAGACTGAGCGAGACCGACTGACCGTCTGACCGAGACGAGAGCTGATATGGTCAAGAGTCAGGAGAGGAGACCGAGAGCTAGTATTTATGTATGTGGGAGATATGCTAAAGCCAGATAGTAATATTTTTTAGGTAGTATTTGGGAGATACTATTGAAATTTGAAAGGAATAATGAAGTGTGAATAATAGCCCATGCATTCATATGCAGCAAGAATTCTCTTCCCATGAGTGTTTCTAAAATTCTAATTCTATTGCCAGTAGTATATGTATTATCGTCTACTCGTCTTGTCTCGCTAGTCGCTATATCGTTTGCAATTCGCGTCAACTTTGGTAAATATGGTATTTACCGATACCGTACCGAAATAAAATGGGATTTACCGATACCGAACCGTATTTCTAAAATACCGTATAATACCAAACTACAAATACCGTATTTACCGTATATACCGAACCGAAAAAACCGATTGCACAGTCCTAACTAGATGGATGAACTTTTGCAGGGAAAATATATATCTCGCCACGGCGCTCTGATCAGTAGCATGCATGCCATATAGGTAAATTTCAGCACAACTTTATGTCTTTCATTTTCGGTTTTAGCTTTTAGTTTTTGTATAGTAAAATATTTTTCTGTATTACTAGCTTTCAAACGAAATATCTTTTTAAAACGGTGTTTACAAGATAATTGTAGTAGATATTATATTGACTTCATCTATATTGATTAAAACCGCACATAAATTTTTCTTATTTCGTACTCTCTCACAACTTCTCTATCAGCTATTATTATTTATCAGTTAGCTAAAAACCACATGCTACAGTCTACGGGAACAGGCCCTTTATTGCTCATGTGTGAGAGAGGAATCAACAAGATTAGTTTATTGCTCTTCATCGCTGTGTGTGAGAGAGCATGCAAGAAGATCAGTTACAGCCAGCCCATATCACGGAGGAAGTCAGTATGAAAATAGTCCCTTGATCATTTTTGTTTTCAATTTAGACATTTGAACAGCTATTTTTTTTTTCAAAAATAGTCTCATAGTAGACTTACTACGCTCGGTAATCACCTATCGAACTCTCCCCACTCTCCCGACTCGGCAGGATCTATCATAGTAGATTTATGTATGAGTATTTTTGAAAAATGTAGTGTTCGATTGTCAAAATAAAAAAAATACCTAGACGACTATTTGTGTGCTGGATTCGCTTCATCACGAACCGTGGGGGTGACACCGCAGGTGGTACCGCGCCCGAATACCGTAGCATGTTGCTGCTGCGCTCGGGTAGCGTGGTAGCAAGTGTATGGTAGTGGGGCTAGACGAGTCTGCCGCGCTGCTGCATCATGCTCAATGTTATCTATCTGGTATGGTACAAACACAATTTCATACGCGAGGATACCAATTTGGCAAAAGAAAACGCCCGGCCCGGCCCGGGGGTAATATCAGTCAAGGACTCCATATAAAGCGCGCATGTCCGACACTACGACTCGATACTCTCTTAAAAAAGATTGTAAATCACAAACTCTAAAACAATCAGAGAGCCTCGCTTCCAATCACCTACTACTATATATGATTACTCTTGAAAAATTTTAAATTTCTTATAATTTACCTTTTTAAGTGTAGAAGCACTAATTTTTTTGGCCGTAGACCTCATATAAGACATTTGGTTTTAATATACGCTGATAATTTGATATTGTCTAAAAATATACCCCATTCGTTCTGTTTAGATATTGCTTTAGAATACGTGCAGTCAATTTTTTAAACATTGACCATTAATATGCACAAAAGTATTTGGACTCTTTACATAGAAATAACATCGCTAGATTTATCAAAAAATATTTTTATATTATTATACTTTTAATAGTTTTTATTAACATATAATTAAAAAGTAACGATTAAAGATGTGTATTGAAAACTATATGGATGTTTAAAATGATACGTAAAAAAGAAGAAAGGTAGTATTGTAAGCAATCAGGCATGTAAGGTAGGCAATGGCCAGTGGGCACTCACTGTTGCCGCTGGCGCCGCTGCTCCCCGAACTACCGCTTGCAGCAGCCGCGTGGAGGATGAGGCCGCCACGCCCGGCGATCATGATGAGCAGCAGCAGGATGGCATGTGCCGCGTGCGGCCGCAGTGTAACTTGGCGAGCGGCCGGCGACATGGATGGATCGATGGATGGTTCCTTGCGTACGTGGTTGACGAGGGATGGATCGACAACACTTTCCAGTACGCGCGAGCAGAAAATAACGTACCTACGCTGGCACCGCCGCACCAGCTAAATCGCCGCGCGTAAAAAATAACCGCTAAGGATACACTGGCGTGTACATACATATATTGTGGAATGTGTTCGTATGCGTCTTTCACGGGGAGCTGTAGATGCCATGGAACCGGCCGGGTCTTCCACGGGTCGCCGCCGGATGGGTCATGACTGTTGACAGAGAGGAATTGCGACGAGTCGAGCACGATATTGACGGTTGGCACTATCAACACTGTTATACGTCAAGGAGTTAAGTTTTTATCTGTGGTAATATGAAGTAAACAATAACTTCGAAGAGATTTTACGGCGGGCAAGCGAATACTTAAGACAATCTTCTATATACTTAAAACAATAACCTATTTTCACTCAAAATAAGTATTTTCTTTTTCCTAAACCTAAATAGTCGAGATATCATAATACTCATTCTGTTTCGCTATAGTGTCCACAGTCCACCATGTACACTGACAAAAGAAACACTAAATCTAAAAAATAATTAATAAGAAATAACCATAAATACATATGTTAAATGGCATAATATAACCAATCAACCTTTTTTAAAGCATTTAAATAAGGATAGTAAGCGAAACAATTATAATAATTACACTGTAGATTACCGCAATGAACAAGCTATTGGAACAGATACTCTTGATCCATAGTACATTTTAGTGAAACGGAGGGAGTAGCACATTGCAATTTTTTTTACAGAAAACGCTGTGAGCTCCTGAATATTGTACTTTTTACTTGCTCTTAGATTCGGTTAACAAATAACATACAGGTAAATTTAGTTCCCTTCATCCATGCGTGTCCCATCGGAAGCCCAGAAATCTGTTTTGCTCGTTGGTCACTTGGTTGTACAGTTTCGTTCTAGTAGCACCAGAAAAGGAAAAGAACAGCAATTTGATTAGGTTGGTGGGCTTTTTTTTACTGCGGTTTATTGTTTAAAGTTGTGGTTTATAGTTTTTAATTCTAATATGAACGTTTGTGTAAATGAATCGAATACCGATAAACTGATAAGTTATTTCAAAAAGACCGTCTCAATAAATTGTTTTAAAATGGCAATGGAGAAATCGTCATATTTTTTTGTTTGAGAGAAATCATAAACAGAAATCATAAACTGAAATGAACTTCTTGATATTCTATGCCAAAAGATTAAATGCATATTTTATGGCCCCCTGCAAACATCTACATGCTACGTATATTAGAGATGGGGAACTCTGGCCAACACTTGCATCCACGTGTATTTTGCTTTCTCTGAGCCTGACATGTGTGTGCGCGTTTCTTCGCGCCTCCTTCGCTTTGTGCGTTCGCTCTCACTTGTTCGCTGTGTCGGTTGCCTCCTGCCGCTCATAATCAGCGGTTAATGGGCCACGGTTTATGTGGGCGGTGGTTTACAAACGTTGGCTTGCGTGGTGTGCCGTCGAGCACATGCATCTAGTTATGTCTATAGTCTATATATTTGATGCATGTATATTACTTCTATTATCTCTTGTTTGTTTATATCTTGATTTTTCTATATGCAGTTGTAAATTGTTGTGTTATTAATGCTAAGAGCATGTATAATAATATAAACAAATAGTATGTATAATAGTATAAAATGATAGTCATATCTGTCCAAGTCCCTGTGTACCTAGCTCTACCCCTGACTATGAGAGACCATGTGGAGGTATCCCCATGTTGGTGAAGAGTAATTGACGGGTGGTTTAGTGGTTTTGAATTTGTTTTGGGTATTCTAGGGTTGAGTACATTTACTTGTGCTAATATTGATTATGATGTTTCGTGCGGTGCTATGTGATGGTTTGCTTGTCTGTGTGACTGTAGAACTTCGGAGCTAGGTCATGGTGAGACGAGGAGGACCGGAACTAGGCACAGGTGGTGTTGAGGTCCAGACGGTCGGTGATGCCGAAGATGGTCGAGGCTGGTGAGGTGGTTGCGAGTCGGGAGACGAGAAACCGGAGTTAGAGCTACCGGTGACGGACACGACGGGCAGCGGCGAGTGGATCAGGACTAAACTCAGGGAAGAGTTGAGGTCCAGACGGTCAGGATGCCGGGTGCGGTCGTGTGCAGCGGAGCAGACCGAACTAGACTCAGGGAGGAGTCGAGGTCCAGACGGTCAAGATACCGGACGCGGGAAGCTTCCGGGAAGGTGCTTGAGGGGCAAATTGGTAATTTGACTCAAGCAATGGAGGTGGAGGCTGGTTTCTCCCTCCAAAATCTGGTTTGACTTTATTGCCTCATATGGTGTGTGAGGTGTGGGAGTGGGCATTGTATGCCACTTCTTGATTTCCCTCTTCAGGATGGACTTTGGCCTTTATATGTAAGGGAAAAGGCAGCAAGTTTTTCAATGCTTGGAGAGGCATTCTGTTGAGAGCTCATTCCCGTGGAGAGTATAGGGATAGTGAGTGAGTCTGTGTATGACTTGAGTTCCAGTGTGTGTGGATCTTCAAGCATGTAGTGATTTCCTTGTATTAATTGCGTATGGGGACGTAGAACTCTTATTTGTAATCATTCATTTCCAATGAATACTTTTGAGTTCTTGAGTGTTCCAGTTCGTTCTTTAGTTTTCTAATGCTCTTTGCATATTTTCTTCCTCTTGATGATTAAGCTATTTCTTTGAGCAAGGAGTAGCAAAATGGATTGCTCTGTGATGGGATGATGTTTCTAGACCATTTGGTCAGCTAGTTCCCTAGAGCAAAAATCTCTGAATCAAAAGATTCCATTTTACCCATTTGCTTTGTTCTCCATTTCTAGGGTTTCCTTGACAGGAGATGTTGGAATCTTTGATTTTCCTTCAAGAGATGGCATGAGATTTGAGTTCTAAAGTCCTAAGTTCATTGCTAATCTATTTGCAAAAGATCTTAAGCAAAGGATGAATAAGCCATGAGAAATCTGAAAATTACAATCTCCATCTACTCAATTTTCAGATTTGAGCATAAATCTTGATTCCTTGCTTTTGGAATGAATTCCTTTGTTTCCTGAGGTCTATATGTTTTTAGAACATGTTCTTGACCTTTTGGCTTGAGAAGAAAAGAAGAAAGATCACAATTTTCAAGTTTGAGAAGATTTCAGTGCTTGCTGAAAAAGTTTTAGGCTGCTATGCCCGAGGACCGGTCTAACCGGAGTTATAAGCGTGGTCTGACTGGACTTATAAGGGCGGTCTGACCGGAGTTATAAGGGCGGTCTGACCGGAGTTATAAGGGTGGTCTGACCGGCGTTATAAGAGAGGTTTGACCTCCCTTTGAATTATGGTCAGACCGGCCCCTCAAGAAAAAGTTGTTTGAGCTGATTTTCTTCATTGCTTCTTTCTCGTGTGTGTGTTTAGCAAGAAGTTCCAAAGAGCATGAGTATTCCTCTTCATAGTTTTTCGTAGCTATTGGAGAGGAGACTCGCATGTGGATACTTTTGAGGGGCGATCTTTAAAAGGGCACCATTCACCCCCCCCCCTCTGTTGCCATTTTCGATCCTACAATTGGTATCAGAGCCAGGTTAGCTCTTCTTGATAGATCTTTAACTGTGCGTGAGCCATGGCAGCGGATAAGTATTCCACCAAGCCCCGATCTTGATGGGATCGACTATCCCTTTTGGAAGAGTCGGATGGAGACCTACATTCAGGCCCAGGGCTATGCGATTTGGCGCAAGGTCAAAGTTCGCTTTGCTGTTCCTGCCGATGAGAATATCAATGCCGGAAACATGGCTGATGTTGAGGCGAATGCTAAGGCAAGGAACATTATCATTCAAGGTTTAAGCCGAAATGAATTTGATTGCATTTCTCATCTTTCGTCGGCTTTCGATATTTGGGAGACCCTCGATGCTTACCATGAGGGCACCACCCAAATAAAGACGGTTCGACAGGACCAATTCAAGCGAGATTACAACAAGTTTGAAATACTCACTGGAGAGTCCTTGGACGAATGCTTTGTGAGATTCCACAAGATTTTGAGCAACCTCCGAGCGGTCGGTCTCACATACCCCGACTCGGACAACGCTCGTCAGATGCTTTCGGCCTTGGATTTGCGTGTGTGGGAGATGAAGGTGGCCACCATCAAGGACACCACGGGCCTCTCGACTTTGACTCTTGATGCGTTGTACTCACGCCTCAAGACTCACGAGATTGACATTGTCTCTCGCAAGTCGAAGTCACAATCGATGGCCTTGGTCACTGATCCCGTTTCAATTTCTGAGTTTCCTCCTGATGGTGTTTCTAGTTTCTCTCTTGCTGCTGTTTGTGAGATGAGTGATGACCTGCTAGAACAGCTACCAGAAACCCAGCTAGCTCTCTTAGCCAAAAAATTCTCCCATGCTTACAAGAGGGTTAGAGAGAGAAAGAAAGGAGGAGGACGAGTAATTTGCTTCGAGTGTGGTGGCCCCAACCACATTCGGGCAAACTGCCCCAAGCTGGAGGGCAAGAATGATTTCGACGGTTCGAGCAAGAACGTCTAAACCGATAAGAACCGCAACAAGAAGCCGCCAGGCAAAGACAAGAAGTTCCGCAATCTTGGCAAAGCCAAGAAGCTGTTCCATCGCGTCCTCACCACCTTCGACGACTTCGACCTCAGCGAGGTGGAGGGGTGGAGCGATGATGATGGGAAGGATGAGCAAGACCCCAAGGGTGGCGACGACTTCTCCGGCATGTGCTTCATGGCCCTTGAGGGCGAAGTGAGCGACAATGAGTGCGCCTTGACCGACGAGGTATACCCCTCATACGACCAGCTTAATGATGTTTTTCTTAAGCTAGGTAAATTTCATGCTAGATCTAGAGCTAGGTGTAGCGAGTTGGAGAAGAAAGTAGATAGACTGTCATGGGAGCTTACTTCACTTATATCTGCTCACTCACGTGACGAATGTGATACATGCTGTGCTTTGCTTGGTGACATGGAGAAATTAAGGACCTCGCATGATAGTTTGTCTTCTGAGCTTGATATGATTAAGGTGGAGAATGTTAGTCTTTTAGCTGAACTGGATATGAGTAGGGTAGCTGTCATTTCATCTATTGTTGTTGAGACTACTTCTTGCACCTCATGTGAGGACAAGGAGAATGCTTTTAGAGGTCTTTATACCATGCTTCTTGATCTGCACGAGACTTGTGAAAGTTGCAATAATTTAAAGATGAACTTAAAAAGGGCATATCACAAAATTGTTGAGTTACAAGCTTTTCTACTTGAGCATGTTGCTTCATGTGTGAATTGTCCTAAGCTGACTGCTGAACTTGAATCTGTCTCTAAGCAGTTTCAAGAATGAGTTGATGACAATAACAAATTGGCTAAGTTTGCTTCTAAGGACCCTGTTAGCTCACCATGCAAAAATTGTAACAAACTAAAATCTGACTTGATTGCATTGGATGAAAAATGTGTGAAGCTAACTAAGGACCTTCTAGAGAAGCCATCTTCTGCTTGTAATGTGTGTGCTGCTGTTGGGAAGAAGCATGAGGGTTTGGTAGAGACGCCTAGCGACGTGAACCAATTGGCTAGCAGTAGGACTGTCCCTCCTGAGTCGGCTGTGCGTGCACAAGCCATTGTTCCTCTGCTGTTGGTTCTTCTTCTACTCCCTTACCTTCTGCTGTCTCTTCTTCCCCCTGCTCTTCTTGCACCTCTCTGTTTCGGGAGTGTCAGTATCTTATGAACACTCTCGAGAGGTTTGTAGGAGGCAAAAAGAAGCTACATCTTATTCTAGATCAGTCAAAGATTTGCAAATTCAATCAAGATCTAGGATATGATTTTTCTGAGGATATGAGGAAGCATCCACCTGCTGTTCTTAAACCCATAGCAGCAGGTGTGATCGAGATTGAGTCCAGATCTGATAAAGTTAAATTCAAATTAGCGGGCTTTGTCCAAGGGATTTCTGACAGTCAAGTGGTTCCACCTGTTGCTTCGACTTCTCAGAAGGTGAAGCCTCATCATGCTACTTTTACCTCTCAAAAGGTGAAGTACCATTGTACCTTCTGTCAGAAGGATGGACACTCGATAGAGAGATACTTCAGGCGCGCCAAGATCGCGCGTAGAGACCGTGTTGACGCTCCTAGGCGTATTCAGGGTCAGCCCCAGACTTTGAGTGCACCTACGACCAACACGAGGTCGAGAATTGCTTCAGCTGACGGGTTTAGGCAGCATCAAGGACTTGGTCTTACTGAGTTTTTTGGATTTCGTCCTCAATATGCCCTTGGTCGTGACTTCCGCCGTTCTGAGGGTAGATCTCGTTTCCCCTGTCGAGATGGCTACCCGCGGCATGATCAGCGTGTTGCCAGTACTCCGACTCGCTCTCCCAGCGCGATCGGACCCGACAACGACGAGTCTACACATAGACCTTCTGCTTCTTTGAGCGACAGAGAGCGTAGGGTAGATAGAGGTCAGTCGTGTGTGGCTACTTCTTCTGCTCAACGTGTTACTCAATATTGGGTATCAAAATCTCTTTTGATTTATCCCAGTACTGAGACTTCACTCTCTGTTTGACTCAGGTTTGCCGGGCTGGGAAGGGAGAGGTTTAGCTTGTGGATTTCGGTTATTCTCGTATATGACCGGAGACTCTCGTTGGTTCTCTTCCCTAGCCCGTGCTCCAGGTGATGAAACGATCACCTTTGGAGACGCTTTGTCTGGGCACGTCATCGCGAAAGGTACTGTGCGCGTTAATGATTCATTTATTTTGAAATATGTTGCCTTGGTGAGTAAGCTACAGTATAATTTGCTTTCAGTCTCTCAGCTTACCGATGACGGTTATGAGGTGAGCTTCAAGAAAAACAATTGTAAAATTCTTGATTCTTCGGGTAGTGGTTTGCGGGATTTCTTGTTATGGGAGGATCTTTCGTGCTGATTTTGTTGAGTCTTCTGGTGATCCTCTCAGGTGTTTAGTTGTTTCAGAGTCCCGTGACCTTACTTTCTGGCATAGGAGACTTGGATATATTGGATTTGACTATTTGACCCGAGTTAGCGGCCATGATCTCATTCGTGGTCTGCCGAAACTCAAGATGGTCAAAGATCTTGTTTGTGCTCCATGCTGGCACGACAAGATGGTTGCCGCTTCTCACCCTCCGGTCACAGTGACTATGACCGATGCACCAGGACAGCTGCTCCATATGGACACAGTTGAACCAGCTCGAGTGCAGTCAGCAGGGGAAAAGTGGTACGTCCTTGTTGTGGTCGATGACTTCTCGAGGTATTCTTGCGTGTTTTTCTTAGCCTCGAAGGATGAGACATATACCCATTTTCGGGGTTTGTTTAGTAAGCTTTCTGTTGAGCTTCCGGGTGCCTTACGAGTGATCCATAGTGACAATGGCACGGAGTTCAAGAATTCTTACTTTGAGAGGTTTTGTAATGAGACCGGTGTAGAGCACCAGTTCTCTTCTCCATACGTCCCTCAGCAGAATGGCGTTGTGGAGAGGAAGAACCGTACCCTAGTTGAGATGGCCAGGACGATGCTTGATGAGTACTTTACACCGAGGAAGTTTTGGGCTGAGGCTATAGCCACCGCGTGCCATGTTTCAAATCGAGTTTTTCTCAGGGCACACTTGCATCGCACCTCTTATGAGTTGAGATATGGGCGAAAGCCCAGCGTCTCACATTTTCGTGTGTTTGGTTGCAAGTGTTTTATCTTGAAGTCTGGGAACCTAGATAAGTTCGAGTCACGCTCTTGTGATGGTATCTTTCTAGGTTACTCGTCTTCTTCGCGGGCTTATAGGGTCTGGAACTGCGAGACTAGTAAAATGGTAGAGACCTTTGAGGTGACCTTCGACGAGGCCAGTCCGGGGACTAGACCTGATATCTCAGGTTCTTTAGAGCAGTCCGAGACCATCTTTGTGGATGATGAGGATGATGGAGATGAGGGTTGTCTACCTAATCCAGTTCCCCATCCTCCTCTTGAGGTGCCTTGTTCCACTGCACCTCGAGGCGATCAGCCCATGCCTTCTGCTTCTTCTGGAGCTAGTGGCTCTGTTCCTACCTTATCAGCTCATGAGGTAGAGGCCACTTCTTCATCTCATCCAGGACCTCCCCGAAATATCCGAAAAGATCATCCTTCTGAGCAGATTATTGGAGACCTTTTTGAGCGTGTCACACGCTCAAAGTCTGGATTATCTCAATTATGTCTCCATTCTGCCTTCATTGCCTCCTTTGAGCCCAAGGATGTTTGTCATGCTCTTTCTGATGAGTCTTGGGTTAATGCCATGCATGAGGAGTTAGATAATTTCGAGAGAAACAAGGTCTGGTCGCTTGTTGAGCCCCCTCGAGGTCACAATGTTATTGGGACTAAGTGGCTGTTCAAAAACAAGCAGAGTGAGGATGGGGTTGTCATTCGGAACAAGACTAGACTGGTAGCTCAGGGCTTCTCCCAGGTTGAGGGTCTAAATTTTGAGGAAACCTTTGCCCCTGTAGCCAGACTTGAGGCCATTAGAATCCTACTTACTTTTGCAGCTTCTAAGGGTTTCAAGCTTTACCAGATGGATGCCAAGAGTGCCTTCCTCAATGGCTTTATTGAGGAAGAAGTCTATGTTAGACAGCCTCCTGGTTTCGAGAACCCCAAATACCCAGACCATGTTTACAGGCTTTCCAAAGCCTGGTATGGACTTAAGCAGGCCCCCAGAGCTTGGTGTGAGAGGCTTAAGTCCTATCTGTTGAGTCATGATTTTGAGATGGGTAAGGTGGATAACACCTTGTTCATTCGCCGGATGGCACTGATCTTCTTCTCGTCCAGATTTATGTGGAAGACATCATCTTTGGCGGCTCTTTTCATGCTCTTGTTTCATAGTTCTCGGATGTCATGAGCACCGAGTTTGAGATGAGCATGATGGGTGAGTTGACGTTCTTCCTTGGCTTCCAGATCAAGCAGACTCGGGAGGGTACTTTCTTGCATCAGGGCAAGTACACTCGTGACCTCCTGAGGCGCTTTGACATGAGTGATGGTAAGCCAGTGTCGACTCCCATGGCATCCACAGCTTCACTTGACCCAGATGAGGATGGCAAGCCAATTGACCAAAAGAGTACGTACATGATTGGCTCCCTCTTGTACCTCACTGCCTCGAGATCGGACATACACTTCTCTGTGTGTCTTTGTGCTCGGTTTCAGGCTTCTCCTCACATATCTCACTGCCAGGCGGTGAAGCGCATCCTTCGGTACCTTCGAGCTACCATTGACTATGGTATCTGGCACTCTTCCTCTTCCTGTCTTTCCCTCAGAGCCTATTCGGACGCAGACTTTACCGGCTGTAGGATAGATAGGAAGAGCACTTCTGGCACCTGCCAATTTATTGGCACTTCTCTTGTCTCTTGGTCTTCTAGGAAGCAGTCCGGTGTTGCACAGTCCACTGCAGAGGCCGAGTACGTTGCCGCAGCCAGTTGCTACAGCTAGGTACTTTGGATGGTTTCGACCCTGTGGGACTTTGGGTTAGTTATAGACAGTGTTCCACTCTTTTGTAATAACACTAGTGCTATTAACATTGCTAAGAACCCAGTGCAGCACTCTCGGACCAAGCACATTGATATCCGATATCACTTCTTTAGAGACCATGTGGAGAAGGGTGACATAGTGCTCCAGTTTGTGGAGAGTGACCACCAGTTGGCTAATATCTTCACCAAGCCTTTGGATAGCTCTAGGTTTTCGGCCTTGCGGGGAGAGCTTGGGGTGGTTTGTCCTTATGGACTGTAGTGAGGGGGAGTTTCTGTGCTTTACTGCTTTATCATGTATATTATGCACATGTTCTCATTTTATTGCATTGCATTCGGGGTGCATTCCGATTAGTCCTCCTAGCATAAATTAAAGTGTTTCTCTTGTCCAGTGGCTCAGATTTCTTCCTCTCATCTTGTGATCTAGGATGCTATTTATTAGCTGTCTCTCTTCTCACTAGGTTGAGCTCACTCACTTCTTATAGGTTCTAGCAAGGGTTGGGCCACCCTTAGGTAGATAGGGAACGTGTTTGCTCCTTAGTGAGTTAGATGGGCAGTTGATAGTCCTAGTGTCATATGGGGTAAATAAGAGTCAGTCTGAGTCATAGTATCTTCTATATCTTCTCTATGCTTTAAGGACTGCGTTTTTTATTTCTTTCCCAGCTTCTCAAGTTTATAGCTTTGGTTCAGGGGGAGTTCATTTGGGAGCTTCTGGAACTTAATATTGACATAACTCAACTTGAACTAAAGGTGCATCTCATGTTGAGGGGGAGCTGAATTTTCTTGTATTTCAGCATTCTGCATTGTAATATAATTATATAGAGTCTTGATTATTATCCTTAATTGACATGATTACAATGCTTTACATCTTGCCATAATTTGTGCTTCATTGCTAGATTTATCATTGCTATATATGTGTCGTCAAGCCTTTGCCATGATGAGTTAATTAAAATTGCACAACTTGAATTAAGAAATGTCATGTTACTTCTTGAGACTAGCCTGTCTTTAGTTATCCTCTTATGATTCATGCCATGTCAAATAGGCTAAGTTGAGTTTTGAATCTTCAATTGAGCCTTAGATTGAGCTATGCTAGTTCCTTGATAAATCATGAGTTAGTACAATTGTTTAAAGCAAAAAGATCTCATTTTATGTGCGAAAAAACTGATCTCACCAATTCTTTTTCATGAGACTGCTTGCCATTGCACTAGGCATGAACTCAGGGGGAGTTTTGTATGACCAAGATCATCTCCTTAAGCTTCTCGCTTGGAATGGTCGCATAAGGCTTGAGATCTAGCACATGACTAAAAATTTTGGTTGGAAACAACCATAAGTTTCAAAGAAAAATATGTCAATTTGCTCAATTTGCTTAATTACAAAAGAACCAAGTACTTGAATAATTGATTCATTTTTGAACTTGTAGCACTCTTACATGGCTCAATATTAGCTTCTTGGTTCCACTTAGATTATTGACATGGCTTGCATCATCTTTGGATACCTTTAGCTAGACTTTGACCTTGAATGGCTTGACATGTTAAGAAATTCACATAATATTCACTTATTCAGATTGTTATTTATGTGGTTTGGCTTGATTATGCATATTCTGTTATGATCTTGATAGCATTCATTTGCGTCATGGCTTGATGTAATACTGAATGGTCATTATGGATAATCTTCATAGCTCTAAATGCTTAGACTGAATAAAATTCAACCACACCATGATTTATTTTCCTCCAAGTAAATTGATGACTTTATTGCCAAAAGGGGGAGAATAGTTGGAGAAAAAGCCACATTTTGGGAGCTTTAGGAGCTTTGAGGAAAACTTGCTCTTTCTTTTGCTCCTTGTGTCCTCATGGTCATTAGCTTCATTCCCTTTCTCTTGGACCATGTGTGACTTCAAACAAACTCAATTCTATGCGTTTTCGGTGTTTGTCAATATACTCATCAAGGGGGAGATTGAGAGACCATGTGGAGGTATCCCCATGTTGGTGATGAGTAATTGACGGGTGGTTTAGTAGTTTTGAGTTTGTTTTGGGTATTCTAGGGTTGAGTACCTTTACTTGTGCTAATATTGATTATGCTGTTTCGTGGGTGCTATGTGATGGTTTGCTTGTCTGTGTGACTGCAGGACTTCGGAGCTAGGTCATGGTGAGGCGAGGAGGACCGGGACTAGGCACAGGAGATGTTTGAGCTGATTTTCTTCATTGCTTATTTCTCGTGTGTGTTTAGCAAGAAGTTCCAAAGAGCATGAGTATTCCTCTTCATAGTTTTTCATAGCTATTGGAGAGACTCGCATGTGGATACTTTTGAGGGGCGATCTTTAAAAGGGCACCATTCACCCCCTCTGTTGCCATTTCCGATCCTACAGACTATTTATATCTCCATGGGGGCAAGCTCAAGCTCGTATCACATAGATGATAAAAATTATAAGCTTTGTTCTTTTGAACTGCGATTGATGTTTTATGGCTCTGGCGAATGGTTTTTGATCCTAACATGAGCATTTGTATGAATGAACCGAATGCTCATAAACCGATAAACAGCTTCAAAAAAGTTGCCCTGATAACGCCTCTTTGAAAAGACGACGAAAAAACCATCCTATTTATTTGTTAAGAGAAAACTATAAATTATAAATTGAAAATAACAAAAGCATAAGTAGAAAGATGTTATACTGTTTCGTACTAGTTTGTAATACCGAGTCAGAAGATATCTTAGTACTGAACAACAATGTAATAGTCAAACACACGTGTACTGCCCAAGAGCTCATCCAACCATTTCGCGTTAGCGAGTTGCTGAAGTCGCCAAACTCAGGCCATCCAAAGAGACCTCCAATTATATCTCCCCCAGTTGGCATCATTTTCACCGGTCAAGATTGTTGGAATGTGTCGCAACAAGACGTGAGTCGCAGCAGACATGGAATACGGGAGTCGGTGCCACCACGGCGACGCCGGAGGCCTCCTCCCCAACCGACATAGCCGACCTTGAACTTAACATCTGAACAATTCCACCTGTCATACATTAATACTCCTCGATTTGTGAGCTGCAAACTGATTGCAGAGTTAAGCCCCGTTTGGAACTAAGGAATTCCAATAGAATTTTATAGTAATTATACTATTTTATAGCAAACTGAAGAAGGACAAATTTTGTGGGAACTAGAGAAGTTCAAGAGCTCCTCCACAGGGAAGAGGCTGGTGAGAGTGGACGATCGACACGCACTGGATGCCAGCACATCAAGAACGCTAACAAGAGTGAGGCAATTGCGATATGAAATACATGGCGAACAAACAGAGTGACAATAGGTTGTCATGAGAACAGTTTCTCCTCAGTGTCCTTCTGACATTAGGAAAACTCCTACAGATATGTTGTTTTGAAGTGTGGGTGTGACGGGAACTTGTCAGATTGTCTGGAGACTTCAAATTATATAGGTTTGTTCTTTTTGGGCTATAGCTAATAGTTTTTATCTATATTTTTTGATATTGCATTGAATGACGGAGACTCCGACACGGATAGTATACACAGTTTTAAATTTGAAAAGTCGTTTGGAGAATCTGATTCAAAAAGCCGTTTCATTTATTTTGATTTTTAGAGAAGCTAAAAGTAATAAAAAAAAACACAGCCATAACCCTTGTAATAACTTTGTGGTTAGTCTATCATGTCTGCTTTTATACACACACACCTTGATCTAGCCTTCATCGTAAAACTGGTATCCCCAGTTCGGAATTATTTGTTAGTACACCTCCAAGTGGAGACAAGAATAATATCATTCTTACGCTATAACTTGATCGATATGGTCCATACGATTTCATACATATTAACTCGTAAACTAGCTTAGATATTTATGTCTCGTATAAAAGAGCATATATGGTTGAGCCTCTCCTCGATCTCCACACGCGGAGGCAGAAGAAGAAATCGCCTCCGATCCCACGAGCGCCCACCTGGCACTATGCTTCGCGTTCATATGATCGGACGATTGCTCCGCGTCTCATGCGTGTGGTCGACCGCAGCAACCATGGACTGCGATGCAACCCCGACAGTATGGCACGTACGGACTTTTGGCAGGTGGATCACCGGATCCGCTTGGTTTATCTGTATAAGCGAGGATGGCGAAATACAAATGCAATAGTTAAAGACGCAACTTACATAGTAATAGCAGTAGTTATAGTACTAACACACGTCACTATGTATGTATTTTTGAAAAATAGTCACTACGTACATATATAGATGAACTTTTGCACGTACGAGCACAGAACGCCCGGCGATTAAATTACTGAATGCGAAAGATTATGGACCTGTATACATGCATATATGTATAATTAAGCACAAACTTGTACATTGAAGCAATGAAGGATTTGATTTGCAACGACCTACTATCCCCACCACCGATCATACTGATCTGAGCCATGTAGCTCACACACACAGACAAAGATAATACTGTTTATATAAACTGTTGAAAATCAAGCCTAGGATTCACTCACACCCTGCTAATCCTCACACAGATTTTCAGTTTTCAGACGAGCTACAGTTTTTCAGAAAAATAGAAGAACAGAACGCAGCGAGATGTGGGGCAATTTTCTTGTACTTCCGAATGCAATCTCTAACCTGTTACATAGTAAACATAAGACTTAACTAATGGGATCCACTTATGGCGTGATCCACAAGAGCTGGAAATGAATCGTGCAAACCGCACTCTCCGGGAAAACAAACCAAAATGGCTAACTGAAAACCGAAACTGAAGCTTCCTGCGATGACTTGCTCCGCTTCTTTTATTTGTTCCGGGTGACTCGGTCTCGCGCACCTCTAGCTCGCAGCATGTCAGGATTATTGCTCACATATTCCCCCTAATCCTGACATGGTTCCAGGTCTCGGGCTCCAAGTAGCTGACGCATAGCCGCTAGTTTCACACCCGACAACGCCTTCGTCAGTGCGTCAGCTCGCTATTCTCCTGAGTGAACAAACTCCACCTTGATCTGTCCCCTCTCCACACATTCTCTTATAAAATGGAACCTTATGTCTATGTGCTTACTGTGACCATGGAATAAAGGGCTTTTCATAAGAGCTATAGTAGAACGGTTGTCAACAAACAACGTTACTGGTTTTGGCTCTATTCCTGTGAGTTCACTGATCAGACTTCTCAACCACAGTGCTTGACAAGCCGCTGCTGTTGCTGCCATGAACTCAGCCTCGCACGATGATAACGCCATCGTTTTCTACTTTTGTGAGTTCCACGACACCATGTTTCCATTCAGATAAAAGGCCATACCACTGTTGCTCCTTCTCCCTTCGAGGTCTCCCCCGCCAAGTCACTGTCTGAATAACCGCAAAGGCTAAAATCATGACTTCCCTTCTCGTAGACAATCCCGAAGTGGATTGTTCCCTTCAAATACCTGAGAATTTGCTTGATTGCCTTATGATGTAGGACCGTAGGTCTCTCCATATATCTGCTTGCCATCCCAACAGCATATGACAGATCCGGACGTGTGTTCAGCAGGTATCTGAGATAACCTATGATGCGCCTATATTCTGTAGGATCAACTGGAGCTCCATCCGGGTCTTTGTGCAGCTGCAATTTGAACTCCATAGGGTATCTTGTTGCATTGCAGTTTTCCATTCCGAATTCAGACAGCACCTTTTGGGCATAAGCTGATTGTTTGAGTAGTGTTCGACTCTTCTGCTGCTCTACTTCAATTCCTAGATAATAAGAGAGGAGCACCAAGTCACTCATCTTAAATTCCTTCATCATTTGCTTCTTAAATTTCTTCACTTCTTCAACATTACTTCCTGTCACAACAAGATCATCAACATATACTCCAACAATTACACTTGCTTCTCCTTCCCCTCTAGTATACACGGCTTGTTCTTGTGGGCATTTCTTGAAACCAATTTCTCTTAAGCTTCTGTCCAACCTAGTGTTCCAAGCTCGTGGAGCCTGCCGCAAACCGTAAAGAGCTTTTGACAATCTGTACACCTTATGTTTCTGATCTTGCACCTCAAAACCTTCTGGTTCAGTGACGTAAACTTCTTCCTCTAGCTCTCCGTTGAGAAATGCTGTCTTCACATCTAGATGGTGTACCTCCCAGCTCCTACTCGCAGCAAGCACAAGGATAACTCTGACTGGGTCCAATTTGGCAACTGGTGCAAAAACTTCCCCAAAATCGATGCCTTGTCTCTGCACATAACCCTTTGCCACCAACCTTGCTTTGTGCTTGACAATTCGCCCCTCAGAATCCCTTTTCAGCTTGAATACCCATTTCAGGCCAATTGGTTTTTGTCCCGGGGGAAGTTCTGTCAGAGTCCAGGTATTATTCTTCTCAATGGACTCGAGCTCCTTTTCCATTGCTTCATACCAGCAAGCTTCAGTTGCAGCTTCCCGAAAGCTTGATGGTTCCTCAGGAAGCATCAACATTGCCACACCTTCTTCAAAATCTCCAGTCACTTCTTGAGTGTCAGCATAAATATCTGCAATGGATCTGAATCATACCGACCCTTCGTGAGATTCAAGTGAAGATGACACTGGAGATAATGTAGCTGCTTGACTGCTTGTTGGTGATGTATTTGGGCTTGTCGCTTCTGTCGAGAGTGGTTCTGAAGTTGTCGGAGGAGACGGAGTTACTGCCACCTCAACTGTCGTGGGTGACAAAACCCGTTATCTGCCAGTCCCAGCATCTGTGCTGCAGTTATTTCTTCTGAATTGAACTCATCCATGACAATGAACTCCAAAGACTCTACTCCATTGTCAGTCTCAACATTCCATCTCCACTCTTGATCTTCTTGAAAGACGACATCCCTGCTCACTTGAAGTTTGCCACGGCTTGGATCAAACAAGCGATGAGCTTTGCATCCCTCCTCAACACCCTAATACACCATGGGTGAACTTCTGTCATCAAGTTTCTTGATATGAGGGGTTGCATTCTTCACATACACCGTGCAGCCAAACACTCTCAGATCTCCTAGATGCGGTTTTCTTCCTTCCATAGATTCAAACGGAATGCATTTTCTTAATGCTTTGGTTGGGAGTCAGTTAAGCAAATAAACTGAATGCCTTACTGCCTCTCCCCAGAACTTCACCGGTACATGCATACTCTTGAGCAAGGATCTTGCCATTGCCATCACAGTTCGATTTTGGCACTCTACAACACTGTTTTGCTGTGGTGTGTAGGGAGCCGTGACGTGCCGCTCAATGCCGTTGTCTTCACAAAACAGGGTGAACTCTGTGGACAGAAACTCTCCACCGCGATCTGTCCGAAGTGTTCTAACTTTGTGTTCGGACAGACAATCCATCGCCGAAGCTTACTCTCCCGGTGACAGCTTCATCCAGTTCTTGGAATTTTTCCCAGTGGCCAGTCATATGGTTGCTAGCCCCGTTGTCCAGATACCAGGTATCTGAATCTGCCCCTTTCTTGTTACCAAGGTACAGCTCCAACACCATCTTCTCTTGTCATTCCCGAATGCCGCATGCCCCTCCTGGGACATTAGCAGTATCAATGCCGGTTCTTCTTCAGCCGCTCGGGTGAGATGGGCTTCATCTTCGCGCCGTTTGCTTCGACATTCAGATGCGTAGTGGCCCATGTTCTTGCAACTATAGCATTTTATGTGACTTTTGTCACGGACGCCACTTCCGACAGCGCCAGTGCCTCCTGCACTTTCTTGGCGCGGCATACCCCGGCCGGATCATCCACGGCTGTGCCCACATCCATGCCATCTGCCACGGTCAGTGGCACTAAACCCACGCCCCCCTCCTAACGAAGCTTCAACAGTGTCACCCTTCTGCCGCGCCTACCACTCGGCATGAGTGAGAGCAGAAGCTGACCTTGGGCGCTGCCGGCATTGCTGCACGTACTGCCGTGCAGGCCGTTCTTCATATGCCTTGAGTCACCCTATTGCCTCTTCAAACACCATCGTCTCGAGATCATAGAATTGTTCAATCCCGGCAACTATTGGGAGGAATTTGTCTGGGACAGAATCGAGCAATTTCTTGACAAGGGTTGAATCTTCAAGTGTGGCACCGAGGGAGGTGTACGGACATGGTGCTGAGTTTCCCGGCGAATTCATCTATTGACTCGTTTTCTATCATTCGGAGGACATCGAATTCGCTCTTCAATGTCTGCAGGCGCGCCTTCTTTACTCGGTCTGCTCCCAAGTATCTCGTCTTGAGGCTGCCCCAGACTTCCTTCGCCGTCTTCTTCTTCGCAATTTGAAGGAGGATGTCTTTAGGGACACACTACAGGAAATGTGCTCGTGCCACCTTGTCCTTCTTCACGTCTACCTAGCTCCACCGCCTCCCATACTCCCTGGGCGTCAAGAATTGCCTCTGTCCTTATCGCCCATACCATGTAGTTTCCGGAGTTCAGCATCGGCGTATGAAACGGCGCTCCGCCGCTGTCTTTCGCTGCTGAGTGTGGAATCATCGCCATTCTGGAGAACCAAAGATTCTTGGGTATTCTTCCTGAAGCTCTGATACCAGATGTTGGAAATCAAGCCTAGGATTCACTCACACCCTGCTAATCCTCACACAGATTTTCAGTTTTCAGACGAGCTATAGTGTTTTTAGAAAAACAGAAGAACAGAACGCAGCGAGATGTGGGGCAATTTTCTTGTATTTCCGAATGCAATCTCTAACCTGTTACATAGGTCCTGTTTGGATTCTCAGGTCTAAAGTTTAGTTGGCTAAAGTTCAGGACTAAACTTTAGACAACTAAACTTTAGCCACTAAACTTTAGACCACAGGACTGTTTGGATCATGGACTAAAGTTTAGTTCTGGTTCAATAAACGGACTTTTGTACCCCTGGGATATTTGAGCTCAGATGAAGGTAAAATATAGTTGAAACAATACATAATGCGGACCGACTGTAATCCAAAGAAATTATAGTTGAAACAATACATAACATTTTGGAGACATGATTCCGTGCTACTTTTTTATCTACATCACTCTCGCCTAGCAAACAACGCGTTAGCGATGTTATCACGGAAGGTATTCATGTTATGATCCTCGCCACCGCCATGTCGGTGCGAAGGCCGGCGGCGGTGGGATGGCTGGTTCGGCGGGGGCGTCGGGAGTCCGGGCGCCGAAGATGCCGCCCGAAGGATTTCGCTAATTGTTTTTGGCGGGGGCGTCGGGAGTCCGGGCGGGGAAGAGATATTTCACGGGGGCAAAAACGTCTTTTGCGTGCGGGAGCCGGGAGAAACTAAAACTTTAGACCACTTTAGCTCATTTTTGTGGTCTAATGGTCTAAAGTTGTTTTTAGGGGTTAGCTAAAGTTTAGATCTAACTTTAGACCACCTGTTTGGAGACTTTAGATCTAAACTTTAGTGACTAAACTTTAGATGAATGGATCCAAACAGGGCCATAGTAAACATAAGGCTTAACTAATGGGATCCACTTATGGCGTGATCCGCAAAAACTGGAAATGAATCATGCCAACCGCACTCTCCGGGAAAAAAAACCAAAATGGCTAACTGAAAACCGAAACTGAAGCTTCCTGCGATGACTTGCTCTACTTCTTTTATTTGTTCCGGGTGACTTGGTCCCGCGCACATCCAGCTCGCAGCATGTCAGGATTATTGCTCACATAAACAGCACCCGAAAAATAAGACGGTCCGGGATCGAGCCTGGGCGGGTGGGCTGCATGCCGGTAGCCTCAACGTCTGAGCAAAGCTTGACTCACGTGTTTTTGGGTGTTAGTCTAAGATAACAAAAGAGCACATCCAGAGACGTTTTTTTGGGCGCTTTTGACTTATGATTTTTAATTTTAGCTATTTGTGAGAGACAGTGTGTATAGAAAAATAGTCACATATGATTTTAGTCGATATAGTTGAACTTGATATAGTGTCTGCTATAATATACCTGTAAACTCTGTTTTAAAAAGATGTACCATTTAAAAATTAGTTACTGTAGTAGAAAATGATAAGCTAAATTCAAAGTGAAGCCGAACCCACCCGTAGGAACCGGCTAAGAGCCTAGCTTTCCTTGCTCTATTAGAGCAAGTCCAATAATAGAGCCAAGTATTTAGCTATAAGTCAAGTTATAAGAGCCAAGTTATACAATAATTTGTCTACAAAATTTTTTTTATTATTATGTGGTACCATGTCTCACATTCTTTTTCCTATTTCTCTTCACATACATTTATTATCTAGGCCCACCACTGCATAGACTTCCGTGTCCAACTTGTTGCTTGCATGAGAGCCAAGCTCTCATCTCTCTCCTCTCTTCTCTCCTCCATATCAGCAAAAATACTGACTAATTTGGTTATAAGACCATTATTGTCCTTGCTCTTACTAAGCTTGCGCCGTGCTTCGCGCCTGCCAGAGCCCATGTTCTGGCCTCTTAATTTTTACGAGTATGGTGGGTAGTGCTGTCGCCATGGAGCGGAAAACCCTCGCATTCCTTTCCTTCCGGGTCTCCCAAGTTAGCATCACCATAGTCACTACAGCTTAGTTAGCTTTGTATAATTAATTTTCGAGAGATCTAGAAGCGGTGCTTGTGTATAATAATGTAACTGCCCCCACGAGCATGTTTCATGGGTTACCACAGAAAGCAAGCTTGCATCTAGGGTGGTGGGAAGTGGGAACTCACTTGGGTGCATAGGAGCCGGCAGCCAGAGTATATTCAGATGAGAAGCAAAAGCTCTTGTTATCCATTTGTGCAGTTTTAGATTTTGTGCGTACCTAAATCCGCGTTCGAGTGCTCCTCGCGAGATCCGGTCCCCGTCCGCCCGCGCGGCTTCTCCTCCCCGCGGTCGCGAGATCCGGTCCCCGTCCGCCCGCGCGGCTTCTCCTCCCCGCGGCCGACCGCTTCGCACGCTGCAGCGGATATCTGAGCGAGCGCTGCAGAACCTCCGCTTGCCACCTGCTCCGGCGATGTAGGCGGCGGGATGAGGTGGGAGTCCGCGCGGAAGAAGAGGGTCGTGCCTCGCGTCGGCTACGCCGGCACCGAGTACCGAAGTTCTTCGAAGCAGCGGAGCTCAGCGCGATTCGAGCGCCAAGGGACGGCCGGTGAAGGTGGCCGCCAAGCGGCCGGTCGGCGGCACTCCCGAGGCCGGTGCCGGTAAGGTGTTCGACCTTTTCCCAACCGCCCTAGTTTTAGGTACGTCTTTCTCGCCTCCTCTAGTCCTCGCTTTCTTTCCTCTCTCCGCTTTCTTCAACGGTGTGAGTGGGAGCTAGTATCCATTCGGAAGCTCGGTTAATGGTGGATTTGACCCGCCTTGATGGAGGTGGCTCATCAGGCGCTAAGTCGCAATCCCATGTTGAGCAGAATGGATTGGGGTGTGCCAAGAAGGCAATCACGCCGATCTTCCCAAGTTCTCGCTCCGCTAGTCGGAGATAGAAATTTCACGAGTAGATCAAAATTTTGGGCAGCAGATGGGGATGATAGCTATGAGGAAGAAGATGAAACGCTAGTATCTGTTTCATCTAATTCAGTTCGTAATTTATTCGAGATGCTTTGCGAGTGAGTTTCTCAAGAGACGAATTGATCGAGCCGAGGCAATGCCGTCGAAAACATTGAGTCTCCAAATTTGGCCTCGGTTGGATGTGGGGTTGGCCATGTGAGGCATCCTAGGCCTCTACCATCAAGGATAACCGAGAAGGTAGCGATCGGGCGCTTGTCCTCAAAAATCGCCCTGGAAAGGCCCTTACCTAAGTTTGATCGGTCTTCGCTAGTAAGTCGGGAGGTTAAAGTTAAGGACATGAGGAAGGTTAATCTGGTAAAACAGGTTGTCCCCGAATGAGTGGTGTCGGGCATCAAGAGGTATGTGGGCCGACGGTGTCGATCGGTTCGACCAACTTGTTTTGGCCCAAACCGAAAGACGACGTTTGGCCCGCCTCGTGTGATCCGGATTGGGAGCAGATCGGTCCGCTTTTCCAGCCGGCCAGTGTGAGCTTTTCTCCCGGGAGGACGCTGTCGTCGCTTTTCTCGCCTCATCTCACAATCGCTCGCCTCGCCGCGACGTTTTGCTGCCGCCAACGCACTGCAGGTTGCAAGGAGCCGGGGTGGTGTTGAAGCCGCGGCATGATTACGCTCGTGGTGATGCGATGGATAGTGGTGTGCACAAGGGAAGACATGGCTACTGTGTGGGCGGCTCTAGTCCTAATCGTGGTGGCCTTGCGGGCGCTTTGGCGCGCGGCGCAGCTTTTATGTAGCGGCATCGACCAGCATTCCAGCCGGCCAGTGGGGTGGTTTGCCGTCGTCGCAGGGTCCAACAAGAAAGACTACTTCCCAGGCGACCCTTGAGGCAAATATTAAAGTTATGGCAGAGCAGATTAAAGAACTTGAAGCAAAAATTAAAGGTTTGGAGGTTCGGATTCTGGATATGGCTTGTGATCTCAAAATTAATAACATGTGTTGTAACAAGGTTCTTGTGGAGAATGATAATGTTCTTGTTGACGAGTTGGTGGAAGCTGTGTTCACTGATGAGGATGGTGATTTGCTAAATGTTGAGGGAGATGGAGCAGCAGCATCTAATGATGTTGGGGTGCTCCAAGCACCAATGGAGGAGCGGGTACTTCACGGGCTGACGCCGGCAGGTGCTGGCCTACGGTTGGTCGCGCGGAAGGCGCCGTCGCAGCCCGATGCGAGAAGGTTGCAGCACTCGGCCTGGTACGTGAGGCGCCAAGATGGCGCCATTACCTCTGCGTTGAATAATTTGGAGCAGGTTGAAGGTAACAAGCAAAATCTGTCCTTCACATCTTTTTCAGATGTTGTTGTTGCTTCCAAACTCATCAACCTAGGCCTAGATGTTGGCAAAAATGAGAAAGAAGTTTTAGGTTCAGTTCGGTGCTTAAAATCAGAGAACGCAATAGACTATCGGCTTTTTGTCCTAGAATTGTTGAAGAACTTGATAGTGATGCTGTTTTTTAGTAAGTGATGAAGATGATGACGTTAATAACCTCACTCTTGGTCACTTTTGTGGTGATTTGATGGAGGAGGTTATGGATGACGACGGTGATCACCTAAGTTGTGAATTCAAACTGTCTTCAAGAAGAATAAATCTATGTCATCTTTTAATAAGAAGAATAAGAAAATTGGAATAGTTAGGAAAAAGAAAATCAAATCGATCAAAATGAAAGGAATTTTTGGAATAGCAGAGGTCTTAGTGACTTGGCTAAATATAGGTTCCTTTCAGAATTATCTAGAGAGCATAAGCTAGACTTTATTGCTCTTATGGAGACCGGGAAGAAAGATTTTCCAAAAGCGGTGTTGAACAATATTTGTGGTGGTCGAGATTTTTTGTGGCACCGGTCAAAACCTCATGGTAGGTCCGTGGCATCCTTCTTGGGGTGAATCAAGAAATTTTTGACTTTGGTAGTTTTGATGAGGAGACTTTTATGTTAAGTTCCACTTGAGAATGAGAGGTGATGGTTTCCAATGGGTTCTTATAGCAGTTTATGGGGCTGCTCAACCTGAACTTAAGGAGGCCTTCCTTGCAGAGTTGGTACAAACATGTGCCAAGGAAACACATCCGGTTCTTGTTGGAGGTGATTTCAATATTATTAGGAATCCACAGAAAAGAACAATGATAGGTTTGATGATAGGTGACCTTTTTATTTAATGCCATCATCGATGGTTTAGATTTAAGGAGCTTGAATTATCTAACCGGAAATTTACGTGGGCTAATTCTAGGATACACCAACATATGAGAGACTTGATCGATCCTTGTTAGTACAGAGTGGGAAACAAAATTTCCGCTATCAACGGTTCGGGCGTT
The DNA here is from genome assembly GCA_036346575.1 of Dendrocalamus sinicus. Taxonomy (NCBI): domain Eukaryota; kingdom Viridiplantae; phylum Streptophyta; class Magnoliopsida; order Poales; family Poaceae; genus Dendrocalamus; species Dendrocalamus sinicus. The sequence continues at coordinate 79,870 of JAYEVI010000259.1, forward strand.
GACTAGGAAATTTCGGATCACACTCTCATTACTAGATACTGAAACGGTACTCGTTGCAAAAATCAACCTCTGCTCAAATTTGAGCTCGGTTGGTTGCTACGTGAGGGCTTCTCGAGTTGGTGGCGAAGTGTGGAACAAAGAAAAAGGGGAAAACATTGTTACAAAGATGGCAATTTAAAATTCAGAGACTTAGACAATTCCTACGGGGTTGGGCTAAGAATGTTAGCGGTTCATACAAAAAGAAAAGGAAGAATTGATTCGAAGGCGAATGAATTAGATAAGAAAGTCGAGACTCAGCTTCTCAAGATGCTACGGAAAATGATTTAAAGCATTATTATAAAGAGCGGTTAGTTCATTTGTTGCAGAGGAGGAGATAAAATGGTACCAAAGAGCCAAAACAACTAGGTTGTTATTTGGCGATCGTAATACTAAGTATTTTCAGTTGGTAGCCAATGGAAAACATAGGAAGACTAGGATCTTCCGCCTCGAGCAGAAGAGGGGATTATAGAGGGTGATGAGAACCTTAAGAAATACATCACCAATTATTTTAAAGGTCTCTTTGGGGCGTCGAGAGAAATAATTTCTCAATGATGGAATCCTTTAGGATGATATACCAGTGTATCGTAAACCGAGAATGAGATTTTAGCGTCCGCTTTCACGTAAGAAGAGGTTAAAAGGCTATATTTCAAATGGAACACAACAAAGCCCGGGCTCGATGGTTTTTCAACTGAGTTTTACCAAGCTTTTGGGGTCTCATCAAAGGAGATCTCATGGCTCTTTTCACTTGATTTTCACAAAGGAAACCTCCACTTTTTAGCCTCAATTTTGGTATAATTACATTATTACCAAGCAAATTGAGGCTACTCAAATCCAACGATTCAGACCCATTTGCCTACTTAATGTTAGCTTCAAGGTCTTTACTAAGGTAATGGCTAACCGCTTAGCACTAGTGGCTCGTAAGGTTATACAACCATCTCAAACAGCTTTTATGGCGGGGAGGAATATCATGGAAGGGGTTATTATCCTTCATGAAACCATACATGAAATGCATAGGAAGAAGCTTGATGGTGTGATTCTAAAGTGGACTTTGAAAAAGCATATGATAAGGTGAACTGGTCTTTTTCAACAAACATTGAGGATGAAAGGTTTTTCACCACTTTGGTGCAAGTGGATAGATCAAATTGTTAGGGGTGGTAGTGTGGGCATTAAAGTTAATGACCTTTTAGGGCATTATTTTCAGCCAAAAAGGGACTTAGGCAAGGTGATCCTTGTCACCAATCCTATTTAATTTAGTGGCGATATGTTGGCAACGTTAATTGGTAGAGCTAAGTCCGATGGGAGGTTTCAAGGAGTTGTTCCACATCTTGTAGATGATGGCCTCTCGATCCTCCAAGATGAGATGATACTATTCTCTTCATGGATCATGATCTACTCCAAGCCAAAGACCTTAAACTAGTGTTAAGTGCCTTTGAGCAACTTTCCGGTTGAAAATTAATTTCCATAAGAGTGAGCTCTTCTGTTATGGTAGTGCTAAGGATTGCGAGCATGAGTATGCACAACTTTTGGTTGCAAAACCGGGCTTACCTTTTAAATATCTTGGTATTCCTTTGCATCATTGTAAACTCTCTAACAAAGATTGGGCCATCATTGAGGAGAGATTCCAAAAGAAGCTCAATAGCTTGGAAAGGAAAGCTTCTTTCCGTTGGAGGAAGGCTAGTTTTGATCAATTCGGTCTTAAATGGTTTAGCTATGTATATGCTTTCCTTTTTGAAGTCCCTAAGGGTGTTTTACAAAACTTGATTTTTACTGTTCAAGGTTCTTTTGGCAAAGTGATAGTCATAAAAGAAGTACAGAGCTTACTAAGTGGAGTGTACTTTGTAGACCAAAGGACTGTGGCGGGTTGGGTATCCAAAACCTTGAGATTCAAAACAAATGTCTCTTGAGTAAATGGTTGTTTAAACTTATTAATGAGGATGGTGTTTGGCAAAATCTTCTAAGAAGAAAATATTTGACCAATAAAGCCATAACTCAAGTTTATAAACCACTGTGTGACTCCCACTTTTGGTCGGGGCTAATGAAGGTCAAGGATGATTTCTTGGCTCATGGTTATTTTCAATTCAAAAGGAACACAAGTTAGATTTTGGGAGGACATTTGGTTAGGAAATAAACCCTTAAGGGATGTCTATCCATCGCTCTATAGGATTGTGAGGAAAAAATGATATTGTGGCTAGGTTTTAGCTTCTACGCCATGGATGTGTCGTTTAGAAGAGGTTTGGTGGAAGGTAATTTGACACAACGTGGTACGACTTAGTCTCTAAAGTTGTGACAGTTAACCTTACAAATGAGAAGGATGTGTTTGTTTGGAACCTTCATAGGAGTGGGTCTTTCACGGTTCGCTCTATGTATTTGAATCTGATTCAAGAGGGAGTCTTACCTACGAAAAATCCACTATGGAAAATAAAAGTGCCTTTGAAAATTAAAATTTTCCTTTGGTATCTCCAAAAAGGGGGTCACTCTTACAAAAGATAATTTAGCAAAAAGGAATTGGCAAAGGAGTGTCAAGTGTTGTTTTTGTAACTCTTTGGAGACGATACAACATCTTTTCATTGATTGTCACTTTGCTAGATTTATATGGAACACAGTGCACATCACCTTTGGAATTCATCCACCATCTAGTATATCGGATATGTTTGGCTCTTGGCTTCATGGCATCGGGCAAAACTCAAAAATCAGATTTTACTAGGTGCTGCGGCTCTCTGTTGGGCAATGTGGTTGAATAGAAATGACGTGGTGTTCAATAATGCTAAAACCAACACCTTTCTGCAAGTCATTTTCAGGGCAACGTATTGGATCCGGCATTGGTCCTTGTTAAGTAAAGAAGAAGAAAGACCAATCTTCAAGAATGGATGCCAGATTTTGGAGACGGTCATCATGGAGGTCTTTGCAAAATTTGGATGGAAGTTCCGGAATAGGATTGAGGCGTAGTGTCTGTTTTTTCCTGTATCTTGTGTCTTTTGCTTTGTGTTAGTTCTTGTGCTTGATTGCTCTTGGTTGTAGCCTTTAAGCTGTGTACGATCTTCGGATTGTAGAGGCTGGGACCTTTTTCATTCACTTAATGAAATTTTCCCTTGATCTAAAAAAAATGGACGCCTCCCGGTCGCAGCAGCCGCGTCAGGGATGAGGTCTCCGCCGCCGCTGCCGATCATAATAAGCAGACGCAAGATGACACGGACAGCGAGCAGCCGCGTCGCAACACGGCGAGTGCCCGGCGACATCGATCGATCGGTCGCTCGTTAATGCGGTTTGCGCTTTCAGGTCGGAGAGGGAGAAGTACGTCAGTACTATTACTTGCCAGTGCACAATATTTCGATTGCTAATCAGCGTGCAGAACAAGCCCTCCTCCTCCCTCCTATATGATGCCAAGTCCGTTCCTGCAGCGGCAAGTGGAGTTTGACTGCAGACTAGATAGTGGAGTTTGACTGCAGACTAGGAAGGACTGCCTACTTTGGTCTTCTTCCACAGGCAGACGTAGATGACGTGCAACCGGTCGGGTCTTGCAGCACGGGACGGCGCCGGCCGTCTGTTGTGAAAAGGTCGTACATGTTCACAGAGAGGAAAATGGGATGTGTCGAGCACGGTATTGGCGATTGGCTGTCAACACTGTTACTTGATGCGCTCTTGAACGTCAAGTGTTGAATAGTTAAGTGTCATCTGGTAAGTAAACATTATTAACTTAGAAAAAAATTTTGGCAGCAAGTTATAGACAGTTCTTTAACTTTAGATATCTTCTATACAGTTTTTAGGTGCCGCTCGTTTGGGCTAAAATAAGTTGGATTATAACTAAATTGCATGTACTGTATCTAGCTGAAATTACACTGTAGTTGATGGTGACTTATTTGACGTAACTAAATTAAAAAAATAGAAAAAAACATATTAGCCCATCATGGACAACGCAAACGAATACGAGAAAAAAAGAACAGCCAAAAAAACTCAAAAAAGCTAAAAAGTTAGAAAAGACAAAATTTAAGAATAGTGAAAAATAAACCGTAAACCAAAATCTTAAGCCGAAATGAGTAGGGCCTTAATTATGCGAAGCACAAAAGCTATACTTTTCCTCGCACAAATTGTGTTTTATTTCCAAGCCTAAATATAATCCACATATCGTAATAATAGCACTTTGTAAATTATTTTAGGCATTCCTCGCAAAATAAAAATGAATTAGACAAAGTTACACTATAATCCCCTGCACTATTATTATTATACTCTGTCTACACGCCATCGTTAGATCAGGTTCAAATATTTTACCATGTAAATTTGGTTCCATCCGTGTCCCACGGGGCAAAGTCATATCCAATGCCGAGAACATCTGTTTTGCACTTGGTTGTACAGTTTTGTGCCAGTAGCATCCACAGTACAAAAAGGAACATATAAAATTGTGAACCTATTCCCTAAGTAGAAGACTCACGATCTATTCTTTTAAACTGTAGCTAATAGTTTTTTGCTGTAACTGGTAACGTAAACTCACGTACGATTTTCGCTGATATAGATGAAATCACTACAGTATGTATTATAATCAACTTGTAAACCCTGTTTTAAAAACACTTCATTTAAAAGTGAATTACTGTAGTAAAACCAAAAGTCGCTTTTAGAAACCGCTTAGAACAAACCCTTACTTCTATCTTCATGCGAAGGTGCGGGGGATAAATCTTATCCTACCACACCTCAAAAAAAAGTTCATTCTATTTTTCTTCGTGAGTCTTGGGCTTCTAGTCTGCGTTTGTTTAGAGGTTAAGTTAAATATGTTAGCCAAAAAACTTGCATGTGGATACAAAAGGTTCTCTCATGTCAATGAATTACAGTAGATACGAGTTAAACTTTAGATGGAAAAAACACGACGGATGGTGCAGAGTAGTTGTTGTGATATGCTTTTTGCCGCCAGTTTCTTGCAAAGTTCTTTCTCATTCGTGATCCGCCTTTTGCCACCGGTTTCTCTCTCCCTCGAGGATACATTATGTTCATCAAACAATTGTTTGCTGAAATCCATTCTTTGGTAAGCTTTTACATCTCGTTATATCAGATATCATGCATTTAAATTCTATTTCTAGATAAAAAATGAACACCCTCATTTCTAGGAGCGTCGTGAATCTCTCGCAACTACCCAAGACTGTTCAGCTGTGAGTTACATCAATCGAGTATACAACATTGCCAACACATGCTTAAGAACAAAAGTTGACTTTATTACAATATAAAGTCTTAAAAGCTGAGTTTTACAGCGGGGCAAACGGCCCTTAGACACATTACATAAAAAAAGAACACCACAGGCACGCCTGAGCGGAAAACAACCCTAATTCCATGCATCATCTATTTCGTAGAACTCCACTTCATCGCCTTCATCGGCTTTCTTGTTGTAGGCTATCTCTGTTGATGTTTTTAGCAAGTATGAGTACAACCACCGTACTCAACAAGTCACACGGAAATTATCAATAACTACATGCAGGGTTTACCATGAGGTGGGGAAAAAGGTTTATTATTTTATGTGGATGCAGTTTTAGTTGTAAACCAGTCTTAAACATAAAGGAAAGATAACTTCTTTAGTTAACGGGGGTTTCAAACTTGTTTATCAACCTTCCACATTTCCAAATCATTCTCAAATCTACTTATGCTTTGTGGCTAGATTCACCCATTAAACACAGCTTCATTTACCAAAAGTACGGCGTATTCGAATTCCATTATTTCATGACTCTGCAGAGCTGCCCTGCTTTACCCACAAGATCTCTTAACTCCTGCAACAGAGTTAAGAAAACAAGGTTGTTCACTGCTCAATTCTTTATATAGCCTCCACCTAATAGGTTTTTGATCTCAACAAGCTCGGGTGACCCCACGGATCTCGCCCGACTTGTCGCAGCCCTACCATTGTATGGTTAACCACTTCCCATACGAACTCACCCTCGGTCTCCCCCCGCCAATTGCAGAGGTTCAATCGAACTTGAGCAGTTACTAAGCTAGGTTTGACAAAGTCAACGCTTGTGGTTGGGCGGGTGCTATGTTCTTTACTCAGCATAAGAGTCTAGTCCTTACATTTTTAACTTAGGCAACTTCCACGCACAAACCCATATTAAGTGCCCGCAGCACTGCCACCAATCCACAGCCAAGCATCCACCCTGGGGTAAGGTCTTAGGATCCGGCCCGCTTATGGCCTTCTGCGATCCTCGCTTACCCTAGATCCACTTTGCAAAATACCAATTCTCTTAATAGCGGAAAGATTTTGGTGAGTTCCTAAACTAACATGATTACATTATTATTATATTTAGTATCACTATGTCTTGTCAAGGTGAATGTGGCCATCAAGTTAAACTGGGCTTTTTCGGGTGGTAGACATAACTGATATCATGTCATTCTAAACAATACTTGTATATGAAATAACATCTTGCAAATAACATAATGAAATTATTGATAAATAGATACTTAAAGAAATGTAGGCTCAATATGATCAAAACATGTGTGACTTGCCTTGCGGGTCTACGATCTCAATGAGTTCGAACTCTTTGGTGGTTTGGGCTTGAGCTTGGGCTTCTCCTTCCTGCTCTGGAGGGACTTCGACGTCGGGAGCTAACGCAAAATCAATTAAAACAATTTAGTTCCACGCCCGAAGGATTAAGCTAGGAATAAAGAAATGAAATAAAGAAAGAAAATCTGAAAAAAAAAATCCAAATAAATAGGGTTTTGGGCTCTTAGGAGGGTCCAAAAGGTAAAATGGGCCTGAGAAATGGGTCAGCGAGCTCGAAACGGCTAAAATGGGTATATATATATCTGTGTGTGTGTGTGTTTTTGGGTTTGGGTGAACAGTAACGGGTCGGTTTACTGTTCATTGCGGGTTGGTACTATTCACAGCAGGTTCGGCCGGTCGGATCTAACACTGTTCACACGGGTCGGGCTTGGTTTATTGGGTCGGGAGGAACAGTAACGAACCATTACTGTTCTTCTTCCTCCCCTCACCCGCGCGCGCACCAAAACAAAGGAGGGCGGCGATGGCGACTGGCGGAGCTAGGGTGGCTTGCGACGGATTCTGAGGCTATGGCTGGGTTGCTGGGGTTGTCAGGGGTCGGCCGGGCCAACGGAATCGGTGATCGCCGGCGGCGAGCTTTTCTTCTCCACGGCCAATTTGAATAGTATGTGGTGAATGGGGTTTCATCGGGCGATCAGGCTAGTGTTTGAGCATCAGTGGGGCTAGGGCGAGCTCGTGGAAGTGGCGGTTTGGGTCGAGGTTGCCGGAGTTGAGCTGGCCACGGTGAGGTGGTTGGGCCGTGCGGTGGCTCTCGGTGCTAGGGAAGAGGGGTGCTCAGGGAGCTATGGCAGCGGTTCGGGAGTGTTTCTGGGGGCTAAAGGAGGCTATAGACGAGAATAATTGGAAAGTGGAAGCTCAGAGAGGTGCAATCGAACTAGGGCTTACATTGGGGATTCCAGCGATTACCGGCAATGGGGAGGGTGATCGGAGGTTTGGGGGTGCTTGGCTGGCTCTGGGGGCTGATGGCTTCAAATGGAGGGGCTCGGTTGCTTAAATAGGGCCGGGAAGCGGTTTGGCACTGGAGAGGGGGAGAGAAACCACGGCAGCGGTTTCTTCAGAGGTCAGGAAAGCTCAAGGCTACTAGTGGGAATGCGGCTATCTTGGGCACAGAGAAGCGGCGGTCAAAAGGTGTCAGAGCGGTTCAGGTCGGCCGTGAGAGAGGGCGGTCGTGAAAGGGGCTGAGGCAGCAGTGGAGCTTGGCCAGCGGCCTGACACGCATACAAGCCGAGTCAGAGGCTGTCAGAGCAGGAGAGACGAGGCTGTACGGGGCTTTGACTGGACGGTGGCGGCGGCAGGGGCTGGAAGGCACGGGAGGGCATGATCGACTTGGCGGTGAAGAAAGATTTTAGGCGGCGGCAATATTTTGGAACGGGGAACAGTGCCGGCGCAATCCTCCTCTATCCGAGCGATGCTGGCGTGGATTAGAAGCTTAAGTGGTTGAGATTCGTGCGGGTTTAGCTGGGGATTCAAGAGAGATCGAAATCAAAACTCAATTTTAATTCTTTTTCAAATCTTGGTTTCATTTAAAAAAAATAGTAAACCAAAAAAACGTGTTGACACCAAAAAAATAGTGAACTAGATCAGTTAAAATTAACATACACGACATGCGAAAGAAGTCATCGAGTTGGAGATCTTAAACATACACGACAATGAGAAGATGGCGAAGAGAGCAGTCAGTGTCAAGGTGATGCGCACACGGCTGCCAGCGATAACACGTAGCTAGGTGCGGCATCAACAAAAGTTAAAGCTGCAATATGCCCGCTTCATCTGAATAATCATGTACGTAATTAGGATAAGGGCATAATTGAGTACATATTAGTTTGAAGAGCACAAATAGAAAGAAAAATAAGTAAACAACCAAACATCGTCTTAGTCCACATAGAAGAGACTGTACTCTTAGCATGCATAACCAGTCTGTCCACAACAAGAAACGGCTAATTCCTTGCCATGTATAGATCATGTCAATAGCTACCAGATGTGTGTAAGTTGTGTCGAGGGCCTCAGGCTGGCTGCGCGTAGCGTTAGAGGGCATAATGTTATTGCCATGTACAATTTGTCAAGAGGAATCGAGTATATTTTTTGATGATAAGAAGATTGAGATGGTCAGGATAGAACTAATGGTGATGTCCTTCTGAGGGCACGGTGATCATTAGTGGTGGACCTAGGAAATTCAGGATGGGCATTCGAAGTTACAAAAATATTGTTCAATAGAAAACATAAAGGTCTACAATAGTGAAAATTAAAGTAGAATTGTTCGTACTACAGACAACAATTAAAATAATATTTAAAAATTATAAAATAATTAAAAATAAAAAATTATCATGACGATGCTTCAGGCCTTGGAAAGAGTATGGTTCAATCTTCACACAATTCTTCACATTGTATGAATGAACAATATCTGCCTACAATAATTCAAGTTATGTAACCACTGTTGTGTCTACAAGAATCTAACAAAATATTTGCAAGACAGGTACAATACATGAATCATCACCAACCAAGGCTTGGCAAAACTATCAGAAAAGCTTCACATTCATATTTAACAGTTTTGACGGATGTGTAGTTTATTGAAAGGTTTGTCCAAAGTACCTGCAGCTTAGCAAAATTCATTTTGAAACTTGTAGCTTCTTGACTACTATGCCAAAATACTTGCAGCTTTAAGAAATTTACTCCACTTGCAATTTACATTAGTAGGGATGTTGTAAACAAAATAAGTTAAGCAAGAGTTTAAGTTTACCCGTATGTGAATGTTTCTTTTCAGACATCATGCTATCTCTCGGGATTTGGTGCTAGAATGGCCACAAGCCAAAACAGAGGCAGTTTGCTTCAAACATTCAGAAAGAGGGGCTCGAATATCTCATGCCTAAAGCAAAGGTAATCGATCGTCACGCTTAAGCGTCTCCTGTTTTCTAGCCTAGAATATCTCAAAAGCTCGAAACCTACTTGCAATATCCAATAAGGTAGGAACATGGCAGGAGCTAAGCACGAAGAGTCTAATGTGGAAAAGTTTAACTTCAATTATAGCAGGCTACAGGAATCAGATCTGGCATAGAGAAACTGAGAAGTGAGAAAGTACCTCCCCACTGTCCCAGGCCGTCGAGGGTGAACCGGTGAAGATGAGGTCGCTGCCTGGCGCCTGCCCGCCTCGCCGAACTGCTGGATGTCGTTCGCCGTCAGCCCATCCCGCCTCGCCGAAGGACGAAAGTATGCCTGACCACCCGTGCACTCCAGCCCGCCAGGGAGAGGAGACAGGAGAGTGAGAGGCCCGCCACGCTGGAGTGCTGGACGCCATTTGCCATCAACCTATCACGCCTCACAGGAGGACGAAACTGCGCAGGCAACAGGAGAGAGAGAGGCTGAGTCGCTGAGGAGGGGGAAATTTAACTATTTGCCACCCTTAAGAATGCCACCTATTCAAATGGCATCTTCTTCGTTGCATTCAACTATTTGCCACTCTTAAGATGTGGTTGACTAATTTTGCCACTTTTGAGCCCACGAGGCGCCAAATCATGCCATGTCGCGCCTCCCGCCACGCTGGCTCGCGCGCTGCGCCGCCTCGCCGCGCCGCCGCCGCGCGCGCGCCGCGCCGCCTCGCGCGCCACCCGAGCTCGCCGTCGACCGGCGCGGGCGCGGCGGCGGGACGAGGCGCAGCGCAGCGCGCGCGCCGGCGAAGCGGGGAGGCGCGGGCGGTGGGCGGGACGGAGGCGAGGCGTGGGCGCTGGCGAAGCGGGAGGCGCGGCGCGACGGAGGTGGAGGCGCGCGGGCGGCAGGTGGAGCGCGCGGCGGCGCGGGACGGAGGCGAGGAGGCGCAGGCGCGGCGCCGGCGAAGGGAGGCGCGGCGGCGGCGCGCGACGGAGGCGAGGCGGCGCGCACAAAGCGCGGCCAGCGTGGGGAGGCGCCGACATGGCATGATTTGGCGCCGTGAGCTCAAAAGTGGCAAAATTAGTCAACCACATCTTAAGAGTGGCAAATAGTTAAATGGAACGAAGAAAATGGCATTTAAATAGGTGGCATTCTTAAGGGTGGCAAATAGTTAGGACGAACTAGCGAGCCCTAGTCACTCGGTGTCTCGTGGGCCAATTTCCCACTCAGCCTGGCTGCTAGGCTACGGTCGGTCCGGCGCAACACCAAGTTGGGCCTAGAAGACAGAAATGAGATGAATTTGGCCTAATTACTAGGGGGGTGTATATATAATGTATTACATCTTGTATATAGTTAATTTTTTATCAAAAATTTTAGATATTCAGTTGAATATGTATGTATGAATTATTGTAGATCATGTATGTTAGCTGGATGGGTGCTGTCACATGCCCAGGACAATGTGACTAAAGAACTCTAGTAGTTTCTTTTTCATAGATCCTTTTTGAGATAAATAGAATTTAGTCAAATAATCTCCGACAATTAATTGAAAATAAATAGCTAACGGCGTAATTGCACGCACATTTAACCAATGGTGCAGCAGGGCAAGGTGAAATGCAAGAAGCGAGGCGATTCATTGACCATGTCCATGTAGCATAAAGCGCAGTGCTAACCTGGTGCGCGATGATTTGGGTGGAGCTCGTCGGCCGGAACGCCGTTGTGGGGCTCCTCTGGTCCCGATCCATACACTCCCTAGTGCGAAATTTTGATCCGGTGTCGTAGCCCGCCGATCGTCGTTCTCATCGTCGGCGGCCGTTGCCCGGTAGGGTTCCCTCTGTTATCTGCGATGCGATTGGTTTGGCTACATGAAAACCTTTCTTGGGCCATAGATGTGTATGTATCTAGATGGTCAACCTGAACAACATACCGCCTTCTTGTGGCCCGTCTAAAATGCCTTGTAGGATATATCATTTTATTAGGCTGGGTTTGGCCCGTATCAGACTGCGGGCCGGACAAATTTCCTCGGGCCTATGCTAGAGGTGGTAATCGGTAAATGAGAGAAGTAGCTTAGAGAAAGAGATTGTAGAGAGAAATTGCCTGTTCATACGAGGTTTCTCAGTTTTTGTGCTGAGTTTCTTTTTTTAGTTTTCTTGATTATAAGGAAGAGTTGCGCACACTATCATACACATATAACACACGCATACACAAACGAGTGTATCTTCTTAACACACATCTAAATAGACAGAGACTGAAGATAAATAATGGAAATGTGGGTAATATTTTAATTTCAAATTTTACTAAGAAGCAAATACATTAAAAGGCTAGTGATGTAACAAACAAATCTAACAGCAAACTACTCATTGTACTTCAGAAAATATAAGCACAAATATGATTTAAACAAGTTGGTCGATCACACGAACGACTTACAGTTGGGTCTGATGAATAATAGGAAGCAACACAGACTCGATACAGTCATGAAAGCAGTCGACATCGAGGAAAAAGCCAAACGGTCTCGCAAGTTGCGCTGCCCATAAACCTTGTTGTCGCACCGTGCAGATTCTCTCTGCAATAATGGTTCGAAGATTCCGCTCTCCTGTGTTGTCGGTGCATGCCAAAAAGAAAGGTCGTGCATGGTTGAGCAGCTTGATACTACAGCACAGCTATACAAAGAGGGGATGAAAGAATAGAAGTGGAATTATCTGTCTTTTTCTAGATATCTCCAGACCCTTTTAAGAGCGCTACAATTACTCGCTAGTAACTCCATGATTAAACAAAGTTAACTCATTGGTAACTCACTGGTAACTACCATGATTAAGTAGAGTTAACTTACTAGTATCTGTCTCATCAAACCACATTATGATATTTAATCAGTCTCGTGACCAGTTAAAATAAGAGAGATGATGCATGGTGCAGCAAAATAAGGTGGATTTGGTCAGTCAAGTGACGCGTCACGTCACAATACAGTCGCGCGTCGCGAGTCAAAAGTTACGCGATTTTTCACACGAAAATATGCATATGTGTGCGTGATCAGTTAAAGCCTTCCTCATGCCATCCCTATCTATGTGGCATATGATTCAAGGAGTGGCAAGAGCTACATCTTATAAATTGGTTTTCTACACTTTGTCTTAGCAATATAATATTAAACCATGCATATTTTAAAATTATAGTAAATGAGATTAATTCATATAGGTCTATTTCTAACAATAAATTTATGATCTCATAAAATTCCTACTTTAAACACTAGTAGATGGAGTTGTACATTTGTAACTCCACCACTCTATCAAAAGTAGTTCTCGAGTTTCTTTTTTGGTTAGCCAACAAATGATTGTATTCAAGTTTTTTTTTTAATAAAAGTCTTAGCTCCGCTGGAGCACATGCATGGCAAACAAAGTTAGTCTGCTTTAGAACGCGAGAATCTAAAAAATACATGACTTGCACGAGTTAGGACGAACCTTCCAAAACTTTTTTTTTTCCAATCGTCCGGTCCAATTAGACGGACACTAGTTGAGAAACCGTATCAACCTCTAACAAATATCAGAACTCAGAACTCTATAGTCTAATTTCTATAGCACGGCTACGTTGCAAACGAATGCCCAGATACAGGCCGCGCGCTAGCTGCTACCCATGCAGCCGGTGCCCCCAGTTTTCGCGGCGGCGAGGTGGACGAGCAGTCAAGCAGGATGCCGCCCGCCATAGAAAACCAGCAGAATGATTGAGAGCAGACCGACGGCATCGTTCGGTTCAGCTCCCGGAATTCGCTTCAGCACGGAACGAACGCGGAATCTCCGCTCAGAAATGGAGCTTTGGATGGCGACTTCATGGAAGAAATTGCAGCCGGACAAGTTGTGTAATAATTTATCGATGGCCAATCAGTATCAAGTTTTACTGTGTCGACGAAAAGACATGAAAACCACACGTTGTCGACTTTCCCTATCTGCCCACTGTAATGTCGTGTGGGCAGGTATTTGCCTGGAATGGATGACTTGGCATCTCGGTCTTCCAGAAAACCGTAAGTTTGATCGGCAGAAGGTTTGATCGGTCCAACCAGTTTGACCGCTCTGTCCGAACTGTCCCTGTCATTCTAATTGCTCCATTATTGGCAGAAGGTTTGATCGGTCCAACCAGTCTGATGACCAGAGGGCATGGGATGAAGAGGAAGTTATAGAGGGGACGAGGAGGACAGTTCCGATGATGAAGAAGTTTCTATCCCCAGAATAGAACCGGTTTAATGCGGAGGGTGTTTCCGCACATGATGAGCATGAATCACCATGGAGTATCATGGGACAGAGGTTCGGTTGCATGCTATATTTGCTGACAAGGAAGCGCTGCAGGATGCCATCAAGCTTTGGGCCCTTTCAATGCAGCGGACATTTCGGTCGTCAAATCAAGCCGTGAGCAAGACATCGTGAAGTGCGAGCAGGCTGGTTGTCCTTGGAGAGTGCACGACGAGACCCAAGTATGAGACTTACTGGATTGTGTCCAAGGTGGAGCCGCACTCCTGCATTCTAAACACTGTCTTAGCGAGGCATCGTAACTTGACGTCCGGATTTATAGCCAATTTGATGTATGGGGAGATAGTGGAGAAGAAAAACATTGCGGCCACGCATATTGTGGAAGCTATCGAGAATAAATTCAAGTATAATATTAGCTACGCGAAGGCGTGGTGTGCCAAGCAAAAGGCGTTGGAAAAATGTTTTGGCACTTTCGGTACGACAACCTTCCTCGTATGCTTAAGGTGTTGCAGCAAAGGAACCCGGACACGTACATCGCCATGCACGACAAGCCGTCCATAAGTCCACTAGGATTTGCAGTGTTGTAGAGAGTATTGTTTGCATTTGGTGCTAGCATTGAAGCATTCAGGCACATGCTGGCAGTGATCTCAGTTGACGAGACCTTCTTGACAGGCAAATACAAAGGGCAGATCCTGACGGCCATAGGCATTGACGGTAACAATCAAATATTGCCGTTGGCCGTTGCATTTGTGGAGAGTGAGAATTATGAGAGCTGGCTGTGGTTTCTCAGGCATGTGAAGGCTGGAGTTGTAGGCACCCCGTCCTGGTGTGTGCGTAATCCATGATCTCCACGCCGGTATTATAAAGGCTATAAGAAAACTTCAAGAAGACCCTGAGGAGACCTTTCCTTGGCCAGATATGAGGAACCGGTGGTGCAGTCGTCAAGCAATTCCCGAAACAATCTTTGATGAAGCTATTCAAGAGGCTGGCTAGGCAGAACCAGTAGAGAAAATTTGATGTTTTATGGGGGTTGTTAGATGAGCACACCAGGAAGAACGTCGAAGAGAGGAGCAAGGGGTCGGTCACTCCTGGGGCGGCACAACTGCAATGCTTGCCAGCAATCGATGAGGCTAACCCAAGTGGTCCAAGAAGGCGGAGCTCACGAAACATCAAGTGCTTTTCGCAGTGGATCGAGGGGGAACCATTGGAGAAGTGGTCGCTGTTGCACGACACGGATGGCACAATGTACGGGATAATGACAACTAACCTTGCTGAGGTCTACAATTGGGTTCTCAGGGGTCTCCGTTCTCAGCCCCTTGTCGCCATCGTGGAAGGTGTTCTTCACGGCACAATCCACTACTTCAGGGAGAGGCACGTGAGTGCCGCACTTCATGCGGCCAATCCCGGAGCCCCTGTATTCGTAAAAAATTACGGTGTACATGGAGACGAAAGCACAGAAGGGTCAATTGCACACAGTGCATGTCATGGGCAACAGGGAGCATCGTTTCGTGGTGATACTCCGTGATAGAGCCGGATTTGGGATGGCTCGTTCACTTATTACTCACGAGGTATGCCTTGGAGATCGTGCAAACGAACCTAGCTGCACATGCAACAAGCTTAAGTTGTTACACAAGCCATGTTCTCATATCCTCGCTGCATGCGGGACCGTGAGCATGGATCCTTCCAACTTCATGTCCGAGTACTTCTTTAAGGAGAGAATACTGCAAGCTTGGTGTGGGGAGCTCCAGGGGTTCAGGGTGGTGGAAAACTTCGCCACTTGGACATTGCAGCGAGGACCTGGGTTCCGGATATTATCATGCTGAAGGGTGGGAAGGGTCGGCGACAGAGCCGACGTATTAGAAATGACATGGACGAATCATAAACTGGAACATCCGTGCACGTTGTGGGCGATGCGGTCAGGAGGGGCACACAGCTAGACGATGCAACGCATGTCCTGATCAGTAGTACTACAGCTAAATTTCATGTACCATTTGTAAAACTTGTATGTTACATCCGTTTTCTGTAATGTAGTTGGTGTTGTGCTGGTAGCTTAGTATTGCTCTGTTTATGTAGTTACTAGATGTATTTGTTGTTCGTTAAAATGCGATAACAACCAATCCATGACATGCTTAACATGTATTTTGCTGAGTGAGATGACAAAAGAGGCCAGCTTTGCCCAGTGACATGACATAACGGGGCAGCTTTGCTCAGTGAGATGACAAAAGAGGGCAGCTTTGCCCAGTGAGATGACAAAAGAGGGCAGCTTTGCCCAATGAGATGACAAAAGAGGGCAGCTTTGCCCCAGTGACATGACAAAACGGGGCAGCTTTGCCCAGTGAGATGACAAAAGAGGGCAGCTTTGCCCAGTGACATGACAAAATAGGGCAACCTTGCTCAATGAGATGACAAAAGAGGGCAGCTTTGCCCAGTGACATGACAAAATAGGGCAGCCTTGCTCAATGAGATGACAAAAGAGGGCAGCTTTGCCCAGTGACATGACAAAACGGGGCAGCTTTGCCCAGTGAGATGACAAAAGAGGCCAGCTTTGCGCAGTGACATGACAAAAGAAGGCAACTTTGCGCGGCGACTAAAAATAAATCACATGCCTACCCTTCGCCTTATAAATTGAAGTGCAATGCATCTGCAAGAGAACACTACACAATCTAACACTATATC
Source organism: Dendrocalamus sinicus (assembly GCA_036346575.1). NCBI lineage: Eukaryota > Viridiplantae > Streptophyta > Magnoliopsida > Poales > Poaceae > Dendrocalamus > Dendrocalamus sinicus. The sequence continues at coordinate 96,199 of JAYEVI010000259.1, forward strand.
ATACCTTCCTTCTCCACGTCGAGATGAACAACAAGCAGCTAAAGGAATGGCAGAAATTCGCAGACAACATACGGGAGAAAATTACGAAGAGTAGGGAGGAGTCCCGCAAGAAGGCACAATGGGAGGAGATCCGCAAGATAGCAAGGGCTACTGCGGCTCGCGAGGAACAAGCAAGGGCTACTGCACCTCACGAGGAACAAGCAAGGGCTGCTGCGGCTATGAGGTCAGTTCCTCGCAATGAGCGCCATGTAGCAACAACCCCATCTCGGACGTCCCCACCGAGCGTTCGCCGCAACTCCCACCTGAGGGGGAGACACCCCCCTTTGTTGGTGCGGGGACACGTGCAAGTTCTTCAAATCCAAGGAACGCATCAGCCTAGGTATGCGTTACTGGGGTTGCGCAAACTACCTCAGTGACTACCCCAACCGCCGCTTTGACACCTCAACCTATCGCGATCAGAACGATCACATGCACCATTTTCCCTACCTTTTCTCCTTCACAAGACGCACTAACAATCTCTCCCAGATTTACAGTCTCCGAGCCCGTGTGTGGCTACCGCAAATGGATCGATCTTGAGATCCACCCTGCGAACCAATGGACCCTCGACTTCGAGGAGTGGAATGTCACACGGGACAAGGAGTTGCTAGAGGAGGAGCGCCGCAAGAACGAGCACACCCTGCGTATACAACGCGAGACGCAAGCTCATCTCGAAGCGTGCACGTGTAGGGAGCGGGAGGCTCGCGAGATGGAGCGCGAGAGAAAGAGGGAAATGGCGGCTAAGATAAAAGAGGCCGCGGAGGAGTTCAACGCCGAGCGGGCAAGGAAGGGAAAGTAGCCTCGGTCCACACAGTAGGTCGTACGAGCAGTTGGGTGGTTAGTCGCATATCATGCTATATGTTATGCATGTAATAAAAATATACGCGGCATGTTACTCCCAACTGTATTATGAAGTTTATTTCTATTTCACATAAGGTTATTATCTCGTCTGTTCGCATTTAATGATTCAGATAGCAAGTCATTTAACAATATTAACACACAAGTTCTCTCCGTACACTAATTCTCATGAACATTAAAATATCACTTACCATCGTATGTATCGAACGTTCTCTATATCAACCGTTCTTAAAAATTTCACAAATTTTTATGCACCTACAACATCTAGTGAACATAAAGTTTTATTACAACTACATCACATTTTTTCCCGCTTTAAAACTACAAAATTGACAAAACTCTAAAAATCGGGGACCGAGTAAAGTCGCCTCTATTGGGCGATCAGACTACAAGTCGCCCATCCATTGGGCGATCGCATGATAGTCGCCAATAGAAAGCGACTAATTGCGATGTCAGCGTGTGGCGACGATATTGTGTCATGATGCAGTTCAAGCGAAAGGCTCCATCGTCCAACCATTAGGCGATCGGAGCCTATTTTTGTAAAAAAATTCCAGGTATATTTATGTAATTTCGAATAAAAATGAATTATCCATACAAAAATTCTGCAGCCGGTGCCCCAGTTTTCACGGTGCCGGGAGGACGAGCAGTCAAGCAGGATGTCGCCCGCCATAGAAAACCAGCAGAATGATTTTGAGCAGACAGGCCACAGTGTCTCCGGCCTCGGTTTTCACAGAAAGAGTCAGGCCACCGTTCTCATGCATCTGACACATAACAAACAAACAGGAAAAAGTAGCGACAGCAAAGACCGTAAGGAAAAAGAGAGCTGGGCGCAGCCCAGATAATTAAGCACGCTTGATTAGCTTCCGCTTAGTACGTCGAGGAATCTAACACGATCAGCTCCCGGAATTCGCTTCAGCACGGAACGAACGCCGAATCTCCGGTCAAAAATTGCAGCCAAATCTCCGCTTTGGATGGCGGCTTCATGGAAGAAATTGCAGCCGAATCTCCGCTTTGGATGGCGACTTCATGGAAGAAATTGCAGCCGGACAAGTTGTGTAATAATTTATCGATGACCAATCAGTATCAGGTTTTACTGGGTCGACGAAAAGACATGAAAACCACACGTTGTCGACTTTCCCTATCTTTCCACACGTTGTCTTCGAGACCGTTGCTCTGTCCCTGTCAATTCTAATTACTCCTTTATTGGTAGAAGGTTTGATCAGTCCAAACTAGTTTGGCATTCTAGATTTCGGACCGACATGTGCTGAGGGCAAGAGTTTCATTTCTATTAGGAATGAAACTATTTCCTAATGACAAGAACTCTCTTTTATAATGCAATCGTTAAGTTCGAGTCTCATTTCTACTTTAAATTTGAAGTGTAGGGGCATAAGTGTTATCCCGTCACATCTCAAAAGAAAAAAAAATCCTATTTACTGAGTGTACCTTAGCATTCTAGTGGGTTTTGCATGGGCTAACAAAAGACCGTATAATGTGCCTTCCTACATATATGGCTTATATGTTATAATTCTGAACACATGTGAACAGATGTAAACATATATTATAATTCTGAACAGATGTGAACATATGTTATAATTCTGAACAGATGTGAACATATGTTATAATTCCTACATATGTGTCTTATATGTTATATGTGGATTTATAGATAATTATTTGTGCATGATGAAATCTCTTATATTTGATTTAATGCGGCCTACGTACTAAATTATAAAAGGAAGTCACATGATTAGAATTATGGTATATTTAATCGAGATTAAGTACAACATGTGGGCGATCAGCTAGCGTTAGATAAGATATGAGCAAAATATCCACCAATAATATCCTAAGCATAAAGTATGAGTTAGTAAGAGCTAGCATCCGCAATGCATTTTCTCTAAACTTGTACCTAGGAGGATAACCACTACAATGCATGTTGTTTTACCATTCATTTCTATTTGATGCCCTAGAATCTGAAACGTCAAATTTTCTAAAGTTTGATCATTAATATATTTGAAACTATTTAGATTGACTACATAAAAACTATATCATTGGATTTATCGTAAAAATACCTCTAGATTACTATAATTTTGTTAGTTCATATAAGACAAAGTTACAAAAAGTAACGATCGTGAAAATCAAAGACGTCAAATAAAAAAGAACAAAGGAAGTATGTTTTAGGTTGTTTTGAGATACAAAACTTATTTTTGAGATTGGCTGACAAAACTTATTTTTGACATACAAACTTTCCCCTCAATACGGTATCTACTCATATCTACCTGTCTTGATCTGATTAAAGGATTTGTATCTCCTGCGTGATACAACTTCCTTCTCTCTCCAATCCTATGTGGCATGAGGAATCAAATATAGTCAGCTCCGGCATCCGCAGTCCGCTTTCAGCATGTAACGCCAAATCCCCGAAATGGAGCTTTGGTTGGTGGCTTCATTGAAAAAAATGCGCCGGACAAGTTGTGAAATAATTTATCAGTCCATCAGTATCTGAAGAACACACATGCTGTGGGCAGACACATTTGCCAAAGTGACATCCACATGGACATCTTAGCCTTCCAGGAAACAGTTGCAAGAAACATTGCTCCTTTATTAGGAAACGGTTGATTAGTCCAACCAGTTTGGCATTCCAGTTCATCTGAGAGCAGGCAAGAGTTCAATTCCCATTGCCCAAGTGTATGCACCTTAGTTTTCTGATGGGTTTTGCATGTGCGAAGAAAAAGGCATCTCTAGCCTGTCTGTACCTTTCAGACGCACTGTGGAGCGTCTGTGGTTCCACTAGTTTCCCGAATCTTGGAAATGATGATTGAGGAGATGGCTGATGGTAAGAGAAGTGGCATGTTGGCAAGGGCTCTGTAGGTTCAAACGAAGAATGTACTCCTTCCGCCGAAGATCATAAAACTTATTTTTAAACGATGTTGTTAATAAATATAGAACGTATGCCATATACAAATACAAAATAATTATATTGTTCCATGTATATTCCTAATAAATATTTGTTTTCTTTGTATCCTTATATATGTATGCATTGAATATAGTACTTAGAGATAACAATTAACGGTATTGTACTCATTTCCAATACCTCCTTATTCTATATGCAAGACAAAATGTGCCATATATTTTTGGGTGGATGTAGTAATTCACAAGGGCAATGATAACATTGATAACCACGATATGAGTGTGGAGAACAAGGAGGTAACAATTAGCGATATAGGTATTAAGGAGTACTGATTTCTCAACTCTTCTCTAAATATAAGTCATTCTATAATTTCAAGGTAGATTTACATAGTTTCTTCCTGTCATACCCTCATTGAATGAATGCATATGTTCCTATAAATAAATGAGGTCCATCTCTCAACCTCTCTCCCCTTCTCAACATATTTAAGAGTGGAATAATTAAAATATAGGAATAAATGAAATGACACTAAGGTCATTTCTCTCACTCCTTAATTTGTATGCTCAAAGTTAAAACGGCTTATATTTCGAATAACAAGATAAGGATTCGATGACATGATGATGCCCCTAAAATGGATTAAAAGAAGTGGTTAGAAACAACCCAAAACACATATTTACACTCTCCTTTTTTTTAACAAAAGATACTCAATCATTATTAAATAGTTGTCACTTTTGACCAAATTATACTAGAGTAATAATATCATTATTCCTGTATATATTTTGGTTGTTGTGATGGTGGTGGTTCACTACCTCCACCTAAATAAAGATCTTCTGTGGAGAATAGAACCATCTGCGTGTGTGTGTGTATGTAGCTTGTGTTATAATTATTTAGGGAACAGCTAAACAATGCTATACCATTTGGAAGCACTTCCCACAGTATAACAAACTTTCATGGAGTTTTAACATATTACAACAAGTTTCATGTATGTTTTAGTGATGCAACAAGTTTCATAGAAATTTCAGGTTTAACAAGTAGAAGTTTCAAGAAGGTTTAGAAAAAGTTTCAAATAGATTTCAACAACTTTCACAAATTTCAACAATATTAAAAAAAGTTTTCAGAAAGCCCCAAAACTTCAAGAAAAGTCCTATTTTCGTCCAAGTTTCACTAGGTTTTAGAGAGTCTCAAATAGGTTTTTGGAGAGTTTAGTGTATTATTTGAGTGTTTCAACGTGTTTCAATGAGTTTCAAACATGAAACTTAATTAAAAAAATAAGTTTTAGAATAGCTTAAAAATATTCAAAAATAAACTTCAAAGTTTCAGAGAGTCAACAAAAAATCCAAGCAAATTTCATAAATTTTAGGCAAATTCCAAATTGAAACTACAAGATTCGAGTAGATTTCAAACACGAAAGTCAGAAAACATCATGTTTTCATTGTACTTTCAAAGAAGCATCTTCATTAGAGCACACTGGAGATAAGGAGACAATGAATTTTGAGCATGTCACAAGCCGCCGTCCTCACCTTCAGCCACTTGACTCCCATCTCCACTCTTACCTGTGGCAGCTGTACGGCCCACCACTACTCACCGTGGCGCTCAGACAAACCCACAACCTTACTCGTTTGGAAGCCGAGCGAGCCCACCACCACTCATCGCTCGTCGAGCGGGTGAGCTTGTGGCCACTGGTTGCTCTCCAAAATGCAAGTTTCATAAGGTTTCATGTTCTAAAATGTAAGTTTCATGTGAGTTTCATGAGGTTCCAAGTTACAAAACACAAAGTTTCAGGTGGTTTCATATTCCAAATTGCAAGTTTCATAAGGTTTCTTGTTCAAAAATGCAGGTTTTGTAAGAGTTTCACAAGGCTCTATGTTTCAAAATACAAAGTTTCAGGTGGTTTAATGTTCGAAATTGTAAGTTTCATGAGGTTTTATGTTTCAAAATGTAACTTCACGTGAGTTTCGTGAGGTTTCATATTCTAAAATGCAGAAGTTTCAACATGTTTTTATGAGTTTCAAGTTTCAACATGTTTTTTGTGAGTTTCAGGAGGAAAGCAAAGGAATATGCCATTTTAATGTAAAATAAAAAACTAGAATAAAATTACAAGAGACAGTGCAAAAATTCCACAATTTTTTAAAAAAATCCAAAGCTTCAAATTGATGCAACAGATTGGGTCTAGGAAACAGCGGCGTCACCCGAAGTAGGCTTGGGATTCGCGGTGGTGCGTGTCGATCCGGTAGCATGAGAGAGCATCCCAACTCCTGTTGGCTTGTTGTGCCGTCAACCCATTGTGTCACTGGCCCCATGCTACTGCAACCTGCCCTGACCATGCCTACAACCACCGTTTCTCCCAAATGTTGCCATCCGCTCGCTATTGTGTTGCCTTAGTTGATCTCATCATCATTGCACTGCCGCGCCTGCCAATAGCTACCCTTGTCACATCCACACCTTTCTGCATTGCTTAGCACGCCCATGCCAGCCAACCTCGCAGCCTCGTGGTAGGGCTTATGAGTAGATTGGGACTTTGGGATGGAAGAGAATAGAGAGGCAGAGAGAGGGAGGGAGTTTACCGGAAGGAAAAATGAGTGGAAGGGGGGTGGCTCAAAGAGTGGATAAGCCGATAAGGATTGAAAGGTAGATAGCGATCGGGAGGCAAATGATCTCAACTGTCCATTGTAATGGATCGGACGCTTCTAAGCTATCCTTTTTTTAACGGAGTTAAGCTATCCCGTTGATTCAACAAGGAACAATATATTGTTCCCTAAGATTTCTCAACTCTATTGTTCCCTAAGATTTCTCAACTCTTTATGGCATGAACAGATGTGAATTTCGTATGGATTCTTGATTTAATGATAGTTATTTGCGCATAATGAATTTGTTATGGTGGGTAATTCATAGTTATTTGTGTGCAATGAATTTCATACTGTTAATTTAGTACATGGATTTAGTGCGACCTGAGTACTTAATTATAGAAGGAACCTCACGTAATTAAAATTTATGGTTTATTTATTCGAGATACGTTAACACAGTAGGCACTCGGATAGTTCTAGATAAGACATGAACAAATCATAATGTAGGTGCTAGCTCATCAATTACCCTCTCTGGAGCTTGGAGTTTTCAGCTCAACACTCAGACAATTCGACAGCAAATAACATGTTTCTAACCGTCGTAAATACATGTTATTTTGAATATCAACATGGTTCTCAAACACATAAATCATCAATTTATATAAAATATATCCATAAAACCTATTAAAATTATAATATTATAAAAGTACTTTAGAGACAAATATATAGGTATGATTTTTATGTATCAGAATCTAATTATTTAAAAAGATATCGGTGCTCAAAGTTTAACCGCATATATCTCAAAACCATATTTATTTGTGGCAGGATGTAGTACATGTTTATTTAGTTATGATTGATGTGAAGGGATTACACTCGTACATAGTAAAAAGCTCCTGCACAATACGATAAAACATTTTATTTGCTTCACACATATAGGAAACTTCCTACACAACGGATCGCGAAGAAACCATCCAGCTCGTCCCATGCGTTCTCAGATCAAACGAATCGGAGAATCCTCCCGATTCCGTTGCGTAGAAATGGCAGGCGCTTCCTATCCATCCAGTGGTTATCAACAGCCTGCACAGTTCGGGCAACAGTCTGGAGGGTGGGTTGACGGGCAGTTACGCTGGACGGGAGCTGCCATGATGGAGAAGAACAACAAGAGTCAGGTGGTAATTCCAGTACGCTACCAATGGATCAATTCATTAATGTATTATTAACAGTAGATTCCTATAAGGAAAATTAAACCACATGTGTTGCGATTGGCTTTAGAAATTAAAGCCGTATATAGGCAACGGAAAACTTCTGTTTATTTAGAAACTGGATTGCTTACAATTGGGGTCGCATCTTCCAAGATCCCTTCCGAGGATGCCACTGACAAAAACCAGTAAAATGAGGAGGATAAGAAGCAACTGAGCCTGGGTCGGAAGATGGCCAGAGTACTTCTTCGGCATTGTTCCTGACGACCGGTGTGCACCGTGCCTAGTAATTAGCACCGAAAGGGAACAATTGGCGTAATGGATGCTGGCTGGGCGCTCAAATTGCAGTGAGAGCTCAACCACATTTAAAAGCCTCCATTCAGAACCCAACTTTGACTGAAACTCTGAAAGTAGGTGGAACCGTGGAAGAAACTAGGAACCGCGGAAGTTCTGCTCCTAACTAACCGATATTACCCTCTAGAACATCGCTTAAAAAAATACTTGGAGTTTAGCTTGAATGGCTCGCGTGACAGAAATGGCACCCACTTGTCGTTAATTAACTCCAATGTACATTACTTTTCAAGCAAGGATGCAGGTAGCTAGCAGCTTAGCTTTCTTCTATTGTAGGATTGGATAGACGGCAGAGGGTAAATAGTGTCTAGAAATTTTTTCCTTAAGTATTAACAATTCCTTTACAATAATAGCTATAAAGTTATGAAGATTAGGATACGAAGTCTACTTGAAAACAGAGGAATATAGAGCTCAGTACGACCAGATCAGAGTACTATGTAGTCGAGTTACGACCACTCGTCAAAAAAACAGCGTGGTTGGTTACGACTTTCAGACGGAAGCCAACGTACATAGTCGGAGCTCAACTGATGGACGGATCTTACCGTGGTCGGAGATCAACTACTAGTCGGATCCCAACGTAGTCAGAAATCGACTATCGAACATAGATCACCATGATCAAATATCGACTGCCAGTTAGATCCCAACATAGTCGATATCCGACGTGGTCGAAACCAACATGGCCGAATGCCAACGAGTAGTCTAAAACCTATGTGGTCGAATCTAGTCGAAATGCGACTACCAGTCGGATCCCAACGTAGTCGATAACCGAGTGATCGAAGGCCAATGAGTGGTCGAAAACCAATGTAATCGAATCTGGTCGAAATACGACTAGTGATGTCAACAACCAGTAAGAGGTCAAAAACCCAACATGGTCGCAAGACAACGAATGGTCTGAGACCAACATGGTCGAAAATACAACCAGGGAGGTCAACAACCAATGAGCAGTCGAAAAGCCAATGTAGTCAAAAAGACGCGAAGCGGTCGGAAGACTGAGCGCGGTCGAAAAAGATTGAAACTTGACCGTGGTCGAACAACCAACATGATCAAAAGCCAACAAGTAATTTGTGACCGATGAGGTCGAATCAGTTCGAAAATGAACCAATGAGATTGATGATCAATAAGCGGTCGAAAATCCCACGTGGTTGAGAAGAAACGGAGTGATCAGAGCCCTGAACGTGGTCGGCGAAGTAATACGATCATAAATTTATCCATAGTTGAAATTAACGTGGTCTTAAATTTGAACACGGTCGAAACTTCAGACAGAGAAAATAACAGTCTGTTTTTAACTCTGATAGTAGGTGGAACCGTGGACGAAACTAGGAACCGCGTGGAACCGTGGACGAAACTAGGAACCGCGGAAGTTCTGCTCTAACTAACCGATATTACCTTCCAGAACATCGCTTTAAAGAATACTTAAAAGAGTTTAGCTTGAATGGCTCGCGTGACAGAAATGGCACCCACTTGTCGTTATTTATTCCAATGTACACAACTTTCCAAGCAAGGATGCAAGTAGCTTAGCAGCTTACAACTTTCCAAGCAAGGACGCAAGTAGCTAGCAGCTTAGCTTTCTTCTATAAATGCAGTTCATGTCCACTACTAGGAGAAATCACCAACTCAATGCAGAAGCACATGTCATAAAGCGTGTGTGAGAGAAAATACACGTCTCCTGTGGCTATGGGAACTCTCAGTTCCTCACAGCTCCTGACCATTGTCCTCTCCTCTCTTTCGAGCTTTGCATTCCTTGCCTCTTCACTAGGTGCTACAGCTCTCCACAATGGATCTAACACCGACTTCCAAACCCTCCTTTGCCTGAAGCACCATCTCTCCAACCCTGCCGGCCTCATAGGCTCATGGAGGAATGATTCCCTCCATTTCTGCAGTTGGCCCGGAGTTGCTTGCAGCAAGAGACACGCATCTCGTGTTGTTGCGCTGGACCTCGAGTCATTCGACCTCAATGGCCAGATACCACCTTGCATTGCCAACCTCACTTTCCTCACAAGAATCCACTTCCCGAACAATCAACTGAGCGGTCAAATTCCACCTGAGCTTGGCCAGCTAAATAGGTTGAGATACCTTAACCTCAGCTCGAACAAATTTAGTGGTGCGATCCCAGACACTCTGTCTTCCTCTCTCCTTGAGATGATTGATCTCGGGAGAAATTCCCTCAATGGTGAGATCCCACCAAACCTGAGCAAATGTTCAAATCTTCAGAAACTCAATCTGGAATCCAACTTGCTCAGTGGAGGTATCCCAGAAGGGTTGGGGATGCTCCGAAATCTTTCGATTTTACGTCTTGCTAGTAATAGTCTGACGGGCAACATTCCTCTTTCACTTGGAAGCAGCTCTTCCCTTGTCAGTGTTGTCCTCGCAAACAATAGCCTCACAGGACCTATCCCATCTCTCCTAGCTAACAGTTCCTCGCTTAGAGCGTTGGACTTAACAGCGAATAGCCTTGGTGCAGAGATTCCTCCCGCTCTGTTCAACAGCGCATCACTTCAAAAATTAGCCCTTGCAAAGAACAACTTTGTCGGGTCCATACCAATTTTGTCAAATGTCAACTCACCCTTGCAATATCTTATCTTGGCAGAGAATGATCTTGCAGGCACCATACCTTCCTCTTTGGGCAATTTTTCTTCCCTTCGCTGGCTATTGCTTTCAGGTAACTATCTTCAAGGCCGCATCCCAGTGAGTATAGGCAAAATTCCAAACTTGCAAGCACTAGACCTGTCTTACAACAGTTTGTCAGGGACTGTCCCAGCCTCGCTATACAACATTTCCTCACTCACATACCTTAACATAGCCATCAACAATCTCACGGGGGGCATTCCATTTAACATCGGATACACACTTCCAAGCATCCAAACATTGACCTTGCAAGGAAATAAATTCCAAGGAAAAATCCCTCCCTCTCTGGCCAACGTAACCAATCTTAAACATATTAATCTAGGGGATAATGCATTCCATGGTATTGTCCCTTCTTTTGGGTCCCTTCCTAACTTAATCGAACTAATTTTAGCTAGTAATCAGCTCGAAGCCGGAGATTGGTCTTTCCTCTCCTCGTTGACAAATTGCACACAGTTGGTGATATTATCTTTAGGAACAAACATAATGCAAGGAATTTTGCCGAGTTCAGTTGGTAGTCTTACAAACAACCTACAGGTTTTACTGCTGAAAGCAAATAAGATAACTGGTACCATACCACCAGAGATAGGGAACCTCACAAACCTCATGTTTCTTAAAATGGAACAGAATTTTTTTGCCGGAAATCTTCCTGACACACTTGGAAATCTTGCAAACTTGACTGTCCTAAGCTTATCACAGAACAAACTTTCCGGACAAATTCCACTTTCAATTGGTAAACTCCATCAATTGAATGAGCTCTATTTGCAAGAAAATAATTTGAGTGGACCCATTCCTAGGGCTCTAGGTGGCTGCAAAAATTTAATCACACTGAATCTTTCTTGTAACACCTTGGATGGGAGCATACCAAAAGAGCTCTTTTCTCTTTCCTCCCTTTCAGCAGGTTTGGACTTGTCCCACAATCAGCTTTCTGGACAGATTCCACAGGAGATTGGTGGCTTGATTAATATTGGCCCTCTGAATATTTCCAATAACCACCTGTCCGGACTAATTCCCAGTACTCTAGGAGACTGTGTTCACTTAGAGTCACTTCACATGGAGGGTAACTTACTTGATGGCAGAATTCCCGAATCTTTCATCAATTTGAGAGGTATGACTGAGATTGATCTTTCTCGAAACAACTTGAGTGGTAAAATTCCTGAGTTCTTTCAGTCCTTCAGTTCTTTGAAGGTTCTCAACTTGTCCTTCAACAACCTTGAGGGTCAAGTGCCAGCAGGCGGGATATTTCAGAATTCCAGTGAGGTATTTGTCCAAGGGAACAACATGTTATGTTCCAATTCCCCAATGTTACACTTGCCACTTTGCTTCGCAGCTACATCCAAACACCGACACACTTCCCGCAATCTAAAGATAGCTGGGATTAGTGTGGCTCTTGCTTTGGTCTCTTTGTCGTGTTTAGTACTTATTCTTTTGAAGAGGCGTAAGAAATCCAAACAATCAGACCATCCATCATGCAAGGAGTTGAAGAAGTTCTCATATGCTGATTTATTCAGAGCAACAAATGGTTTCTCTTCAGAAAACTTGGTTGGTTCAGGGAAATACGGATCAGTCTACAAAGGTATATTTGAGTCTGAAGCACATGCAATTGCTATCAAAGTTTTCAAACTTGATCAACTTGGAGCACAAAAGAGCTTCCTTGCTGAGTGCGAGGCCTTCAGAAACACTCGCCACCGTAATCTTGTAAGGGTCATTTCTGCATGCTCAACATGGGATCCTAAAGGGAATGATTTCAAAGCTCTTATTATTGAATATATGGCTAACGGTAGCCTAGAGAGCTGGCTTTATTCGACAATGGGAAGACCGTTGAGTTTGGGCTCCAGAATAATAATAGCAGTGGACATAGCTTCTGCATTGGATTATCTACATAACCATTGCATGCCCCCTATGGTCCATTGTGATTTGAAGCCCAGCAATGTCCTTCTAGATGATGTCATGGGTGCACGTCTTGGTGACTTTGGGTTAGCTAAGTTTCTGCACAGTTATAGTTCTTCAAGCATTAACAGTTCAAGCTTAGCAGGACCAAGAGGATCAATTGGATACATTGCACCAGGTGACAATTTTTCATATTCATATTTTTTGTCAATATAAAATATAATAGGGCGTCTCTAGTAACTTATTTATTTTCTTGATATTCATGTTTTACTTTTCCTTTCTTTGAAAAGATGCTTTTATGATATTTTTTTAATTTTCAATATTGTGAGATAGTCAATTGTTTAATCAATTATAGACAACATTGCAGAGTACGGCTTTGGGAGCAAAATGTCAACAGAGGGCGATGTCTATGGCTATGGAATTATCATCCTAGAAATGCTCACAGGGAAGCGTCCGACAAATGATATGTTTAATGATGGTTTGAGCCTTCACAAATTTGTGGAAAAAGCATTTCCTCGCAGGATTGGCGAGATTCTTGATCCTACAATCATTCCAAATTTTGAAGATGAAGAGGTAGACAATAATTTAGACCATGAAAACCGTGCAACGGTCGGCATGCTGAGCTGCATCACGCAGCTTGTTAAACTTGGTCTCTCATGCTCTGTGGAGGCACCAAGAGATCGACCAACAATGCGGGATGTTTACGCTGAAGCCACCGCTATCAAAGAAGCATTTTTAGCCCTACGCGGTTGAGGGAAAGGACAATCGTTTCTCTTGTTCACATGCATGTTCCTGGTGCCCAGTGGTCGTCATCCTCTCTCATCCTCCTTGCTCTTCGATGTGAAGTCTCGGTCGAAGGCGTTTCTGCTTGTTTTTATGGTGGTCAGTGGCGCTCGGCCTCGCTCCTCGTCGCTGTAGTTGTTGTCGGTCTTGTGCTGCTTTGTGCCTCTGTGGTAACCAGTGCATAGCAGCAGCAAGTAGCACTAGCAGTAGTACCAGTAGTAGCAAGTATTAGCAGTAGTAATAGTACGGCCTAACTAGCTCACATATTATTGCCAAAAAAGTAGTATTAACCATTTTTTGGCAATAATATGTGAGCTAGTTAGGCCGTTCCTTCTATTTTTGCTTATTTGTGCATTTATATTATTTTGTTAAGTTTTTATTTATCAAACTTGCTTGTGTTCACTATTACAGAAATACTATTAGTTCATTAGATTTTTGTTAATTATTTTGTGAATTTTAAAAAGCATTCATGCTATATCTTGGATTCATTTGGTGATCTTGTATGCAAAATCAGTTGTATTGGTTGCTTGTTTAAGGGTGATTTTTTGTATTCAGCATCTTCTGATCTTAGGTGTCTTATTTCATCAGATTCTTAGGATTTGCTCTTCTGGTATCATAGATTAGGTCACATTGACTTTGATCACCTAGCTCAACTCAGTAATATGAGTCTGGTTAGAGAAATTTCTAGTCTTAAGATTGAAAAGTTAATGAATCTAGTTTGTTCACCTTGTCGACATGGTAAGATGGTCACATCATCTCATCCCCCACTCTCATAAGTAAGGACTGTTTCCCTAGGACAATTATTACACATGGACACTGTAAGAGCAAGTACAATAGTATAGCCAACTAGTGGTTATAACACTTGTCCATTTCATCTATAGCTTTCAAAAAAATAGTTCATACAATAAGTTAGCTATTACAATAACTATTTGGCCCCACGTATAAGAGAGTGAAATGCATATTTTTACGTGCTATAGCTAGCTGTAATTTAGTAGCCAGCTTCCTTCTCTCTCTTCTTTTCTCTCTCTGCCACGTAAGATTTGGTTGATATTATATTTGCTATAGCCTGCTGACTAATCCTTATTGTACCTGCTCTAAGTCCTTCTAGAGTCCAGTTTGTTGGAGGTAAATGGTATGTTCTTGTTATTGTTGATGATTACTCTAGATACTCTTGGGAGTATTTTATGACCTCTAAGGATGAAACTTTCATCACTTTCGAGAGCTAGCTCTTAGACTTGCTAGTGATCTTAAGGTGCACTTAGAGCAATTAGAAGTGATAATTGAACTGAATTTAAGAACTCATCATTTTCTTCCTTTTGTGCCAAAAGGGTTTAGACCATCAATTTTCGCTCTACTCGAGTGCCGCAACAAAACGGTGTGGTTGAACGCAAGAATAGAAACCTTGTTGAGATGGCTAGAACAATGCTAAATGAATATGCTTGAAGAATAGAACCCTGTTGACATGGCTAGAACAATGCTAAATAAAAAGAAGTATGCTTCAAGCATGCCACTATATAAAAAAACACAAAAAGTGCAAAAATGAAAATATGTATGCTTCAAGCATTCCATGGTTATACAAAAGAAAAAACACAAAAAGTACATGAATGAAAAGAAGTATGCTTCAAGCATGCCAACATTTAAAAAAAAGGAGAAAATGTGCTATAAAAATGAGCATGTTATCATGAAAAGAAGTATACTATAAGCATGCCACATACCTAAGATTCAAGTGTGAAGGAATAGGTTGCTATATGAGACCGCTAGCTCATCTAGACTTACAGTTTGCTTCACTTTTAGGCTCTAACTTTTTGATGTAATATCTCATTGTGCTCTTTATAATTGGTTTATCCATTGTTGAGATGCTTGTCACATATATAAATTGATTAATATTTCTAAAAGACCTTTTTTGACATTGTTCTATGATGCATGTCTTTATATGATCTGGGCAGGTCTGCTCAAACAGATGGCTTGGCCAAAATATTAAATCATTGTTAAGTGACTTGGATAATCCTCAAAACTTGAATATGTACTCTCCTCACTCCTTTTAGAATTATCCTCTTTGGAGCCCTCGATGATTTCATTACCAAAGGGGGAGAAATTAGAAGAAATGGGGAGAATTTGGAGAGTTTTTTAAAAAATAAAAAATTTAGTTCTCAGATGTTGAGGGTGATTTTGTCTGAGCTTTTCAAATGAGTGCTTTTCGAGTTTGTCTGAGATTTCTTCAAGTAGTCTCTCTGCTTCGAAACTTTCTTTTCGTAAATTTTTTCCTTTTCCTTCAAAAGTCAACTAATTCGAGTGTTTTTCAAGGTGTTGTCAATGTATTCATCAAGTGAGAGATTGTTATAACATGTGGATGGTTGTGATTAAAAGTGATAATGAATAATTGATATTTAGATTCCTTTGGAATTTGCATTTGTGAAAATTTTGGTCGATCATGATCAAAGGTTTGAGCTCAAGTTGTTTCGATTGGCTACAGTGGTTTTGTTTGCTTGAGTGGTTTTGATTACTCCGAGTGGTTTTGGTCCGCTTCGAGTAGTTCTAGAGTATCGGTGGCTTTCGAGTGCCATTGGCACATCGGACACCCTACGAGTAGCATCCGGCATCGATGGCCTACGAGTTACATCGGACCATCGAACGACTTCGACCATGTCGACTTCAATTATGGCCTTTTCAACCATCGCTTTGAATGACTACGAGATTTCGACCATGACAGGACTTTGGCAATGTTTGACTTCGACCACGCCACGAATGACTACTTAAGGTAACAGAGATACAATACTTTTCCATGGTCGTAGTTATAGTACTTTTGATGGTCGTAAACTTTATCGGTCGCATCGATAGTCGTAGATTTTGCAATCAATAGTCATAGACTTTGTGAGCGATGATCGTAGACTTTATGATTGATGGTCATAGACTGTACGTTGTCTTCGGTAATCAAAGACTTTCTGTGATCGGTTGCCGTAGGCTTCACAGTCGGTACTCCCAGATTTCATTGTCGGTACGAATGCTTCAATTCTTGCGATCTTCGAGTACTTCAAGTACTCGTGTTAGGCTAGTGGTATGACTGGCTGTTGCTGGTGGTCAGGTGGTCATGGAACTCAGTAGATGAAAGGGCTCGGTATTTGATGGTCGGTGATCAATAGTCATGGGTGTTGCGATCGAATGTGTCAATCTTGTGGTTTGTGATCGGTATTCGGTAGTCGGTTCTCAATGGTTCTGGTCGGTAGCGATGCTGTTTTGATTAAGTGTGTTTTGATTAAGTGTGCTGATGACAGTCATGTGGAGAACTTGTGACGGGAATCTTTGCATGTGTATGTAAGCGTGGAGACGGTCATGGTTGATGACGAGGAGGATCGAGACTAAGATGGGGAGATCTGAGATTCAGACGGTTAAGGATATCACACAAGATGGTTGGGCTAACATTGGTGCATGTGGAGATCAAAGGTAGTGATGAGTGAAGAAGCTACGAGCGGTGTGATTCTGGAGGCTTTGACGCGGAAGTTGATAAGGCTACGGGAGGTGTGTCCTGTAAGCTTCGTCACATGGTGAGTTAGGAGTTGTAGATGGAGTCCATAACTGAAAAGACTGATTGTTGGATAAAACCCGTGTTAAAAGGATTTTGATCCCTTGATTTGATATAGATATAAGAGCATGTGTTTGTGTTCGAATCGAATATGGGTTAGGGCTCTAGCATATAAAAGCAGAGGTAGGCTAAGGGTTTTAACCGTGGTTTTGGCGAGGCTTTTCTTGTGCCACGGTTTTATGGGTGCTTGTGAGAGCATTTTGTAAATCCACGAAAATTCAACAATAAAGGACATCTTGAAACAATCTGGTTCGTAATTTTTGATGATTACTGTTTGGGCGAAGCATACAACTACAAACAAAGCTGAGCATCAAGTGTTTGTTCGAGCATTCAGATTCTTCATCGACTACACAAAGATTTCTAGAAATGGAGGAAATCATTCATCCTCTCTGATTGTGCCATACATCTTACAACATCACATTTATGTTTTTTGACCTCCGAGTTAGTGCCTATACAGCCTACCATGTCGCATAAATTAGAAGAACCAGTAGAATTTAGCGCTCAAATAAAATTGTGGAGTTCATATTCTACTCCCCATCTCTAAAATATATCTGATAACTGAAAACTAGTTGATGGCTATTCCAAGTTCCAACACCCTTTCGGGAGTTTCAACCATGGATCAGTCCAGTTCCACTAATTCCCTAGTCAACTCATTATTTGTAACACCGTAGGGTCTAAATCATGAAATAGACCATACACACGGAACAGCTCATTTGTATTTTAATATCACTTGTGCAAAAGGGTTAACCCATGAGTTGTTGCATATACATCCTAAGGGTTTATATGTTGGTCATGTCCAACCTTGATAAACAAGGTGGTACTAAATTCTCATGCACTCATGTACACACATAGGCCACATAGACAATTCATCTCGAGCTGGGATATCACATTATTAGTCTCCATTGCTCAATAGTTACAGTGAACCAAGGTAGTAACACGAAGATTCAGGTAGCGGCGGACCGAGAGAAATGGTTAGAGTCAACAGGCCATTTCCTGTGAAAGTTACTGCCACTAATTGCAAATGTTGCTAGCAGTGTAGTCGGCTGCTGCAAATCAGACCGTTAACACATTTTAAAGTTTGTGTGTTTTTTCTTTTTCACTTTTGGAAAAAACATGGAAGCATAGCTTGCTTTGTTTTTAAGTGTAGAAACATAGAAGGATAGAAGCGTACGCGCTGTTGACCCGACGCCGCCGAGTCGACCGCGGGGCTGAGGCGGAGCTTCTCTGGCTCTCTGCCACCACGGCGGTTTCGCCGGAGATCGGAGGAGCTCGTCGGCCGCAACGCTCCTCTCTGGTCTTTTAGCATGGACTGCCCCAAGTTCGTCCATGGGTCGAACAAGTACTGGCTAATATAGACCAGGAAACTAAATGGACCTGATAAGTAGTGGGCAACGATGGCCAGAAAATAATGGGTCGGCACAGGTTGTCTGTGTTTCCGGTCAGGATGCATATTCTCTGCAAGAGATCAATTTCTTGGCAACGGTCAGCTTTTTCCGGTCAACCAGGAGTTCTGTTGTACGGACTGTTCGCAAGCAACAACCCGGGCATGAATCAGCAGCAGAAAATAGAAATTTTACGTCTCCAAACGAACAAGACCAAATAAAGAAACGGGATTGCTAATGCAAAATCACACGAAGATTCATTAAGTTTCAATTGATTTTCTAACCAGTGGATGTTGTGTTGAGATTCATAGTCTGACAAGCTCGTCTTCCTTCTCTCCGGCTCCAATGCCATCGGATTAGGGCTTGACTTCACAGGTTAGGGCTTGGGTTCGCCAGAATCCAAGCTACCGAGAGAGAGGACAACAATAGGCAGTGACGATGGTGGCGCCACCGGTACAAGGGCTTCGACCAGTGGGTGGTGGAGGTCGGCTGGGGTGATGAGGATGAGAAAAGCTAGGAGGCAAAGGGAAGAAGTGGTGGATCCGATGGTGGTAGCCATCGAAGACAAAGAAGGAACATGACGTGCCAAGGGGGTCTCGTTGGAGAGGGGAAGAAGGGCAGCGTTGGGGTGACTCGCTGGAGAAGAGGAAGAAGTGCAGCGTGGAAGGTGGTTGGGGCGGAGGGGAAGGCAGGAGCAAGGAGAAGCTGGCCAGTGGGCCTCATCGATGCCAGCGAGGCAGTGGGTGGTGACGCACAGGTAGGGGTAGGGGCGACGACTACTGGGTGGGAGATGAGAGGTTAGGAAAATGACTAAAAACAAAGAAATGTTTAGGCAATCGCAGTCCTATCAAGAAAAGTCCCACAAAACGTAGCACCATAAGTTGCAACATCCGGAGGGAAGTGCTTCCATGGACATGTTACAGAGACGAATTTCTAGTAGGGATAATTGTATCGGTCTAAAAATTTTATCGGAGGGCAATAATACAACGGGTAACCACCCATTACCGGAAATTTCGAAATTTTTCGGCCAAAAATTTTGTTTTGCAATTTTTATTTTTAAGCTTTTAGATGAATTTTGGTGATCTGGCAATTTCGCGATAGAAATTTCCGATTTGTAGTGGGCAGGCATATCACCATCAGAACAAACAATGATCGGAAAAACTAAGAAGGGCGTCCATTTAATTGTCAAGAGAAGGCTCGCACGGTAGATAACATCTTTGACTTGGAAAGTCGCTGGGCATGGGGCATGACATCTTTTGACCTGAAAATTGCAAAACTATCCTGCATCCACACACCACAGCGAAAGGTACATATGTGATGAGCCAACCACTAGTTTAGATGGGAGTAGATGACTAGTATATACTTCAATAAGTAAGTTGCATTGGAATTTCTTAAACGCATGATTGTATACTCTCTAAACTTGCAAGTTACTTCCTCAACTCTTTAGACTTATATACCATGGATCTTTTCAGCAGTTAATTCCTCAACTCTTTAGATTTGTAGCCGTTTATACCATGGATCCTTTCCGCAGTTAATTCCTCGACTCTTTAGACTTGTAGCCATTTATACCATGGATCCTTTCCGTAGTTAATTACTCGACTTCTTCAGACTTGTAGCCGTTTAGGGCAAGTACAATAGAAGAGGTGGCGGTCACCTCTAGGACTAGCCACATAAGCAAAAGACTATATGTGGCTCATGTGAAGGTAGCTAATACAATGAGCAGAGTAGAGTTACTCTACTAAAGCACTCAAACATTTAATACTTACATAAATATATCGAAGGTCATCTCTTGTATGAGGGTAGTTTATCTCTCTCCTCGTATAATGTGCTAGAGGTCACCTCTTGCATGAGGGGCAGCTTGCTTCTCTCTTCTTTCTCTCTTCCACTTGTGATTGTGACTGATGGATTTCACTAGAGACAACCTAGTCAAGACCATTGTACTTGCTCTTATACCATGGACCTTTTCCGTAGTTAATTCCTCGACTCTTTAGACTTGTAGCCGTTTATACCATGGACCTTTTCCACAGTTAATTGCTCGACTCTTTCCCGCAGTGTCGCTCACATAGACAATTACGTGGCGTTGACTCACCTTTGGACAGCACAGTTCGCATCCACGTGTATCACCTATTCGCACCCTTGTTTCAAACAAAATCTCAAGAGGAAAGAAAAGAGGGGCCCCTGCCCCGTCGCCTTCCGGTTTCGGCAGCACCGCCGCCGAATTGCCTTGCCCCCGACGGCCCATCCGTCCTGATTCAACGTAAAGCCAATCAAATCAACGGTGAATAAAGAGGATCTCGCCGGGAGAAAAGCTAAGAGCTCCAACCAATCCTCCATGATAACCATAGCGTGTTATATCTCTTAAGTGGTGATCATTTGGATTTTTTTATGGTTTATAGCTGAAAGGCACTATAAGTCACTAAAAACACTATAATCGATGCAGAGACTTATTTAGCATAATTAAATTAAAAATTAAAAATATGTTAGCCCATTACGTATAATACAAACAAATACAGAAAAAAAAGAACCGCAAAAAGCTCAACAAAAAGCCAAAAGTTCAAAAAAGATGAAATTTATGAATAATGAAAAAAATGTGTTTAAAAACTGCCAAAACGATCCTATTTTGGCCAATGGAGGACTCCCAACCTGACGTGTGGTCCTTGTAAAGCAACCTTGTTTCTGAACTCTTTCTTTAATGAATCAATAGCAGAGCTTCTGCTATTTCCTCCAAAAAAATACCATTTATTCTCCAAAAGAACGAATGATCAAGTGGCTCATGAAAAGGTGTGGCAAATAATCCATTACCTGGAATCTAGTCCCAAACGAGCAAAGACACACGTAACGTAGAGTAAATGATCAATTTCCTCGTTAACCAACGGCTGCGGCCTCCTGCACGAACTCGAACGGCGCCGACGTGTCGGCGGAGAGCCGGGCATTCTACTCTGCACTCATGGGGAAATTAAAATGGTCGAATAAAGATGTGATTTCCGTGTTTAATTCTCCTTTTGAGTTATTGGATTAACGGATTTGGTGGTGCTTGTGGAGAATGGAGAACGGAGATTGGATTCGTGGTGGTGGAAGGAGGAGGTGATGGTTGCCATGAGCAATTCAGGTCTAAACGCGACTAAGCGACAGAGAAGGGGGAGGGATGGGAACAGGTAGGCCTGATCCGATGATACAATGAGACACTTGGTGGTGATGTGGCACTCCATGCCATACTTTCCTGGCTGACTGTATGCTACATCAGCATATTCCGTCATTTAACAGCGGAAAGGAGCTACGGTGCAAACAGCTATAAGTTTAGAGAATCGAGAAAGTAATTTGCATATTAAAGAAAGTCAAGTGACAATCACATAAATTTAGAGAGCTCCAATACAATTTCCTATACTTCAATTATAGTCAATTTCCTATACTTCAATTATAGTTGATAACTGGTTCGTAGTAATTTAATTAGCAATCTCGGTTAGGTGGCAAGTGCATGACACGTCTCATGGCAAGAAACCACGGTTTGAGTCTCATTGACTACAAGTTAAAGGTTTATTCCCGGATTTTTCCAGAGTTGATTGTTGGAACTAAATTGGTTCTTATCTTGTTGAGCCTTAGGGATAATTGTGTTGGTCAACTTCACCTCTCATAAAAAAGATAGCAAGCACACTAATGATAAACCAACTGCAAATTTTGACAAGCTTGTTTTGGTAAGCAATTATATGGCCATTTGGCAAGAAATATTATCTCAAATGACCGAAATGACAAGTATTTAGAAATGAAAACCAACTTGCTAAAACGACGTCTAAATTAGACTGTAGATATATTTACTAGCGTAAATGGACTAGTCCACTTATCATATTTGATCTTGGAAGATATCAAGATATTTGATCTTGGAAGATATCAAGATTACTCGCTGTACATACGTGCGAATTTGACTTTTCGAGTTTTGCTCTCTCCAGAGAAACTGAAATGAAACTCATCGCTAGATTGACATTATGACTCTCTACTTTGATCCGGTCCAGTTAATTAGCTAATCGTTCGGTGACGGGCAAATTTTACCATGGTTGTTAATTCACTAAGCAGCTTGTCTTCGTTCGATGGTCACTATAAGTACACAAGAAGCTTCTGATCACAGACCAGAACTTGCAAAGAAACTGATTTCCACAGAAAAATTAGCCATGATCACGAACCTGTTCCTGTTTGCCTTCCTTTTCCTTGCATGCTCGGACATTGCTGTGCCAGTAGCCACTCTGTCCATTGCTGAAACCATCACAACAAGAGCCACTGACCACAAAGCACTCATGTCATTCAGGTCTCTCATACGAAGAGATCCATTCCAAGCTCTGGATTCGTGGAGCAACCAGTCCATCCCTATGTGCCAATGGCGTGGCGTGTCCTGTGGCACGCACGGCCGCCGTCGCGGCCGTGTCATAGCACTGGACCTCCCCGAGCTCGGCCTTATCGGCACCATTGATTCATCTCTATCGAACCTCACTTACCTGAGACGGCTTGACCTCAGCGAGAATCGCCTAGATGGCATCCTACCATCAGAGCTTGGACATCTTGAAGAGCTCAGGCATTTGGACCTCAGCAGCAACTCCATAGGTGGTGAAATCCCGTCGCTGTTATCTTATTCTGTGCGCTTGCAGGTTATCATTCTCCGCAATAACTCAGGGTGCAGTACCATGGGAGCTGGGATCACTGCACGATCTCGAGGTACTTAATCTTGGCTTCAACAATCTCACTGGAAATATCCCTTCCGAGATTGGACACCTTAAAAGCTCATTTTTCTGCGCCTGAGCAATAATATGATCACAGGAGAAATCCCTCCCGAGATAGGAAAGCTCCAAAAATTAAACACACTGCACATGGGCATGAACCAGCTCACAGGGCCACTTCCATCTTCCATAGGAAACCTCTCGTCCCTTGAGTTTCTAACCCTCGGCACAAATGGCCTGACTGGGAGCATCCCTGAGTCTTTAGGAAATCTCAGCTCCCTGAAGGTCTTAAAGCTCACAAGTAACAATCTCATAGGCTCCATCCTCAAGCTCTTGGAAAACTCAATGCTCTCACTGAATTTTACCTAAATGCCAATAAACTCGAGGGTTTCATACCACCTTCGGTGTACAATATATCCTCTCTCCAACATTTCATCGTACAATCTAACGAACTTAGTGGGTCGCTTCCAAGCAACCTGGGGAACAAGTTGTCCGA
>JAYEVI010000260.1:0-265866 GCA_036346575.1 Dendrocalamus sinicus
GCCCTCCCATTTGGAGTCCAAGCTTGCCCACTATTGATGCCTGTAGTGGCTTTCACAAAACCAGGTCATCGACGGTGAGTTGTCGCGGTTGTACCTTCTTGTTGTGCGATGCGGATGTCATCTGCACATACTTGGCGATATTTTTGTGGCCTAAACCTCACGTCTGCCGTCGAGAGGTCTAGTGAGATGGTGCGGTCCTTGAGTCGTGGCGTCGGCCCAGACCCTCTGTGACCCGGTCCTGAGCTCCTCAAGTGTCATAGGCTCATCTCCAAAGAGCAGCTTGAATGGCGTGAAGCCCATATGGTGCGTGGCGGTGGTGTGCATGGACCATAGTAAGCTTAATAACTCCTGAGGCCATCTACCTTTGGGAAGGCCGATGAGGTGCTTCTTGATGCCCTTAGAGATAGTGATGTTGGCCTATTTGATTGCTCCATTGGATTACAGGTGTCTTACGGAGGCATAGCAGACTTTGATGCCCATGCATTCATCGAATGCTTTGAAGGCCGATGCATCAAAATGGAGCCCATTGTCCATGGTGATGGCGTTAATGACTTGCCGTGCTCTACTATTGGGGCTTGTATGCGCAAGGCGGTATGGGTAGTGTGAGCGAGCTACGCGATGGTTCTTTCCTTGGCAGCACTTTCACAGAGCGTTACGATGGTGGGGTAGTCTCGGGTGAGGTGTCCCCCTGCCCGTGGACCTCGCACCACAGTCCCTACTATTGTCCGTCATCGCAGCCTCGGCCCCTTTCGCAGCCACGTCTGTTGTGGTTACAGACCAAATAGAGAGATGGTAGTATGGTAGTGGAGAGTTAGGTGAGCAATGCTTGGGGCTCTTCCCATGGCCTGGATGGCTTATATATCTTCCCATGGCCTGGATGGCTTATATATATTCACATGGGGAGCATATTATAGTTATGTCCTTACATCCAAGTATCTCTCTCAAGGGCATTTATGTCATTATACATATCCCATTTTTGGCTTTACGACCTTCTAACAGGCCGGCTGGGCTTAGGTGGAGGCCACCCCTACAACAGGAGCCTCTCATGGTGAAGGGCTTCACAGGCCGAAGCCATGCTGCTAAGCCATTTGGCCCCCTCCGTCCCTGCGGTCCGTGACCTTATGTGATCTTGGGTAGACATGCATTTGTTGGTGCAGCTCCGCTTCGCGCTAAAGATACGGAGTCGAACTGGTTGCGAAGCCGTCTTCGGCCACGGAGTCCTTCAGCCGTGGAATCGAAGTTGCCGGCGGAGCCGCCGAGGCGAGGTCGTGCCAATCTTGCAAACATGTTGTCGATGCGCGGGGCGGGTCCGCGCAACGTGCGTGAGGTCGGAGCCGACGGCGGGTTCGTCCTGCGGAGACAAGTTCGAAGTGGACACGCCGCTGAGGTGATTTTTGAGGTTGTTCTGTAGATGGGAAGTCAACTTACGGCCTGATGTCTCACAGCCCGAAGTCGATGTCTTAATGGCGGCGAGAATCACACCGACCCCTGAGGTGTCATGGTCACGCGACAGTGGTCGTACGCGCCGTCCCGATGGAAAGGCACACGTGGCGGGACGCGATTGGCATGTCGTGCGCTGCCAGTGGTCGCACGATCGCGGTCGTGCATTCCTTCCCAAGAGATGGGGGGACACGTGGCGGGACGCTATTAGCGCGTCGTGCGCTGTCAGACGGCCTGCGACTACGCGCCTCCGGCTACCACCAGTTGCACTTCCCGATCGTGGGGAGCCGAACCGTTGGGCTCCCGCCGGTTGCCTTCCTGATCGTGGGAGAGGTGAGAAGGCTTTATATACCCTTGTCACCGGCATGCGAACGTTCTTCCTGTTTGCTCATTTGCTCGCTTGCCGTTGTTTTGCTCTCTTTTCTCCTCGCTTGCTGGCGTGATCTGCCTCTGCCTCCATTCATTTGGCCCTATGCTTTTGAGGGTAAAATGGCTCGCATGACAAGAACTCGCCACCGCCTAGCGGCAATGCCTCGCCCAGCCAGCGCGGTTCGTCGTTGGCCCTAGTAGAATACCCTCTGGTGGTTCGCGAGCCATCGCAGGCCAACAAATGATGGAAGGCTAGGGAGAAGGCGGGAGGCCGCTGCTCCTGTGTGCTAGGGCCGAGTTTCGTGACGGAGGGGACGATCCAGTCTCTCCTTCGGGAGGGGAGGCTGGAGGACCGTGCTGCGGTTCGCCTGCCTGCTAGTGACGAGACGGAGCCGCACCCGGAGGAAGCGGAGGCAATCGTCTTCGTCGCTTACTTTGAGGCCGAGCTCCGAATACCAGCAACGCTCTTCGTCGGCGTTGTGCCGCGAACTTATGGACTGGAGTTGGCGCAGCTAACCCCGAATGCGATAGTTCGCCTGGCTGTTTATGCCTGGGCGGCACGAACAGAAGGTATCCATCCCAGCACGATCCTATTTGCCCTTCTCCATGACGCGCGCTGCCAGCCGAAGAGGGTCGAAGGGGGGGTCTCAAACTTCGGCAGTGTCAACTTCGTGCTGAGGCCGCAATGCGTGAATATCTTTCCCGCTAACTCGACACGGAAGTGGGAGTCCGTTGGATGCGGCGGTGGTTCTATCACCGCGTGTGCAGCAGCCGCCTCGGTGTAGGGACGGCCGATGTCCTTGAATACTTCGCCAATGTGGGGCCCAAAGGCGACGACGAGTAGCGGCGCGGAGGCTTGTCGGTACTCACCCTCCGTTCAACATGCGCGACTTCCCGAGGAGTTCGTTATGTATGGAGTCGCCCCGCTCTCCAGCCGGTGGAAGCATCACGAGGTCCCATCCGGCGCAGATGGCGTTCGACGATGTCTTCTTCCAAGCCCTCCGCTCCTCGTGAGTTCTTCGGCCATAAGTTGCGTATATGTATGTATGTATGTATGTATGTATGCATGTAGCTTTATTAACGATGCCTCGCTCGCTCGTAGCTCTCCCGCCGTAGGATGTGGAGCGCGCGTAGTTGCATCTCCTGGGCCATACACGCCAAGGAGCACGAGCTGCGCGATCTGCGACGCTCGCTATGGGCGGATAAATCAAATATGCGGCTTTAGGCATCCCGTGCTGAGCGCGACGCCAAACCGGTCGGACTTGCCGCGGCGATGACGGCGGCAAGGTGGGGCGTCTTCTTGGCGCAGAGCACGGCTCGACGTCGCCGCATCCAGCCAGCCGATCGCATCTCCGGTGATTGTTGTCGGCCGAGGGCACAACCACCACCGGGTCCGACATGGCAAAGTACGCCAACTCGGACTTGAAGGCGGAGGCGGAGCATATTGCCCTCGATAAGGGGGCCCTGGGCGGCACCGAGGAAATAGGCCGTGGCACCGACACCCAGGAGGGCGAGGCCTCATCGCCCGCGCTGGCCGCCATGGCCTTATTGCCTGCACCGGGCGCCGAGGCCGAAGGAGCATCGCCAACGTGGCCGAGGGTACGATCGCCCTCCCGACCGAAGGAGGGGTTCGCCATGGCGGTCGGAGTCGTCGAGGATCCGGGGTCCGATGGAGAGGCCATCCAGCCCGAGGGGGAACTTGCCGCCCCCAATGCAGACGAAGCCCTCGCGATTTGGGCCGATGTGGAGCAAACACCTCCCTGCGCCTCGCCTAATTGTATCGAAGGTAGGCGCCACTCTTTCTTCCCCGCGACTTCGTGAAGCTTTCTCCGATCTACTCGCTCATTCCGTCATGAACATCAGGCGAGACAAGGTCTCCTGGACGCGGCCAAGGATCGAGCAACGGAGACGATCGCGAAGTCCCCGGTCTTCCTGCCCAGGACGTGATGTCAACGCCTGGTGCTCTCGAAGCCGTCGGCGGGGAGGCTTAGCGGCCAAGTGTCTCCGACTTTATCCCCCGGCCGGAGATGCTGCGGACTCTCCAAGGGGCCGCAGAGTATGCCGACTCCATCGTGGATCGACGGGCGCTGTTGACATGTGGGCCGGAGCTGCTGGAAGGTGTGCTGGAGGCCTCGAAGATGAAGATAAGTGCTTGGCTTCACGATTAGTGCCGCTGCCTGGGACTTTGCTAACAGCCGCACTGCGCAGATCCTTGCCCTCAACCGAGCCCTGCAGGAGGCATGTGTCCACGAGCGGAGGGTGTTAGAGGGCCGTCTTCGAGCTTCCGAAGAGGCCCACGGAGGCGTGTGGAGGGGCCTCGCGCTCGTGTTTATACTCCAGAGTGCGCGCGCGAGCATGCCTCCACGCTGTTACGGCTGCAAACTCGTCGGAGGCCTCGCGATGATTCGCCCATCCATTGGCACCTTGGCTCCGACGCACGAGGTCTTGGGCATCGACAACGGCAGTTGGCCAGTAGAAGCCTTGCCTGAATGCCTTGCCACCGAGACCCGGTGCAATATGTGAGCCGCAGAGCCCCGCATGAATTTCTCGCGAAGAGTGCTTTCCTTTGTCCTGAGACACATCGCAGAAGTGGGGCACATACTCCCTTCTTATAAAGGATACCGCCCAAAGACTGAAGGATCTAGCGGCTATAGACGCCGCAGCTCGAGGGGGTCGTCTCGTTTGGCAATGCCTTGCAAGAAACTATAAATGGGCTCCCGCCACCACCCCCGTTGGGCAATTTGATGGATGATAGCCGATCACGGTTGTCTTGAGCGATGGTCGCCATGAGCAAGACCTCATAAAATGCACCTCGTGGAAGGAGCTCGCTGGTGGTGGCCTTTGCGAGACATCGGCTTGTTCGTTGTCCGCACGAGGGATGGCCTTGATCATGACTCCAAGAAGTGATGCTCCTTCGCTCATCGCCGCCAGTACTTGGCTAGCTTGGGGTCCTTGGCTTGGTAGGATTTGTTGACATGGCTCGCACTAGACGCAGAGTCCAGGCGAACAAGGACCCTTTGCACGCCAAGAGCTTTAAGCTTCGCTAAGGTCAAGAGTAGCCCTCGTACTCACCGCATTGTTGGTGGCCGGAATGCGAGGTGTGCCGAGTACATCAGCGGTGACCCTCCGGTGTGGTGACCACCGCACGACCCTAGTGCCCGGGCGCCGTAAGCCCCGCCGATGTTAAGCATCCATACCGGGTCCTCGGTTGCTGCACTTGTCGAGCAAATGGAGTCCACTCGCGAGGAAGTCCGCGAGACTTGAGATTTGATTGTCGTCGCAGGCGTATGTCAAGGAGAATGGTGCGAGCTCTACGCCACTTGCCAATATGCCTCAGACTTCTTATTGTACAGCATCTCCGCCAGAGGAAACGAGGATGGCATAGTGATGGGGTGGGCAAGGAAGTAATGCGAGCTTTCTCGAGGCTATGACCAACGCGTAAGCTGCCTTCTCAAGCCCGTATACCGCGCCTTGGCGCCCGGAGGGCGGAGATGAAGTACACGGGCGTCAAGGCGCCCTCCTCAAGGATAAGGACGGCGACGGCCATTCTTTGTGGTGGCGAGGTAGAGCAGAGGGGAGCCTTTGGTGCGGGCAACCAATGTGGGAAGGCTTGCAAGGTGCTTTTGAGATCGTCGAAGGCTCTTGCGCAGTCGTCATCCTAGTGGAACCTATCGCAGCCGCAAAGGGTCTTGAAGAATGGTAGGCCCTGCTCCGTTGCCCTCGATAAGAAACGGCTCAGCGCAGTCATGCGGCCAGTAAGCCTCTGGACCTCCCTCGTCATTTTGGGTGGCTCCATGGCGAGGATGGCGTCAACCTTGTCAGGGTTCTCCTGGATGCCGCGTCCGGACACGAGGAAACCCAGGAGCTTCCCCGCTTGTATGCCAAAGACGCACTTGTCCAGATTGAGCTTGCTGCCAGCTCTCCTGTGGTTGTCGAAGGTCTCTTGGAGATCTTGACCGTGGGAGGTGAGTTGCCTGGTTTTGACTGACGACCACATCGTTGACGTACACCTCCACGTTCCTCCCGAGTTGGGAGGCCAACGCCAACGCGACGAGGCGGGTAAATGTTGCCCCCGCATTATTTAGGCCGAAGGGCATCCTGATAAAGCAGTACATCCCTACCGGCGTGATGAAGCTGGTCTTGTCTTCATCGTCCTTGGCCATGTAGATCTAGTGGTAGTCAGAGTACGCGTCCAGAAAGCTAATGAGCTCGCACCCCACCGTGGCTTCCACCAGCTGGTCTATGTGCGGCAAGGGGTAGTCATCCTTCGGGCATTCCTTGTTAAGGGCGGTGAAGTCATTGCACATACGCCAGGCGCCACTAGCCTTTTTCACTAGCACCGGGTTGGCAAGCCAGTCCGGGTGTTGGACCTCGTGGATGACTCCGCCCTGGAGAAGCTTCGCCACCTCCACCTTCGCCGCATGCTGCCGATCCATAGACATGTACCGCAGCCTCTGCTTGACCGGCTTAGCGTCGAGGCAGACCGCTAACTTGTGTTCAATGGAGGCGTGGTCCACACCCTTGATGTCTTCCGAGGACCACGCGAAGACGTCCGCGTTGTCCCGAAGTACTCGAAGTAGGTCTTGTTCGACTTCGGGAGGGAGGCCTTCGCCAATGGACACAAAGTATCCGTCTGTGTGTAGGGGCACCCTCTTAACTTCGCCCTCTGGCTGGGGCTTAGGCGTCCATCCTGGGGCGGAGGGCGTGTCCGCCTTTGGATCGTCGGTGAGGACATGTACCTTGTGGTGCGGGCCCTGCAACCAAGCTCTATGCGCCGAGCGAGGTCCTGGTTGCCAAAGGTGGTGATGATGCCTTGCAGGCCCGGGAGCTTCATGCATAGGAAGCCATGGTGTGGGACCGCTCCGAAGGAGTTGAGGGTTGGGCGCCCCAATATGGCATTTTAGGGGTACGGCATGTCGACGACGTCGAAGGTGACGTCTTCGCTCCTCGCGTTGCCGCCTTGGCCGAAGGACACTTGGAGGCGTATCTGACCCAATGCCTTCAGCGGTTGACTCCCGAAGCCCTGCAATGGGATTCCCGAAGGCTCAAGCAACTCCAGGGGATCCCCGTTTGGTCGAAGGCCACCGCGAACAGGATGTCCGCGGAGCTACCTCCATCAACCAGGACGCGCTTGACATCGCAGCCTGCGATGGCGGCTTGGATGACCAGGGGATCTTGGTGGGGAAACTCCACTCCCTCAGCATCAGCAGGCGTGAAGGTGATTTCGTGCTGTGCCCACCTCGGTGGTGCTTGCGCCGAGTGCACTGCCATATGGTGTAGCCTTTGCGTGTGGGCCTTCTGCTGCCGCGCTAGGGGCTCTTCGTTGGAGCTCCCTCTGGGGCCTGAATTTGCAGGAGTCCTTCCTGGGCTGTCGCGTGGCCACAATGGGAGGCGCCGCCTGTGGCTCTATCCTCATCGGGCGCCCGGACGCAGTGCTGCGATGGCGGTGCATGACCACGTGAAATGATCACCATGGCCATGCACCTCGCACCACATGCCGTGGTCCTGGTTCTCCTGCTTTGCATGGGGTCTTTCGTCGGACCCGCCGCGCCCCGCCCCCGCCTTCGCGCCCTCGCTCGCAAAATGCGGGGCAGCGTCCTCGGGACCGTCCTCGATGTCAAGGACGTAGCGGGCCCTCTGGGATCTGCGCTAGTTGTGCTTGGGCCTCGGCTTGTCGCTTGATGGGTCCTTGCGCCGTGGGCGCCATTTGAAGACTCTGCCTACGCTGCCTAGGGTCGCAAAAAGCTCGGGCTCGTGAGCTGGCTCGCTCGGGCTCGTGGAGGCTTGGCTCGCTCGTGGATGAAACAAGCCGAGCCGAGCCAGCAAAAAGCTCGAGGTTCAAACGAGCCGAGCTCGAGCCTCGGCCGCGAAGCTGGCTCGCGAGCGCCTTGGCTCGGCCAACCGATGGCCCATGCGGCGATGCACTCCCTGCTCCCGGCCTCCCCACTCGGCTTTCTCCCGATGGCCAACCGATGGGCCCAATGCGCGATGCACTCCCGACTCCCCTGCCTTCCGCTTCTTCTTTTCTTTCGCCCGCAGCCTTCCGCCGCCGCTCTTCCTCCTCCTTCTTACAGCGACACCTCCACGCCTCCTCCGCTTCTCTCTTTTTCCCACCGCGCCTCAACGCCTCCTCATCTTCTTCCCATGCCTCCTCGCTCGGCTCGCTCTCTCTCTCTTCGATTTCCCTTCACCCCGGCGCGTCTCGCTCCTCAGGCCCGACTCAGCGCCTCCGCCGCGACTCCTCTCCGTGGTCGACCGAAGGTTAGTGCCGCGGCTCTCCTCGCGCGGCCTCCGGCCTCTGCTGACCTCAGCTCCTCGTGCCGCCGCCGCAGTCGCCTCTCCACGCCTTCGCACGGTTATGGCGCGGATTCGGGGCCTAGGACCCGATCCGTGCTTCTTCCTCGGATCTCGCCCCAACTCTTACCGATTTGGTTGCTATTTTTTTGATTTCTAATGATGTTTATGTTTGGACGCGAGGTTTGGGAAGTGTGTGCCGCACGCCGGGAGTGCAGCGGCCGCCATTGTGATCGCGCTGGTGGTAGCACGCCGCCGCCTCCATCTACGGTGAGCTTACTCCTTTCTCCCCTCTTTACCCCCTTCCTAGCTCTAACTAGCCTCGCTGTGGATCCATAGTG
This sequence comes from Dendrocalamus sinicus, assembly GCA_036346575.1. Taxonomy (NCBI): domain Eukaryota; kingdom Viridiplantae; phylum Streptophyta; class Magnoliopsida; order Poales; family Poaceae; genus Dendrocalamus; species Dendrocalamus sinicus. The sequence continues at coordinate 8,445 of JAYEVI010000260.1, forward strand.
CTTGATGGTTTGATGTTCTAGTTGTATATGTTTGATGTCGATGAATGTATATGGGCATATGGCGAGTGTTCCGGTGGTAGCACTAGCACGCCGCACGCTCCATCTACCGATGTTGGTTCATTGCCCAACCCCTCACTCGCCTCTCCCTTGCCCTTTTCTCTCGTGCTCTCGCTGATTTCTCGCCACCGCGCCGCCGCCCCGCTGGCCGCTCTCCTCTGCTTCAGCCCTACTCACTGCATCGCCTCCCCTCAGGCACCTCGCCCGCGAAGGGCTCAGTGCTCAGATCTCCTTCAGCCTTTCCCATTGTTGGCTCGCGAGCCTCGTGAGCCGGCTCGAGCCGCACCACGAGTCGAACCGAGCCTACAAAAAGCTTGATATCCAACTGCCGAGCCGAGCCGAGCCTCCATTCCACCGAGCTTTCACAAGCCGAGCTGAGCCAGGCTTGGCTCGGCTCGTTGGCACCTCTACGCTTGCCCTTCGAGGAGTCCTTCGATGAGTCTTCGTTCTTCGACGAGTCCTCCGCTTGATTAGCGTCAGGGTCGTCGCCTTCGCGCCGTCACGCGTCCTCCTCAGCCCTCGCGTACTCTTCCATCTTGTTGAAGAGCTTCGCGATCGTCTTGATCGGCTTGCGGGCGTTGTACTCGGCCAATGGCCCCGGGCGGAGGCCTTGTATCGCTGCGTTGATGACCGCCGCCCTGACGCCCTTAACTCGGCAAATGATCTTAGCGGCGCTAAAGTACTCCCGAGCTTCCCGAGGGTCTTTGCTTGACGTAGTTCCCCTGGAAGTTGTTGTAGAGGCGATCGCGGATCTGCTCCCACGCGCAGATGGAGTTTGGCTCTATGGTGAAAAACCAAGAGAGCGCCATCGCAGGCTAGGGAGCCCTTCGCTTTGGTGGTGTCGTCCCCGCCCGCAGCTTCAATGGCGATCTTGTACACGCGCATGAACTCCCGAGGGTCCGTGTCGCGCTTATACGATTCGATGGCGCTGGGGAACTTGAAGTCCTCCGATCATGCCGACTGCTGCAGGCCTGCGGAGAGGGGGGACTTCGGATCCACGCGCCGCAGCGAGGCACGACTGGAGGTAGGGGCTTCGCAGCTATCCACCCACTCCAGCGCGGCCACTGGCAGGACTTGCTGGCTCCGAGCCTCTTGTATATCCCGGACGGCTCCGCGGAGGTCCGCCAGCTCCCTTCGTAGCATGCCGAGGGCCGTTAGTAGAGCGTTCTCCATCGTCAACGTAGCTGCGGCGGTTGGAGCAACGAGCTGCACCGTCGGGCCGGCTGTGACCACGGCTTGCGCCCCGGGAACCCCCAGCGCATTGGTGCGGCTGGCTCTGGAGTCGGTGACAAGGCCAGTAGTGCCGACGTTGCCGCCGGAGCCACTTGCCACTCTTGCGCCGGGTGCGGGAGCAGTGGCCGTGCCCACGACGTGGGTATCGGTGTCATCCCTTCCGGCGTCTCGATCGGTACCGTTAGTACCGACCGTCGCGCCAATAGCGAGGTCGACCCCCGCGCCACGAGCGTCGGCGTCAGCAGCTGCAGAGCCGGTGTTGCCATCCACGCCCACCGTCAATGCCGAGGCCCCGACATCGATGAAGGCTTTTGTTGTACTCCTCTTCTTCTTCGTCGCCGCCGATGATGAAGCTCTCTTTGGTGCCATCCTTCTTCAGATCTTAAAGCTTGCTCTCGTCTTCCCCACGGACGGCGCTAACTGTTGTGGTTACAGACCAAACAGAGAGATGGTAGTATGGTAGTGGAGAGTTAGGTGAGCAATGCTTGGGGCTCTTCCCATGGCCTGGATGGCTTATATATATTCACATGGGGAGCATATTACAGTTATGTCCTTACACCCAAGTATCCCTCTCAAGGGCATTTATGTCATTATGCATGTCCCCATTTTGGGCTTTACGACCTTCTAACAGGCCGGCTAGGCTTAGGTGAGGGCCACCCCTACAACAACGTCCTTTTCGCTTGTCCTCGACCGGTGCGGGCACTACCACTATCTCTGCCTCCATCGATGTCGAGGATGTATCTGGACCATTGACCCTTTCTCTGCATGTGGCCAGAGCCCTCCTTTGAAGACTCATGCGGGGTCTTTGCTTCGGAGGTATCGCCCTTGCGTCACTGTGCGTCTTCTTTAGCTTTGGCATACTCCTCCATCTTGTCGAAGAGTTTGACCACCGTTCGTATGGGCTTGCACACATTATACTTGGCCAAGGGCCCATTGTGGAGACCTCTTATCATTGCGTTGATGATAGTAGTCTCATTGACATCTTTGACTTGGCAGCTGACCTTCGCGAAGTGCCTAAAGTATTCGTGCAGCTTCTCAGATGGTTTCTACTTGATCGCGAATAGTTGGTCAACGTCTACCCTCTCAATGTAGTTTCCTTGGAAGTTATTGTGCATCTAGTCCCAGAGCTGCTCCCATGTGTGCACAGAGTTGGGTGCGATGGTGAAGAACCAGGAGAGCGCTATCCCTTGAAGGGTGAGTGGCAGCCCCTTGGCCTTTGTCGAGTCGTCACCCTCCAAAGTTTCGACGGCCATTTCATAGACTCGCAGAAATTCACGGGGGGTCTGTATCGCTCTTATATGGTTTCACCGTGGGTATCTTGAAATCCTCCAGCCATGCGCATTGCTGTAGGCCAGCGGACAAAGGAGATTTCGGGTCTACTTGCTAGAGGGTGTTGCGTGGCCCGACCTGGGATTTGTGGCTATCTGCCCTTTCCACAGTGACCTCCGCCACCATCGTTGTGGGTGTTTGCTGACTCAGAGCCTCTTGTATCCCCTATATGGCACTTCATAGATCTGCTAGCTCACGCTGTAGTGTTCGCATCACGCCCGTGGTGCCCTCTCGATTGCCAAGCAGGCTGATAGCAAAAGAGGCAGGGTCGATGGATGTGCCGACGCGCGTGGCAGGATTGTTGGTGATGATAGCATGAGCTCCATGGTGGTCAGATGCATTGGCGCGGGTGTTGATGGTGTTGCCAAGGGCCGCCGTTGTTGTGTCCTTCGGTTGCAGGGTTCCCCACATTGCCATCCATTGCTCCTCACTGGTGGCGCTGGGCCTCATTGCACGGGGAGGGGGCCTCATGTTGCCATCCGTTGCTCCTCACTGGTGGTGCCATGGCATCACTGCCACGAGGTGGGGGGCCCTCGAACACTAGCCCCCATGTCCCGGTGATGAGGACATCCTTTCCATGGATACAACCGTGCCTACACACACAACTCATCCACAGCCACAGCAAGTGTTACAAGGACCACTTACTCGAGCTCGTGCTCGCCAACTTAATTATCAGGTGAATTCGTTCCTAGGTTTATATATTACTAAGAATAGACTGCTACCTAATGCAAGTGATTTAATTGTGCTTAGAAACATAGGAAAGGATGAAGGAAAGGTATGTAGAGTCATGAACATGCATGGAACAAATAATGGAGGTCAGCACATCACTTTGAGACAGAGTCAAGCAAGAACTTGAGTTGGGCTCGTTCTGAAATTAGATTCGGACTGCTGCGATGGTATCAAGTTTAAACAGATGTAACTTTCTCATACGGACTCCGTTTGGGACGTTCTTGGACTTCATGGAAAGCTTATCAAGTCTACTTACTAACGGATCGCATCTTTAAATTCCATCTAAGCCGGCCACAATCATCAAAATAGTCCACGTTGGTTTCTAAGTCCGAGTCAATAAGGTGTTGCGCCACCTCCACTTGGGTCAATGGGCCTTGTAACCCATGGGCCACCTCCACCCCTGGTATATAGGAGCTGCCGCCTCCCTATGCTAGAACTTGGATTTCGTTGAATTTAGGTTTAGCCATTGTGCAAACTTCTGTTCTTCAGTTGTGTCGGACGACCACCTGTCAAGACAGCTTCTGAGATCCTAACTTTGTTTTCAATACCATCTACACTTCAATCTTATTCGTAATATCAGATTGCCTACGTCTTATTCTTGCTAGTTCTTCGATTGCTTGCAGGGATTGAACTTCGTGTTCAGGTTTATCGCGCTTTCAGCTAGGTCAATAACATCTCAGAGTTGGTTCAACGATTGCTAAGGCGCAAGCGTCATCGTACGATTGTAGTCGGATCATGAGAGTCACCTCTACCCAAAATCGATAGTTATCAATTTAATCGAAAGATTGAGCACCTCGTCTCCATCAAGTGGTATCAGAGCCCAAGGTTGCTCAGTGAGAATTTCCAGTTTACCATAGATTAGAGTGTTTCTCTTTACCTACAGTACATAAAAAAACCAAAAAAATTAGCAATAGATCATCCTGTCCAAACCAGTTTTAGCCTCATAATTTTTCTTTTCAGTACACTACATTGTTGAACTTTTGGTTGCATCGTCGTGTCTTTTGCTGGTCTTAGTGTCTAGTTCCTCTAGAGTTTCAAGTTTTGCTCATGTTTGGTCTCACCGTTGCAGTTGGATTCGATCTACCACAGCAAGGGAAAAAAAGGAGGACACCGACTTCACATCTCCACTACACTACTCTCCTACTTTACTATTTGGCCAGTAGCCACAACAGTTGGCGCCGTTCGTGGGGACAACGGAGAGCAAGCCTTGAAATTTGAGAAGTGATGGCACCAAAGAAAGCTTCATTGACAGCAAGGAAGAAGAGGAGCACGACGGTAGCGCTCGCAAATGCTAGGGCCTCGATCGGCGTGCCGCCGATGTCTACGTCAGCAACTGGCGTAGGTGGCAACGCTGATGTTGCGAGTGCCGACGTTGACATCCGTGGCACGGCGGCTAACCCTGCCGCACCACGACGTTGGCCTCGGTAGTGGTGCCCAGGTCGGCGGGAGCAGTGGCGTTGATGCACACGCTGGCATGGCCAGCGACCCGACACCTAGTGCGGGAGTGACAGGGGGCACCAGCAGCCACACCGGTTTCGTCACCGACTTGGGGGCCCATCGCACCGGCACGCTGAACAACTCCGGAGGACAGGCTGTAGTCACCGCCAACCCGGTGGTTCGCGATGACGCTCAGGCTGGTGCAAATACTTCGACGGTGGAAAACGCCCTACTCGCGGCCCTTGGTACGTTGCAGCGCGAGCTGGCAAACCTCCAGGGAGCCGTGCGGGAAATGCAAGAGGCTCAGAGCCAGCAGGAAGCACGGAGCCAGCAAACCCCGCTGGCAGCGGCGACGGAAGCTACTCCAGATCGGGTGGACAGCCGCGACGCTCCCACCTCCGGTCGCGTTGCGCTTCGACGTGTCGATCCGGAGTCCCCCCTCTCCGCTGGCCTCAAGCAGTCAGTGTGGCCAGAGGACATCAAGTTCCCCACCATCGAGCCGTACAAGGGTGATACGGACTCCAGGGAATTCGTTCGCATGTACAAAACCGCCATTGAGGCCGCTGGCGGGGACGACTCCACCAAGGCGAAGGGACTGCCACTGGTGTTGCAGGGAGTGGCGCTCTCTTGGTTTTTTACCTTAGAGCCGAACTCTATCTACACATGGGAGCAGATCCGAGACCGCCTGTAAGTCGATAAAGACTATGGCCAAGCTCTTCAAGGTCTCCGCCCAGGGCCACTGGCCGAATATAACGCGCATAAGTCGATAAAGACTATGGCCAAGCTCTTCAACAGGGAGGAGTACGCGAGGGCGGAATAGGACGCCCCGCGGCGCAGAGGTGACAACTTCGACACCAATCAAGCAGAGGACTCACCAAAGGACTCCTCCGAGCTCAAGCAAGACTCCTCGAAGAACACCTCCGAGCGCAAGCAAGACTCCTCGAAGGACACCTCCAAGCACAAACAAGATTCATCGAATGATAAGCCCAACCGCAAGCAGCGTAGGTTTCAGAAGGCCCGCTACGTCTTCGACATCGAAGGCGGCTCCGACGATAGCGCCCCCACTGCCTGCGGACGGGGCCATAGCTGCCAGGGACGCAGCCAGGGCTAGGGCCGGGGCGAAGAAATCTGCGGTGAAGAAGACCACCAACAGCAGGGGCTGTGGTGCGAAGTGCATGGCCGCGGCGATCATCTCACGCGGACGTGCCCCACCACGCCAGGGATAGAGCCCTAAAAGCGGGGGCCCCAGCGGTGGCTCACGTGCAGCAGCCACAAGGCCTGCTGCGCATACAGGCCCTGGAGGAAGGCTAGCACCGCGTCATAAATGTCATCTCTGGGGCTCTTCCCTGGAATTTTCTTCCGCGCAGCAGCAGAAATCCTACGCACGTCGGTTGCATCATGTGGCGGCGTACTCGACACAAGCACTGCTGGCCTGGGCACAGCACCACATCACCTTCACCGCCGCCGATGCAGATGGCATCGACTTCCCGCACCAGGATTCCCTGGTCATCCAGGTCGCCATCGCAGGTTGCGATGTTAAGCGCGTCCTGGTCGATGGAGGCAGCTTTGATGACATTCTGTTCGTGGCAGCCTTCGACTAGATGGGAATCCCTCGGAGCCGACTAGGCCCTCGGTAATCCCACTTCAGGGCTTCGGGGGCCAACCGTTGAAGGTTCTGGGCCAGATCCGGTTGCAAGTGTCCTTTGGGCAGGGTGACAACCTGAGCGAGGATGCCACCTTCGACGTCGTCGATCTCCCATACTTGTATAATGCCATCCTGGGATGCTCGACCCTCAATGCCTTCGGAGCAGTTCTGCACCACGGCTTTCTATGCATGAAACTCCCGGGCCCGCAAGGTATCATCACAATGTTAGGTGACCAGGACCTCACCCAGCAGATAGAGCTCAGCACTCGGGTCCTGCATCAGAAAGTGCACGTGCTCACGGACACTCCCGGGGCAGGCACGCCCTCCGCCCTGAGATGGACGCTCAAGTCACGGTCGGATGGCGGAGTCAAGAGAGTACCCCTACACACCGAGGACCATCAAGTGCCCATTGACGAGGGCATTCCCCCAGAGGTTGAGCAGAATCCACTCTAGGTACTCCAGGACAACGCAGATATCTTCGCGTGGTCTCCGACCGACATAAAGGGTGTGGATCGTGCCCTCATTGAGCACACACTAGCAGTCTACCCCGATGCCAAGCTGGTCAAGCAGAGACTACGCCGCATGTCACTCGAGTGGCAACAGGCGGCCAAGGCAGAGGTAGCGAAGCTGCTCAGTCCGAGGGTCATCCGCGAGGTCCAACACCCAGACTGGCTCGCTACCCCAGCAGGATCGGGGTGTTCGCACCCTTTGTCGCCCATCTCGCTCACGGGCTCCTTGTCGCCAGGCGCGTCACGGTCCACCTCCGCCTCCATATCGGAGTTGGCGTACTCCACCAAGTCCGGCGATGGGGAGAGGCCTCCCCCTTATCGTCGCCATCGCGAGGGTGAGCCTGGCTAGTGGTCAGCGTGGCGCGCTCCGGCACGGGGATTCCCAGAGCTTCGCACACACAATTTATTCGCCCGACCTTCGTTGTCACGGCCTTGCGAAGGCTGTGCGTCCTCAAGGAGTTCTACCAATAAAAAAGGGGAAGGTTACAATAGTCTACAGACATCGACGAGCGAATCCCGCGAGCGGGCAAGTCGGATTGGATGTGCCATTTGAAGGAACGCGTGAGGCTACGATAGCGAGAAAATAAAAATTTCTACCGCGCACACCGGACATCATGCTAAGAAGGGATCATAGATCGTTACCACTAGACGCGCAGCATTGCGAAGAAGAGTTGAGAAGCCGATCCAACCACGTGCGCCGAGGTAGTAGTGGAAGTAGCCGATCGTCCCGACGCATCGTCTCCTCCACGCGATCAATCACACCACGAGCAGATCCAATGCGCAGTTGTTGATGCCGATCAACGCCGCAACGAGCAGCGCCCACCGGTATCCACACGTCCGGGTTGAACGCCGATCGCGAGTGTACTAGCACTCGCGAACGGCTAGGTTTGGCTCGGGAGGTGGCGGCTAGGGTTTAGCTCGGGATGAATAGAAGCGTGCATCCCTCGGCCCCGCCTCCATATATATAGACTTCCTCACTTGGGCCTCGTGGACCGAGGCCCAATAGGAGTCTATCCGGATCTCTATCCGAATTGAGCCCACATCCGAATCACATTCGAATTAGTGTTCCAACCCGTTAAGTGTGCGACCCTGTAGGTTCACGTATACTTGGTCGCGACCCGGAAACACCTTACTGGTCACCCTGTTAATAGCGGCCTCTAGTAAGACATATTAACCCCAAAGTATACGTAAAGATCATATCGGCTGAACCTGTAATGTTCTCATGTACGAATCCCTTTGCCTCATGATATAGATTAAGCTCAAGGCGAGACCTGTGTCATCCTCTTAATAGCTCAATCACTCTCTCGATTTCGTGATGGATTATAAACTTGTGATTGACTCCTCAATTACCTTGGCATGGCCATGCACTTTCATAATCCATTACATCGAGGGCCGAGATATCTCTCCCATAAGGAGGGCAAATTCTATCTTGATCATTCACATCCCACCACATGTTTCATGGCAAACCCGAAGACTACTTTTATGACTACCCGATTACGGACTAGTGTTTAGTAGTCTCAAAATAAGCCACTACGCATGTTGGGAACCATGGTGATCTCAAGTCTAAGGATTCCACATAAACACTACTTGAGACCAGCGATGACACATGGAATCTCTCCAGTGTCTCATGGCGGGTCTATCAACATATGTTCACTAACACATGTCCATATTATTGATTTGATATCTCCATACCATGATCCATGAGACATGATCATCAATCAATACATATCTTGATCTTTGAATCATATTTGTTCCTCATATGATATATAATCGTGGGATCATTTAGAAATAGCAACATTTTGGCATTAAGAGTCTCATGAATAAGTCACATACTCATTGATCAATAATGATAATGTCTATTTCAAGGAACAAAGCAATGTATCATAAACATAGTATGTGATATATTCAACATCTCCATGTTGCCTCTAGGGCATATCACCTGTGATCTCCCACTTGCACTAGAGTCAACCATGTAGGTATCTAATACCCATTGCCCTAGTGTGAGCCTCATGCTTTGGTGGGAAGCGGCTTTGTCAACGGATCTGCAATGTTTAAATCCGTTTGTACTTTGCATATCTTCACATCGCCTCTCTCCACAATCTCGCGGATGAGATGAAATCGCCGTAGAATGTGCTTGGACTCAGTGCGATCTAGGCTCCTTGGCTTGCGCAATGGCCCCACTATTGTCACTGAGAGAGGTCCATTGGGTTGGAGGCACTAGCCACCACACCAAGCTCGAAACAAATTTCTTGATCCAAACAGCCTCTTTAGCGCCTCTGAAGCTGCTATGTACTCGGCTTCTATTGTAGAATCAAGAACCGTCTCTCCGCTTGGAACTCTTCCGACTCACCGCACCGCCATTCAGAGAACACAAATCCAGATTGCGATCTAAAATCATCTTTGTCGGTTTGGAAGCTAGCATCGGTGTAACCATTTACAACGAGCTCTTCCTCACCCCATAGACGAAACACATCTTTAGTTCTTCTCAAGTACTTCAAGATGTTCTTTACGGCAATCCGGTGACTTTCACTGGATCAGTGGTATCTACTTGTAGCACTTAAAGCATCTGAGACATCCGGACGTGTACAAAGCATGGCATACATAATGGACCCAATAGCGAAGCATATGGAATCGCATTCATTTTATCCCGCTCATCGGTGTACTAGGACACCGATTCTTGCTAAGATTTATACCATGTGACATAGGTAGAAAGCCTTTCTTGGAATCCTGCATGTTGAACCTTTTCAACACCTTGTCAATGTACGTATCTTGGCTTAATCAATTAGCCTTTTTGATCTATCTCTATAGATCTTGATGCCTGAATATATGCCGCTCTCCTAAGTCTTTCATAGAGAAACTATTTTTCAATGAAGACTTAATGATTCGAGCATAGGAATGTCATTTCCGATCGATAATATATCATCCACATATAAGACCGGAAACACAGTGCGCTCCCACTAGCCTTTTTGTAAACACAAGGCTCTTCTTCGTTCTTGATGAAACCAAACCCTTTGATTACTTCATCAAAACGAATGTTCCAACTCCGAGATGCTCGCTTTAATCCATAAATGGATCTTTGCAGCTTGCATATCTTTCCAATGATTGCGGATCGACAAAACCCGTGGGCTGTGTCATGTACACATCCTCACTCGATTTCCATTAAGGAAAGTCTGTTTTGACATCCATTTGCCATATTTCATAGTCGAAATATGCAGCAATCGCTAGAATGATCCGAATAGACTTTAGCATTGCGACAGGCGAAAAGTTTCATCATAATCAACACCTTGAATTTGTTTGAAACCTTGGCCACTAATCGCGCTTTATAGATGTGAACATTTCCATCTATGTCTATCTTTTCTTGAAAACCCATTTGCACTCAATGGTTTTAACACCATCGGGAGGATCAACCAAGTTCCAAACTTGATTCTGTGCATGGATTCAATTCGGATCTCATGGCTTCAAGCCATTTCTCAGTCCGTCCCACCATCGCTTCTTCATAGGTCTTAGGCTCATCGTTGTCTAACAACAATATGTCCCGTTGTTGAGTAGTCAAGAACATGTACCTCTCAGTGCACGACGTGACCTCTCGACCTACGTGGTGCCGGAGTGTCCGCAATGAGTTCTTCAACGTTTGTTCATCCTGTTGTGGTTCTCAGGAGCTGAAACGTTTTCAGTGTTTCTCGAATTTCTTCAAGTTGCACCGTGCTCCCACTATCCTTTCTTGAGAGAAACTCTTTCTCTAAGAAGACACCATGCCTTAGGCGACAAACACTTTGCCTTCTCCTTGATTATAGAAGTAATATCCTTTTGTTTCCTTAGGATACCCGGACAAAGAAGCATTTATCGACTTAGGAGTGAGCTTATCGATTGTAAACGCTTTACATAAGCCTCACATCCCCAAATCTTAAGAAAAGACAAGCTAGGACGTTGTCCTGTCCACATCTCATATGGTGTCTTTTCTCACGATTTTGATGGAACCTGTTTAGTGTGAAAGCGGTCATTTCAAGAGCGTACCCAAAAAGACAACGGAAGATCACTTTGGCTCATCATGGAGCGCACCATATCTAATAAGGTGCGATTTCTCCGTTCAGATACCCCATTCCATTGAGGTGTTCTGGCGGAGTCAATCGTGGAACAATTCCACAATCCTTCAAATGATTGCCAAACTCATGGCTCAAATACTCGCCTCCACGATCGATCGTAGAAACTTGATTGTCTTGCCTAAATGATTTTGCACTTCATTTTGAAATTCTTTGAACTTTTCAAAGGATTCGGACTTATGCTTCATCGTAGATATACCCATATCTACTAAAGTCATCGATAAAAGTTATGAAGTACTGAAAACCACCGTCGTTGAGCTCATTGGTCCACATACATCGAATGTACGAGTGCCAACAAGTCACTTGCCCGCTCACCTTGACCGGTGAAAGGTGCCTTTGTCATCTTGCCAAGTAAACAAGATTCGCATGTCTCAAATGATTCAAAATCAAATGAGTGCAGAATACCATCTCTATGGAGCTTCTCCATACGTTTCTCATTTATATGACCTAAGCGCGGTGCCAAATAAACGTGGGATTCAAATCATTCGAACGTTGCCTCTTTGCATTAATGTTATAGACCGTGACTCATCAGAGTAAGAACATATAACCCATTCACCAATGGAGTATGACAATAGAACATATCTTTGAAATAAAGAGAACAACCATTGTTCACAGATCTAAAGTCATAACCTTCGCTTGCAAACATGAAGCGAAATAATGTTCTTGGAAAGAGATGGAACACAATAACAATTATTCAATTCCAAAACTAATCACGAAGGTAAAGACAATGGCATGGTGCCAACACCACCGCAAGAACTTTTGCTCCATTGCCAACACGAAGATCCACTTCGCTCCTCCTCAAACTTCTACTTCTTCTTAGCCCCGCAACGATTTGCATATGTGAGCAACCGATCCGGTATCAAATACCCAAGAATCGATGGATGAAGTAGCAAGATTGATTTCTATAACATTTATACCGGAGAGGAAGTCGTACTTCCTTCTTCTTCTCAAGATCCTCCAAGTACTTTGGCGATTCCTTTTCCAATGTCCCGATTGCTTACGAGTGGTAAGCTTTGCATCGAAGCACCCCTTTCTTGACTTGCTTGGCCTTAGAACCGCTCGCGATCTCATCGGGAGCTAACTTTCTTTGACGCGCCTTTCTTGATATTGGGCTTGCTCTTGCCTTTTCGCATCATCATCACATGATTGCTGCTTTTCTTAATGCTTTCCTCGGCACTTTAGCATCCCATGCAACTCACCAAGGTCTTATCCATGTTGTTCATGTGATAGTTCAGTATGAATGGCTCAAAGCTCGGGGAGCGATGGAGAATCACATCGTTAGCCAACTCTTGGCTAAGGGGAAAACCAAGCTTTTCCAGGACTCTCAATGTAGCCAATCATCTTAATCACATGAGGGTCGACGGGATTCCTTCGCAAGCTCGCACGCAAACAAGGACTTTGAAGTGTTGAACCTCTCTCACTTGCTTGGTTCTCAAACATACCACGCAACCCCACAATGATATTGTAGGCATCTGTGTTCTCATATTGCTTCAAGCTCGAGAGGACATTGTGGCAAGCATGAGACACTCACATCAAGGCAATCATTCGTGTGCTTCTCATAAGCTCTCCGTCCGCAGCAGAGCATTATCGGGCAAGTCATCGGGATAAGGAGACTCAAGGACATACTCCTTGCGCTCTTGCTTGAGAACAATTCTCAAGTTGCGATACCAATCCATAAAGTTTGTTCCATTGAGTTTTTCTTTCTCAAGAATAGATCGCAAATTAAAAGTCTTTGGATGCGGCGTTAGGCGACATGATCTACAACACAAGAATATGCAAAGTTTAGCACTATGTTTATGTTCATCTTTTATTAAACTTATTTAACAAAAGACTCCCACTATGTGTTTTGCAACAAAACTCCCTCTAAGTTACATAGTGGGTCAAGATCCTCATTTCACTAATTCCTAGTGAGCTTTGGCATCACGGCTAGAAAACTAGTGACATGGGTAAGCAACACCTTGCTAATCACATCCCTATGTGACTCTTGCTTGTTGGGTGACATCAATATGCCCCGGCCCCAACCTATGCCCCAAGGTCCAAAACTGTTTTGATGACCTTGTTAAGTAAACCAAATGCTTCCGCATGTAGATGTCCGACATCTACCCAAAATAATGATGATAACCGAGGCACTCTACTTTGGTAGACCTACCATACGGTGATCATTATCTTTTGGTGCAACATATGGAAGGGCATTAACACCTAATTTTTATGAGGGATTCTATCCTACCAAAGCAACATATCACATATATCATTGCATAAGAATAAGATAGATAACATCACAGATAAACATATTTAACTGTGAAATAGTATGGCCCAAAAAATGGTGATCTCCATCTCCATGTAGGTGTAGACGATCTCCATCCTCCACATCACTCCTTTAGGCCACCATGCTTGAAAGCTTGTAACCTCAAAACTAGGCTACTACCTATAATAGCTAGAAATTGAAGATTACAAAGATAGATTCAAGCATTAAGGTCGACACGCAGGTCGTTAAATACAATATAGACAGCTAACAATAGCTGAAATAATCATGACACGCAGGCCATGAACGAATGTTACATGCATCACATACATCTCATACATTCCAATAAGATATAGGGCCATACTATTCACATCATTCTCTGCAAAAACAAGTTAGACGTAGAATCGTATTCTACCTAACGATGTGAACCCAGGACGCTATATAAGGCGGGTACGCACACGGCGGTCCCGCAATTTACAGATCCAATCTATGAAATCGCAATGGAAAAACTATTCGGCACAACCACCTTATGCCGATCCGAGACATTCTCTAGGACGCTAGTTTTTCCACTGGGCCGAGGCCATCAGATCCGTAACCTACTAGTATTCGACATAACCACCTTATGCCGATCCGAGACAATCTCTAGGGCACTAGTAGTTCCATTGGCCCGAGGCTATCAGATTCGTATACTACTAGTATTCGACATAACCACCTTATGCCGATCCGAGACAATCTCAAGGGCACTAGTAGTGATACAATCGCACCTCATTTATCCCCTATTCGCGATTGATCTCATCAACCCGTGCTACCACCGATTCATCACATGAATCAAGCCTGATCTAGACCGTAATAGATCCAATCTACTACAACCGCATATCAACATATGCGCCGATCCGATCGCAAACTAAGCAAGATGGCTCGATACCCGGAAGGAACGCGCGAGGCTACGATAGCGTAAAATAAAAATTTCTACCGCGCACACCGGGACATCATGCTAAGAAGGGATCATAGATCGTTACCACTAGACGCGCAGTGCAATGAAGAAGAGTTGGAGAAGCCGATCCAACCACGTGCGTCGAGGTAGTAGTGGAAGTAGCCGATCGTCCCGAACAGATCGTCTCCTCCACGCGATCAATCACACCACGAACAGATCCAATCTGCAGGTTGTTGATGCCGATCAACGCCGCAACGAGCAGCGCCTCCACCGGTATCCACACGTCCGGGGTTGGAACGCCGATCGCGAGTGTACTAGCACTCGCGAACGGCTAGGGTTTGGCTCGGGAGGTGGCGGCTAGGGTTTAGCTCGGGATGAATAGAAGCGTGCATCCCTCAGCCCCGCGCCTCCATATATATAGACTTCCTCACTTGGGCCTCGTGGACCGAGGCCCAATAGGAGTCTATCCGGATCTCTATCCGAATTGAGCCACATCCGAATCACATTCGAATTAGTGTTCCAACCCGTTAAGTGTGCGACCACAGAGGTTCACGTATACTTGGTCGCGACCGGAAACACCTTTCTGGTCACCACATTAATAGCGGCCTCTAGTAAGACATATTAACCCCAAAGTATACGTAAAGATCATATCGGTGAACTCGTAATGTTCTCATGTACGAATCCTTTGCCTCATGATATAGATTAAGCTCAAGGCGAGACCTGTGTCATCCTCTTAATAGCTCAATCACTCTCTCGATTCCGTGATGGATTATAAACTTGTGATTGACTCCTCAATTACCTTGGCATGGCCATGCACTTTCATAATCCATTACATCGAGGGGCCCAGAGATATCTCTCCCATAAGGAGGGGCAAATTCTATCTTGATCATTCACATCCCACCACATGTTTCATGGCAAACCCGAAGACTACTTTTATGACTACCCAGTTACGGACTAGTGTTTAGTAGTCTCAAAATAAGCCACTACGCATGTTGGGAACCATGGTGATCTCAAGTCTAAGGATTCCACATAAACACTACTTGAGACCAACTGATGACACATGGAATCTCTCCAGTGTCTCATGGCGGGTCTATCCAACATATGTTCACTAACACATGTCCATATTATTGATTTGATATCTCCATACCATGATCCATGAGACATGATCATCAATCAATACATATGCTGATCTTTGAATCATATTTGTTCCTCATATGATATATAATCAGGGATCATTTAGAAATAGCAACATTTTGGCATTAAGAGTCTCATGAATAAGTCACATACTCATTGATCAATAATGATAATGTCTATTTCAAGGAACAAAGCAATGTATCATAAACATAGTATGTGATATATTCAACATCTCCATGTTGCCTCTAGGGCATATCACCAACACCATTGACGGGCAAGAGGGGCCACGCCGTACATTACGTACTCCTCCGCAAGGTCCCGCATGTTGAAGCGAAGGGCAATTCCCACAAGCCTCTGCGTCTGGTGTTCGTCGTGGCGGTCAAGGGGCACCGAGGGCGACGTGTTGAACTCCATGGGCTGACCCCTCCACCAAAGGTTGCTGCCGCTCGCCACGCGGTGGTAGAACCAACGCCGCATCCAGTTCGACTCCCACTTGGCTCGAGTCGAATTCGTGGGGAAGATCTTCGTGTACGGCAATCGCAGCACGTTGACGCTGCAGAAGTTTGAGTATTCCCCCCTCGTCCAGCTTCTTCGGCTAGCACCACGCATCATGGAGGAACGAGAACAGAGAGGCGCTGGGAAATGTCCCCTCTGTCCGCGACGCCCAGCAACTGTATACAGCTAGGCGCGCTAGCACATTCGGAGTCAGCTGCGCCAGCTCCAGCTCGTACGTCCGGAGAACATCGCCGACGAGCATGGCCGACGAAATTTGAGCCTGGCTTCGAAGTACGCGACGAAGACAACCACCTCCGACTCCTCCGGATGCGGCTCCGTCTCATCACCAGTGGGTAGACGAACCGCACTGTTGTCCGACAGCTTCCCCTCACACAGAAGAGACTGGATGGTCTCCTCTGTCACGAGGCTTTGCCCTAACGCATTCGAGCACACGCTGTTGAGCTTCTTCTCCACGCTCCAGCGTTTGTTGGCTAGTGACGGGTCGCGTCCCACCAGGGCGTACTCCATCTCTGTCGTCGATGAGCTACACCGGTGGGAGGAGGCGCCATGGCTGGATGAGGTGCCACCGCTGGTCCGGCGAGAGCGGTCATCACAGCGGGCCATCTTCTCAAGGTGCACAGTGAGGTGTACGGGTGCGGTGGCAAGTTGTGGTGACAACAGTAATGCGGAAGCAATGCGCACGGAAGCGAGGAGCAAAAAAGCAATCTTGTGGCAGCTAGTGAGTGGGGAGCAACAATGGTACGACGGCGACTGTGTTTATAAAGCCTCTTCGCCTCCCCAACGATCGGGAAGCTCAACTGACGAAAGTCAAAGCCGCACGACCGCCCAATAGCGTGCGCACACGTGCCCCACAACCTTAGGAATCGATGCATGATCGCGGTCAAGCTCCCATCTCATGTCGCACGATGCGCCAGTCCCGTCCCGCCGTGTGTCCCAATGTGCACCAGCAGACGTTGCAATTCCCATCGCGCGCCAGCAGACGGTACGACTCCCGGCGCCATCATGCGCCACTATGGGGCGTGGGCCACTGGGCCGTCCCGCCGGCCAGTGCCCGTGACAAGCGAGTGGACCGAACCGATAGCATCATCCGGTCCGACAACCACCTAAAAGATCACAGGCCGCAGGGACGGAGGGGGCCAAAGGGCTCGGCAACATGTCTTCGGCCCATGGAGCCTGTCACCATGAGAGGCTCCTGTTGTAGGGGTGGGCCCCACCTAAGCCTGTCCGGCCTGCTAAAGAGTTGTAAAGCCCAAAATGGAATGTGTGTAATGATATAGATACCCTTATGGAGGGCACATAAATGTAAAAGTAGGATTGTAAAAGACACTTCATGGAAATATAATACATGCCCTGGACATAGGAAAGGGTCAAGCATTGTCCATCCATCATCTCCACTACATTGTTCTCCTATTTTACTGTTTGGTCAGAGCCACAACAAAGATATATTTGGTATTTTTGTGCCTAAGAGAGCAAAAAATGCCCAAATCTCAATTTTCGGGATTAAGATCCGATGGTCGTTGTCATAGCCTCATTGGGGAGTACTACGATGGTGGGACGTACTGGA
Source organism: Dendrocalamus sinicus (assembly GCA_036346575.1). Lineage (NCBI taxonomy): Eukaryota > Viridiplantae > Streptophyta > Magnoliopsida > Poales > Poaceae > Dendrocalamus > Dendrocalamus sinicus. The sequence goes on from JAYEVI010000260.1 coordinate 25,874, forward strand.
TATGTCTTCAATCGAAGGATAGAATATCCTCAGAAGATAGAATATCCTTTAGGTAAGCCGGGGAAAAGAAGGAAAAACTAAAGAAAGAAAAACAAACTTGCCCATGCATCCCTTTTTTTTTTTGCAAGACAGTCAAGTGTTTGTGTCACAAACAAGAGGGCCCAACCTGTTATTGACACAAGCAATTTCTTAGTGACACAAGCACTTAAGGGACTTGACAACAAATTGAATAATGGGTAGATACTGTCCGCAAGCATCTCTATTTGGGAAGTACCATACATGAGTAAAGGCTAACAACAAGGATGAAGAAGAAAGGGAGACAGATTCCACAATCTTCAAGATAGCAGCGGTTCGGCTACTGTAAAATAGCAAGCTGGCAGAGGAGATACTAAAGAAAAACTACAACACAAACAAGGATGTGCTGGAATCTCAAGCTCCCTTGAGAATTAGCAGGCAGAAACCAACTGATTTTCGACTAGGCACACATTACTAATGATGTTTCTAAATGGTCCATACTTATAATTACTAGAAGGAACTAGAAGATATCTGAACAGTACAGTTCAAAAACAAGGATGCCACCATTCATGAAAAACAAGCAATTTTCCAGCAAGGGGGAAAGGATGTACCTTGTTTGTATATGTAGGACAGTAGGAGAACCAAGACGCGAACTAATAGCAATGAGATGCTCCCCTAGTTCATTGTCCAGTGTGTTGATCCATCCATACTTGTTCGTGCTCATAAATGTCAATCCATAAATTTTCAGGATTACAAGACATAAATAAGCAAACCATACGATTTAGAAGGGAGGAAAATATAATTGCAGATTAGTAGCAACTCGCAAGCAAAGGGAAAGACAACAAGAATGTATAGATCAAACACAGTCAAATGAAAGCTAAGAAGCTTCAATTAATAATGAGAAGATACTAATAAAAAGAACATCTAGCGAAGAACAAAACACAAGGAAAAATAGCTCTTTTGCTGTATTTCTCTTAGCCGTTTGCATATCAATGCCAACTGTAGTAAGTATATAGAACTTACTGATAAAAAACATGAAAATTAACATTGTTTTTGGCATTGAATATATAAAAGAACATATTTTATTATGAGAATTTAACTTGATCTGTCTTAAAATGAGAAGGGTATCCAAATATGCATACTCTTAACATTTAAGATATGTAACATTTAAGATATGTTGAGCCTCAACAGTCAACATTGATATTCATTTAACTAGGACTAAATTTGAAAATCTACAGTGCTAACTGTCCTTGAAGTTACATTGAACTGAATATTAGTAATTGAGAGTTTGAGATTTAGAAGAACCACAGCATGTTCTACTTTTAATGGGTCATAATGTACAGGAACAGCGAAGTCATTCTGCAGACTTTTTTAAGATTCCGGCTCTAAAAGCAGCAATCGTTCTGCGGGATTTTGTGATACTCTGGTTCTATACCCCCAAAAAAATGGCTCACGGGCCTTCTACATTCTGTTAGGGGATGTACAAACTTTAGATACACCCTAACCCAACCCATCTATCCTAAATTTATATGCACATACAAGTGAAATAAAGAACATAAATGGCATAATATTTTCCATGATGCAGGCACCAATTTGTTATTCAACACCCAAAAATTGAATAACTGGCCACACATGAAATAAAAGAAGCTGAGAGTTAATACCGAACTGAAAGGTTGAGTCTGCAATCTCGAAATTTCACTAGTGAAAGCGATGCATCTGTGGTTAAGAGGAAATCCTTTAGGCCATAACACGTAAGAAATTGAAGCAAACAATTTTTTTTCTCGAATGCGCAGGAGAACTACGCATCAATATATTAAGAAGAAGAACAAAGGAGTCTAAGAAGACTCGTACAAACCTCACCAAAAAGGCGAGGCTAAAAACAATAGGTCAAAAGAACTAGGGAAATGCCCACCGACCAAAAACACAAACACAACACCTAAGGCCAAATGGTACAAACGCCTTTGACCCCCGCCAAACACCACAACTTGGCCTCATCTCTAATGTCTTGCATAACAATGCTAACATTGGGTGAGGCACCTTAAAAAATACAACCATTCATATGCTTCCAAACCTGCCAAGCCACCAACACAACCAAAGTATTAAAGCACTTGCGCTGCTGCTTAGGGACTTGATGCAAGGCTTGACGCCACCACAAGGTGAAGACCAAAAATCATCTGGGCCTAGACTTAGCCACTGCAATCCCACCAGAGTAAGCACTGAGAACCAAACACTTCTTATGAACATGCAAGAAGTGAGTAGATGCTGAATAGTTTCATCAACTTGATCACACAGAGGGCAGCACTCAGGGTGAACAAGACCACGACAGGCCTAACGATCAGCGGTCTAGCAGCGATTAAGCGAGGCTAACCACAGAAAGAATTTCCAACGAGGAGGGGCCCAGGTTCGCCAGATCTCCTTCCATGGTTCATACTCCACCGCTCCCACAAAAAAATGGTGGTACGCTGATTTAGTTGAGAACATGCCCGAGGAGGATGGCTTTCACACATGCTGATCAACCACGCCAGGGGTGAGCCTCACTCGGACGAGGACATCCCAAAGACCAAGAAACTCCTCCAAACTGGAGTAGATAGACTGCCTCTAATATCATGAACCCAAGTATTACCTGTTAGAGCTTCTTGGACCGTCCTTCGACTGACAATTCTCTTTGGCACATGCGCACAAAGAAGGGGGGCAAGATCCATTAAGGACTTGCCATGCAGCCAATTATCACACCAAAAGAGGGTCATGCAGCCATCTCCCACAATAAAGATGAGCGAAATGGAGAACATTGCTGCCGAATTAGGGTGCACCTGAATGTCCAAGCTAGCCCATGGGCGATCAGGTTGGGTCTTTTTGAGCCATAGCCACCTCATGCGCAGCGCCCAACTGAGCATTTCCAAATCAAGAATTCCCAATCCGCCAAGCTCAAAAGGTCTCTTGACCCGGTCCCAAGAAACAAGGCAGTGCCCTCCATTTACTCTCTTGCGACCCTTCCAAAGGAAAGCTCTATGAATCTTGTCAATTGCTTTAAGGGCCCATTTGCAGCGCAAAAAGAGGATACATAGGAATTGCTGAGAGCACCGCCTGAATAAGTGTGGCTCGGCCAGCTGGGTGCAACATGGCAGCTTTCCATCCAGGTAGCTTGTCAGCAATCTTGTCAATTATCATGTAAAAGCTAGATTTGGGGAGTTTCTTGATTGACAACGGGAGCCCGAGATACTTGCAAGGAAACTCTTGAACTTTGCAAGGAAAGGATCCTTGCACCATTTCCATGTCCTGTTGGTGGCAGAACACCGAGCACTTGCTTAAGTTGGTGATTAACCCCGACGCTTCTCCAAGACCCGGAGAATCTCTTTGATCAACTCGAACTCTTCCAAACAGGGCCGCAAGAAAAGAACCACATCATCAGCAAAAAGAGAGACCCGCTGACTAGATCCTCTAGAAAGAAGGGGCTGCAAAAGACCATTCTCACTTGCCTTATTAATTAGAGAATTAAGCACATCCATTACCAAGATGAACAGCATCGGGGATAAGGGTCGCATGCGAAGCCCACTGGTGCTAAATGAGCTCTCTCGGCACACCATTTACCATCACCCGAGTTGTTGAGGACCTCAGGAGCTTGGATAGTAAGTTACACCAAACTGGACCAAAACCCAAATGGCTTAAAACTTGCAGCAAGAAAGACCATGACACTGAATCAAAGGCTTTTGAAATATCCAGTTTGAGGAGAACTCTTGGATCCCTTTGTCTATGAAGGACTTTAGCTATTTGTTGAACCAGAATAAAGTTATCAAGGATACATCTCCCTTGGACGAAAGCACTCTGATTTGGAGACACCAAGTCTTTGAGCTTTGGAGCCAACCTATTGGCCAGGATTTTGGTGACAAGCTTTGCAAAACTATGAACCAAGCTTATAGGTCTGTAATCCTTGATTTGCAACGCTTCTGGTGTCTTTGGAAGCAAAATGATGTACGCCGAGTTAAGGAACAAACTACTGACATCACCCTGTAACAGCCTGTTAAGAGCAGCCATGAGATCCACCTTCACTATACTCCAACAAGTTTTGACGAAACATCCAGTGTATCCATCCGGTCCCGGAGCCTTATCTGAAGGAAGAGATTTAATTGTTGCCCACACCTCTTCCTCCGAGAAACCCTGCTCCAGGGCTGACAAATCATGAGTTTCTTGGTAGAAGGACTGCAGGTTTAAGGAGCATTGTCTTTGAGCCACGGTGCCAAGCAAACTTGAGTAGAACTCATAAGCAGCCTACTGCTTGTCTTCATGCCCAATAACAAGTTTATCCCCCACTTGGAGTTTAGCCAAGAAATTCTCTCTTTCTGTACCTAGCTTGCTGATGAAAGAAGGAAGTATTTGCATCTCCCTCTTTCAACCAAACCAACTTGGAGCGTAAGCGAGCAATGGTGCGCTCTAGAGATGCTAAACCGAGTGCATGCCGCTTCAGCTGCCGCCGCAGCCAAACCTCCTCGCTGGACAACACTCGGACATCTTGGGCAATTTCAAGACGGTGTAAGATTTCCGTGGGCAACTAGAGCTGCAGCTTAACATTTCCTACTCTCTTTTGGCTCCAAGATTTGCAGGTCCCTTGCAAGTCTTCTCAGCTTCAGGGAAAGGATATGCAGTGGGCAAGAGGCTACAACTGGTTTGCACCAGGAGCTTTGTACCTCCTGCAAGAAGCCCTCAAGCTTTGGCCAGTAGCTTTCAAAGTGAAAACGCCGCTTCCCCTGAACATTAGCCTTTAGACCAAGGAGTAAAGGGCAGTGGTATGAAATCAAAGAAGCATAACTCTGAAGGATGCAGTCAGGAAACAATTGATCCCAATCAGAAGTCATGAAGACCCGATCCAACCGGACCAAAGTGCGGACATCCCTCTCATTCGACCAAGTAAACTTACGGCCAAGAAGAGAAATTTCTTTCAGCTCCAAGTCATCCAAGAACCGGCGGAAACGACCCATCATTGCTCTATTCACATTAGTGTTATTCTTATCCTCCGCCATATATATGAGGTTAAAATCTCCTCCAATCGCCCACGGGCCTTGACAGGCTTGCCGAATGTCACGAAGCTCCTGCAGAAATTGCAACTTCTGATCATCGGCTTGGGGGCCATACACTCCTGTGAACCACCAAGGCAGCCCCTCATGAGAAGCAAATAGCACCGAAACCAAAAAAGTGTCAACACGGGATGTTAATGCACGGCAAACACCTCCTTTCCAAGCCAGCAACACACCCCCCTAGCACCGCATGCTGACAAAGCCACAGATTGATCAAACTCACTTCCCAGCATAGCCATGATCAAACGACTAGATATAGACTCCATCTTAGTTTCCTGAAGGCACACAACATCAGGCCGAATAGAGTTAACCAAGCTTCTGACACTGTCCCGCTTTGCCTTGCAGTTGAGGCCTCTTACATTCCAAATTAGAAAGTTTGACACCATTGATTCTGAACAATGCCAACGACCTTACAAAGCACACCCACTGATCACAGATTACCCGTGGCCACACTTGGAAAAATAGTGACCTCGCGAGGCGCTTCACCTCGTGAAGGAGGCTGCCAACCAAAGAGCGCCGCTAGCGCCGCGAGATGAGCTTGAGTGAGGGGTTTGTCGAAGATACGATTGTACCTTTCCAACTCTTTCTCACCAATGACTTCATGATCAGCTACTACACCCAAACAACGCATCAAAGATGTTTGAGTGGATGTCTGCAAAGCCGCCCCGCCCTTGTTCAGCCTACTGCTACGGCATAGGACAAAGTCTGACGGGAGTTGAGCGGCCCGCCGTTTTTTAATCGCCGGCGCAGGAAGCAAACCATCAGTGGCTTGGGTGACCTTGGCGAAGAAGGATTTTGCCGGTGCTGAAAGCATTGGGCTGGACTGTTGCCGCTGGGGATGGCGCAGTTGATGTCTGACATAGACTCGCGAGATGGACCGGGCGCCTGCCACTGGAACGGCGCAGCTACCGGACGCAGCGGGGCAGGGGTCCGAAGCAGCGTCCCACGCAGCCAAAACTAACTCAAGAGCCGGAGCGGGACGTTCTTTTGCGTGTGAAACAACAGCACTCCCCGGGTTCAGGTCCACCATGTGAGAGCTCGGGGTAGCAGGGACGAGTTGCATGGCGCCGGTCGCAGCAGCAAAAGGAGGCTCAGGAAAGCGCCACAGAGTTACCTCTGCACCAGTTCCCAACGCTAAAGGGCCTCCTTGGGCAGAGCAGAGGATGGACTTGGGACTGCACCCTGCCCCGGCTGAAGACCCTCTCCATCATGGCAAATCCCAGCCTCCAGCTTAGAAGACGCCACGTGGTCGACGCCGTGGCCAGCAAGCGACCTAGTGGGCCCAAGGTGGTGTTTGACGGGATGCGAGCAGTCTGGGCATCTCCGGCGCTCCTCGTCGGCGATCTGCCACGGTAGCACGGCGGAGAAATGGAGGCCCTGAAGGACCTCCGCTGCCGAAGACTGGCCGCGGCCTGGCCGATGATGGTCGCAGCCTGGTCGAAGGAGGCGACGAGAGCCTTCACAGCTTCGGCGATCACCAGGTCAGAAGCACGTCTAGAGGAGTGGCACCGGCGCTTGCGACGCCGCCGAAGCCGTCCTCCAGATTCAACCCCGCCAACCTCCGCCGGAGACGAAGACGAGGAAGCTTCCGCAGCCGGGGAGATACGCCGCCACACCGAGAAGCGTCCCTGCGATGGAGGAGCTCCAGGGCAGCCATAGGAGCGATGGCCAAGGCCCATGCATTGAAAGCATCGCACCCGGCGACGACATTCTGCAGCGCGGTGCGAAGCAGAGAGGCAGTTGAAGCATTTTCCGCGGAGGTCCACTGGCACCGGACGTCGAGAGTCGCCAAAAGGGAGACAAGGCCTACTCCGACGACGGCGGCGACTAACCACCTTTTGCCAGCCTTCCTCGACCGGTCCTGGAGACAGCCTCCGGCCATGAAGAAGCACAGCGCAGTCGCCATGGACTCGGACTGGTCAAGCACGCTGGCGGACTAGAGGCTGACGCTCCGGCACCGCCGAGACCTCACGGGCCGACCTGGGAGAGGCTAGCACCACGTCGCGGTAGGAAGGGGACGCAGCATGCCTGGGGCCACAGGGGAGGCGGGAGGAGAAACCTCCCTCCAGCGCTCCAGCTTAGAGAACATATTTTATTATGAGAATTTAACTTGATCTGTCTTAAAATGAAAAGGGTATCCAAATATGCATACTCTTAATATTTAAGATATGTAACATTTAAGATATGTTGAGCCTCAACAATCAACATTGATATTCATTTAACTAGGACTAAATTTGAAAATCTACAGTGCTAACTGTCCTTGAAGTTACATTGAACTGAATATTAGTAATTGAGAGTTTGAGATTTAGAAGAACCACATCATGTTCTACTTTTAATGGGTCATAATGTACAGGAACAGCGAAGTCATTCAGCATAATTTTTTAAGATTCCGGCTCTAAAAGCAGCAATCGTTCTGCAGGATTTTGTGATACTCTGGTTCTATACCCCCAAAAAACTAGCTCACGGGCCTTCTACATTCTGTTAGGGGATGTACAAACTTTAGATACACCCTAACCCAACCCATCTATCCTAAATTTGTATGCACATACAAGTGAAATAAAGAAGAGAAATGGCATAATATTTTCCATGATGCAGCCACCAATTTGTTATTCAACACCCAAAAATTGAATAACTGGCCGCACATGAAATAGAAGAAGCTGAGAGTTAATACCGAACTGCAAGGTTGAGTCTGCAATCTCGAAATTTCACTAGTGAAAGCCATCTATATGTGGTTAAGAGGAAATCCTTCAGGCCATAACACGTAAGAAATTGAAGCAAACAACATTATAGCACATTGTATAGCCTTGAGAGAAAATACTAAGGACAACCACCATATAATTGTCCTAAACATGCATCAATAAGACGAAGTGCTTCATTACCACCCAACTGCAAACAAAGCATGTGCACAAAAGTTCAATATTTCTCAGCTTGTATTTTTTTTATAATAAAGTTGGGAAGCCATGACAAACAATTGGATGCATATAATGGTTATATGCCACTTTTTATTGTACTTTCGCTACAGCCCATTTTCTAAACTCTTCCTGCCTGTTTAGTATGCTGGCTCCAATCAAATTTTGGCAACCAACACAGAATTGAACCATAAAATTGCAGAACTTGAGCCCAAAAAACTAACTAGGCGCCTATGAGAAATATCCAATAATTCACTGTTCAAAACAACATGGCAGCTCCGGAATAATATCGGCAAGCTAACAGATAATTGAACCATATAAAACAACAAGAATTGGGTCAAGACACTGAGAAACTAACTAATTCAAAAACCAAAAATCCAATCTTTTACGTGGTTCAGAAACAAAAACGTGTTCGTATTTGCGGGGGAAAAGAGACTTACACTGCCAAGAACTTGGCTCCAACTCTGGCCCACAATTTTCAAGATAGCAGTGGTTCGGCTACTGTAAAATAGCAAGCTGGCAGAGGAGATACTAAAGAAAAACTACAACACAAACAAGAATGTGCTGGAATCTCAAGCTCCCTTGAGAATTAGCAGGCAGAACCAACTGATTTTCGACTAGGCACACATTACTAATGATGTTTCTAAATGGTCCATACTTATAATTACTAGAAGGAACTAGAAGATATAAGAACAGTACAGTTCAAAAACAAGGATGCCACCATTCATGAAAAACAAGCAATTTTCCAGGAAGGGGGAAAGGATGTACTTTGTTTATATATGTAGGACAGTAGGAGAACCAAGACGCGAACTAATAGCAATGAGATGCTCCCCTAGTTCATTGTCCAGTGTGTTGATCCATCGATACTTGTTCGTGCTCATAAATGTCAATCTATAAATTTTCTGGATTACAAGACATAAATAAGCAAACCATACAATTTAGAAGGGAGGAAAATATAATTGCAGATTAGTAGCAACTCGCAAGCAAAGGGAAAGACAACAAGAATGTATAGATCAAACACAGTCAAATGAAAGCTAAGAAGCCTCAATTAATAATGAGAAGATACTAATAAAAAGAACATCTAGCGAAGAACAAAACACAAGGAAAAATAGCTCTTTTGCTGTATTTCTTTTAGCCGTTTGCAAATCAATGCCAACTGTAGTAAGTATATAGAACTTACTGACAAAAAACAAGAAAATTAACATTGTTTTTGGCATTGAATATATAAAAGAACATATTTTATTATGAGAATTTAACTTGATCTGTCTTAAAATGAGAAGGGTATCCAAATATGCATACTCTTAACATTTAACATATGTTGAGCCTCAACAATAAACATTGATATTCATTTAACTAGGACTATATTTGAAAATCTACAGTGCTAACTGTCCTTGAAGTTACATTGAACTGAATATTAGTAATTGAGAGTTTGAGATTTAGAAGAACCACAGCATGTTCTACTTTGAATGGGTCATAGTGTACAGGAACAGCGAAGTCATTCTGCAGAATTTTTTAAGATTCCGGCTCTAAAAGTAGCAATCGTTCTGCAGGATTTTGTGATACTCTGGTTCTATACCCCCAAAAAAATAGCTCACGGGCCTTCTACATTCTGTTAGGGTATGTACAAACTTTAGATACACCCTAACCCAACCCATCTATCCTAAATTTGTATGCACATACAAGTGAAATAAAGAAGAGAAATGGCATAATATTTTCCATGATGCAGGCACCAATTTGTTATTCAACACCCAAAAATTGAATAACTGGCCGCACATGAAATAAAAGAAGCTGAGAGTTAATACCTGTAGAAGAGTTGAGGTAGAGGAAGACTGGAGCAAACACCACACTGCTAAAGGGCTGGGGTGGCTTGTATATATATTGAACTGGTGTAGGCATACAAGGAAAGCATATACATGGAAGGCGCATACATGGAAGGCGCAAATAAGGTAAGATATCTAAATATTCTAATACCCGCCCGCAGTCGTAGCGGCAGTCTGGACGCAAAGATTGGATTGAAACTCTTGAAACAGCTGCGTTGGGAGACCTTTTGTCATGATGTCCGCGAACTGATGAGAGGATGGTACGTGCAAAACACGAACCTCACCAAGGGAAACCTTCTCGCGGACGAAGTGAATGTCAATTTCGATGTGCTTCGTGCGCCGGTGCTGGACAGGATTCGTTGACATGTAGATGGCGCCAAGGTTTCAAAAACCGGTTCCGGAGAGAATCCCGGTCGCTGGCGGTACGGTAACGGCGGTTACCGCCGGTAACAGAAATCGGTGTAAACCGGAAGAAATTAAATCAAAGCGTTTTTTTGTCGGGCGGGGCGGCGGTTCTGGGCGAGCACGGTTTTACCGTCGAAACCCGGAAAAACCGGTGGAAGTTGTATGGAAGTTGGAGCTCCACTTTTTTTGGCGTAAATTGAAAGTTATGGGTGGATATTTTGGCAAAAGCTTAAGTTTTTATAACAAGTAAAACCGCATAAGACTACGTCAAACTAATTGTTGCCGTAAATTGAAAGTTGAAGCATTTTCTTGTAACTATGAGGCCAAAAGTAATTGAGATGTTTCGCATATAACAAAACCTTCTAAATTGGCATATCCATGGTAAAAAAGAACTGAACCTCATTCAAAAAGGGTCCTCATCTGAATAAATTCAACTTGGTGTTGACCATGTGGTGAAGCCCTCTCGTTGTAGTGTTGTGTTACATCCGAAATAATAAAAACACAAGTTAGTAATAATGAATGCTAACTTGAGTAGTATACTAAAAGTGAAAACACTAATGAAGGATCAATTCGTACCAATACATTGTTGAGAAAGCGAAGGTTGTTCCATGTACTCATTGTTATCAATGAGGACAAGTCCTTCATTATGAGCCGTGGACTTTATATTGATCCCAAGTGTATGTGAGATAAGCATGTTGTAACCAATGAGTATAAATTTGTTGGTAGTATCTGTGTTCCACCCATCGTAAACAAATCTTGCATTGGGAGGATAAGAGATGCCCGATGATGAATGAGAATCATCAGCAGAAGATAGTAAGTTGGCATCTCGACGCTGATAAGTCAGCAAAGATGTTGAGCTACTATATGATGCGTAGGACGAAGAGTCTTGTGGTTGAGGATGATCTCGTTGGCGGTCCTTAGCCCTTGTGTAGGTCTTTTTGATTATTCTTGGTTCTTGTGGTTGACCATGGTCTTCATCCTGGGTAGCATGTGTGAAAGTTTTCTCACAGGTGAATTCCAATGGTTGACATGTGTCTTGTTGGCCTTGTACCCCATCGTGAGATGTCCCACCATCAGTACCATCATCAGATGAGGAAGAGGAACTATCGTCAGACTCTTGGTACTCCACTGCATCAGATGGAGTTTCTGTCTCTTCATCACTTCGCACAATATCCTCATCGATGCCTTTTTTCTTCTTCTTATCCTCATCGATGCCTTTTTTCTTCTTCTTACCAACCGCTTGTTTCTTTGTTTGTGTAAGTGAGGCAAAATCTCGAGCCAATTTTTCAGTTGGTTGGCTACAAGCTTTTCTTTTTGTAACATGAGACTTGCCAATAGTTTTTCGAGTCCATTGCTTCAACGGTTGATCATCAAGTGCCTTGTTAAGTTCATGCTCGATATGGCATTAACTACAACTTTAGATGGCATAGGGGCTCACCTTCCTCATCTAGCGAGGCTCGAGTTGCTCATGGAGTGTCAAGCCACTCATGGATTGGGTTTTTATTTGTCATACATGGTGGCATTAATGAGATCTCCAAAGGATCTATATCCCTATCTTCATTCCTAATCTCATGATCCTATAATCGTAGCCTTAGATTGTAGTGGACATATACAAGCTTATGCAATTTCTTGTATCCAAGACGGTTCCTCAATTGGGTGTGCACTAAAGCAAATGTGCTCCAATTACGTTCACATCCACTTGAGGAAACACATTGTGAGACAATCCGCAAGGCATATTTTTGTAGTGTTTCTGTCTCCGCTCCAAACGTCATCCACCATGCAGCTGCACTCATACGACTAGTAGCAAGGTAAGCCTCGTTTGAAGCAAATAGGCCTCGTCGGTTACGATAATACTCTATCTCCACTAGAGCCTGCACTGCATCCTCGGGTGTGTCAGCTATTCTTTGAATTCTTTGTTGTCGGTGAATGGACGAGGTTGCATTCTTCCCAAATCATAAAGTCCGTGGCTTTGTGGGTCAAGCAACGATGCTGTTCAAACACATAGTCTATTAGACAAAATGTAACAAATATGCAACAGAATGTGTTATGGTTTACAAAAGTATGTACTTGCCTGGAACGATGTAGGTGCGTTGCTTCAACATTACAATTCTTCTATTAACTATCTCCATAATACGATTGTAGGTAGCATCTTCTTTTAACACCTCTTTAAGTTCAAATTGAAGTTTGTATGTTTTTGCAACCAGTCCTACCACTGTTGCAGGTTTCTGCTGGTCTGCATATCTCAGTACTCGATAAATTGGTTGTACCACTTTAATAACCCAATCCATACTAGACCACCAATGTCTATTTGTGAGGCAGGAATACATGTATTCTCCTTCTTCGGACATAGACAAATGGTTGGAACTCCACACATCTGATACCATCCACTTCATGAACTTGTCTTTTCTATCCCAAAAACTCTTCAAGAAAACAAATGTCGTTCCAAACCTTGTGGCGTTTGGACAAACTATCTCTCCTCCAATTTGTTGTCTCATTTCAGTATGCAGGCGATTGTGGTTGTATAGGAACCGACAAATCCTCTTGGTCGCCTTGACAAGCTGCAGCTATCTCGTTGAAGCGGCGATGTCCTTCAACATGAGGTTCACAAGATGCGCTGTTGCAGAGGCTGCGGACTAGTCTTGGATGATCTTCAATCAGCAGTTGACATGCTTTCTTGTAGTTTGCACCATTATCAGTGACAATCTGCATCACATGTTTAACTCCAATTTTTTCAACAACTTTACGGATCTCACGATACAAAGTCTACATTTTGTACGTCACCGGTCGCATTCACTGACTTATGAAAAAACATTCTTCCATTGCAGTACAACATGAAGTTAATTATACTCATACGTGTAGGTCTGTCCAGAATCACACATGATGGATACTCCATATATGCTCAATCATCTTTGAACTCCTGTACATCTTGCTTCATCTCCACTCATTAGCATCAAGGTATGGCCCATCAATTTCATGCCCTCTAGGTGATGCAACACCTTCACCAAGTTCTTGTGTAACCTTGATGGCAAAAAAATAAGGACACTCTGCCTTATTTCCGGGAATGTCATTACTATGGAACCACTTAGCCCAAACTTTTCCGAGTTTTGACTTTGCTTCTTTCTTAAGAGTTGTGTCAATGCGGGGTGGGCGGGTGCCGATGCGCAAAATATCGAATCAACTCTCATAGATGCGACCTACCAAACATCCTCGAAAGAGCATTTCTTCTGTACCCCTTCTGTAGCACTTCCACTACCTCCACCATGTTCAAATGTCGCACCCGGGCTCTTGCCCTCTGCTCGAGCTGGTGCAACTCAACGACTCTCATGAGCCCATTCCATCTGTTTTTCCTCATCTTCATCAAAGGCATCTTCACGTGATGGACCACGCACTACAGGCTCTGAAGCAACTTGCTCCATTCTCAGGCGCTCATCTTTAATAGACTTCCTCTTCGCCTTCGTTTCTTCTATACTTGCTAGCATGAGCCTTCTCACTTCCGCCGGAACCCCACTACAAGGAATAACATCCCCATGCTTCCCAGCAAGATGTTCTTTCAGGCGTGTCACACCTCCGCCTGACTTCGTAAGCTTACAATATCTGCACTTCCAACCAGCACCTCCAAGTCTTTCTCCATGGTCCCAAACATTGATACTTCTACCAGCCATCAACTACAATATTATGCAGCAACAAAAACATATATCAGTAATAAACAAGAGGATCATATGTACGTACAAAGAAAGGCAAGGCAAGTATGTGCTCTATCAAGGAGGATCATATGCTTCTATATAGGTAACTCTACATTTCTATTGCATGAAAACTTCGAATGTGCTCTAGGCAACATTGGACCTGATCTAAGCTTACAGAATCCTTTCAAATGTTTTCTCTCCTCCAATTCCTTGTGTTGTTGCAACTTGCAAGTGTTGTACACATAAAAGAAGGAGGAAGAGTTTGTTTGCTCACTGTGAAAAGATTATTTCTTAAAGTAGTTCATCTATCTAGTACGTAATCTTCATAACACATTTTCACCCAAATATCTTACATGGGAAGTAATGAAGATGTAACCATTACAAATTTATATAAGCATCTCAAGCCATCAATTATGGAGATCTCAAGGCATGCATGGCACATAAGGAATTCAAGGACAACAAAGACAACAAATTGCTAACAAAATACAGAATTTTTAGAAGCCTCACCTCAAATTTTCTTGGCCTGCTGCTGCTGCGTTGCTTGCTGCGTGTTGCTGCTATTGCTTGCTGCTCCCTGCTGCCCTCAACTCAATAATACAAGTCCCAGGCGTGGACATACTCTGCCACCAGTGCACCCTCCCCTTTGTCTCCCACATGCAAAAAGTGAAAACAACAAGCAAAAGCAAAACCAACAGCCCCATGGACCCCATATGCTCCCAATCTGACTAGTAAGCATCCAATGGAGGCTACAGTGCATCAAAAAATTCAAATTTTCGAATTTCATATTTCGGGCGGTTTTGAATTTACCGGTTGCAGCCGGTACATCCGGTTACCGGCAGTTACCGGCCGGTAACTGCCGGTAAACCGAACCCTGGATGGCGCTGACATTGTCGCAGTAGACAACGGACGCTGAAGCAACTGGGGCGTGAAGCTCTTGGAGAAGTTGCCGCAGCCAGCAGCACTCTGCTCGGCATGGGCACAGCGGCACGATGCCAGCTACGCACTTGATCGGGACACAGTTGTCTGACGCTTGGAGGACCAAGAGACAAGGTTGTCACCAAGATAAATGCAGTAGCCGGAGGTGGAGCGCCGAGAGTCGGGGTAGTCGGCCCAGTCGGCGTTGGAGTAGGCGGTGATAGATGTCACCGGGGAGAGGCCGATGTGAAGACCGACGTCGAGAGTACCCTTGACGTACCGCAGTATGCAACGCGAGGTGGGGCTCTTGTGGATCATGCATGAAGAGGCATACTTGCTGGACGGGATATGCCAAGTCAGGGCGTGTAAGTGTCAGGTACTGCAGAGCCCCTGCAAGGCTGCGATACTCGGACGGATCAGCCACGGGAGCTCCGTCGTGGCCGGATAGCTTGGCATGAGTGTCCACTGGTGTGGCTGTAGGGTGACACTCAGCCATGCCAGCACGTCGCAGGAGATTAACGGCATCGCATCGTTGGGGCGAGAACAGCCCGTCGGAGCGTCGCGGCGGAGATGCCGAGGAAGAAGTGCAGGTCACCGAGGTCCATCATGGCAAACTCCGAGTAGAGCAAGCTTGTGAGGTGCTGAAGAAGATCGTGGGGTGGAAGCCGTGAGGACGATGTCGTCGACGTAGAGCAGTAAATAGGCCATGTCAGTCCCTTGACGAAGAACAAACAGGGACATCGGAGGAGGCGACGAAGCCGATGCCGTGGATGTTGGAGGCGAACCGTTGGTACCAAGCTCAGAGAGCCTGCTTCAAGCCATAGAGGGACTTCTGGAGAAGACACACGTGGGTGGAATGAGCAGGGTCCACGAAACCGGAGGGCTGCGCGATGAAGCGGTCTCATTGAGAGTGCCATGGAGGAAGGCGTTCTTGACATCAAGGCGATGAATCGGCCGGGGCGGGATGCAGCGATGGAAGGGCAGTCGGATGGTGGCGGTTTGACCACTGGTGAGCGTCTCATCGTAGTCCGACCTTGTGTCTTGCTTGAGAGAAGCCACGAACAACCCAGCGTGCTTTATAGCGAGCCGGTCGCCATCAGTGGAACTTGTGCTTGAAGATCCACTTGCGGTGACAACGTTGGCTTTGGCGGGCGCGGTACAAGACGCCGGTGTTGTTGTCCATGAGCCTTGTACTCGACCATCGCGCGCCAATTGGGATCGGCGGGGCGCTGCGATAGTTCGCCGAGCAGGCGAAGGCGGGAGTGGTCGGCGCTAGGGAGAAAATCTCCACGAGAGGATCGGCGCGCATCGAGCCCGTGTCACCATTGGATGGCCCGAGGGAGCATCCGATTGAAGAGGTGAGGGCGCTGATGAAGTCGGGTAGCGGAGCCGCGCGAACGCGGTCCGTGCGGTAGGTCGGAAGGAGCCGCACGTGGCAAGGTCTTTGGTGCGGTGGGTTGAAAGGAGCCCTGCGTGGTCGTGCAGAGTAAACGGATGCATGGGCGGACGTGGTGGCGGAGCGACAGAGGGCGCCGTGGACGAAGAAGATGATCGCTCGACACCATGCAGTGGTGAAGCAGTCATCTGGGGGACCTGTAGGGGTGCCATTGCAGCAGTGCGAGGCACCGGCATGGCAGTGTCGTCGAGGAAATCGAAGTCGGAGCGAGAGGGCGGGGGTGAAGATCGGTCACTACTGGCAAATGGGAATATGCTCTCATCAAAGACAACATGGCGGGAGATGATGACACGTTTGGTGGCGAGATCGAGACAGCGGTACCCCTTATGGTGAGAAGGGTAACCGAGGAAGACACAGACCGTGGAACGTGGAGCAAGTTTGTTAGCAGAAGTGGCAGAGAGGTTCGGAAAACAGAGACAACCGAAAACCCGGAGATGACTATACTGTGGTGGGGAGCAATGAAGGAGGGCATAGGGAATGTCACCACCAAGAAGAGGATGGGCAGTTAATGAGATATGTGGCGATTATGGCGCCTCACCCAATACTTGGGAGGCATAGTGGCGTGGGGCGGGGCGTGCGAACGCATTGTTGAGGGTGCGAATGATGCGCTCGGCTTTGCCATTCCGTGGGGAAGTGTATGGGCAAGAGAGGCGTAGGGTAATGCCGCGGGAAGCAAGGAAGGATGTGTTGGTGTGGTTCACAAATTCGGTGCCGTTGTCGGCCTGTATGGATTTTAGAGGGAGACCGAATTGTGTGCTAGCATAGGCGGCAAAATTTACTAAGTGCTAGGAAACTTCTGATTTCTTTCTAAGAGGAAAAGTCCAACAATAATGAGAGAAATCATCAAGTAGCACTAAATAGTAGAGAAAGCCAGATATACTAGGAACTGGAGATGTCCACATATCACAATGAACTCGCTCAAATGGCGCAGAAGAGCCCGAAGAAGAAGTAGCAAAGGGGAGGCGCGTATGTTTGCCAAGTTGACAGGACTGGCAAAGGGAGCGGTCTACTTTATTGCATGAGATGAGCGAGTTTTTATGGAGGGTGTCGAGACAGGTGACGCCGGGATGACCAAGACGTTGATGCCATAGCTGGGAGATGGCGAGGTGGGTGCTGGGTGGAGCTGTGGTGGCGACTGGAGGAATAGTGTAAAGGTCGCCGCACTATTGCGTGGCGACACGCTGTGCGTCTGGGATCATAATAGAAAACCCAAGGCGTCAAACTTGATGGAACAATGATTGTCACGAGTGAATTGTCTAACGGAAAGGAGGTTGTGAAGTAGGTTAGGAACAACGAGGTGTTGGGAAGAAGAAAGCGAGTGGATGGTGTGAAGAAGCGTGTGACCACGAGAAACAACAGAGAGATGGGAACCATAGCCAGCAATGGACGACCGAATAAGGTGGGGTGGGAAGAGAGGAGTGTACCGTAAATGCATGCCGTCATGTGAGAGGTGGCGCCCCTGTCCATGACCCAGCCACCATGTCCTTGGACAGCCGGTTGGTTGAAGCGGTGAGCACGAGGTGGAGCGCCGAGGAGGCCAGAAGCGGCGAGGGGCGCCGCGCGGCTAGTAGGGGCGATCCATGGGTTGAAGCGAAAATAGGGACCGGTCGATGGAGATGGTGGTACGCGGCCACCTTGGAAACCGGCATTGGCGCCACGGCGGACTCGCTGCTTGCGCGGCGGTTGCGGCTACGCGGCGCCCGTCCACGAGCATTGGCGGTCGGAGTAGTGGTGGATGGCGTGGCCGGAGGAGCGCGCGAGGTGAGCGGCGGTCATGGCGGTGGTGAAGGCCGCCATGGTCGGGCGATGGAAGACCGGTTTTGGCTACCTATAAAAAGAGGAACTCGCAGATCTAGATCGGCCGATCCAAATGTCGGCGGCTCGGAGGAGGAGGGTGGCGGCCCCGGCCGGGTGGAGCGCCGGCGGCGCCGGCGAGGATGCGGTGGTCCGCCCGAGGCGCTCCGCCGTGGAAGCGGCCGACGGAGGGCGGCTCCGCTGAGGAAGCGGCCGCGAGGACGGCGGCGGAGGAGGAGGCGGCGCGGCTGCGGAAGCGGCGGCGTCCGAGGAGGCGGCGCGGTGGCCCGATTGGCGAGAGGAGGCCGGCAGCGGCGGGACGGCCCGAGGGTAGGTCGACGCCCGGCGGCCTGAGGAGGGGAGACGATGGCGGCCGGAGGTGGACACGGCGGCGGGTCAGCGGCCTAGGTGTCGGATCCGAGCGGATTCTCCGAGGTGGCAGCGGCCTGCACTTCGGCCAGGAGAGAGGAGCAGCGGAGGAAGGCTCAGAGATCGCAAAAGTAATCTAATACCATGTAGAAGAGTAGAGGTAGAGGAAGATTGGAGCAAACACCACACAGCTAAAGGGCTGGGTGGCTTGTATATATATTGGCCTGGTGTAGGCATACAAGGAAAGCATATACATGGAAGGTGCATACATGGAAGGCGCAAATAAGGTAAGATATCTAAATATTCTAATAATACCGTACTGCAAGGTTGAGTCTGCAATCTCGAAATTTCACTAGTGAAAGCCATGCATCTGTGGTTAAGAGGAAATCCTTCAGGCCATAACACGTAAGAAATTGAAGCAAACAACATTATAGCACAATGCAGGGTTCGGTTTACCGGCGGTTACCGGCCGGTAACCGGATGTACCGGCTGCAACCGGTAAATTCAAAACCGCCCGAAATATGAAATTCGAAAATTTGAATTTTTTGATGCACTGTAGCCTCCATTGGATGCTTACTAGTCAGATTGGGAGCATATGGGGTCCATGGTGCTGTTGGTTTTGCTTTTGCTTGTTGTTTTCTCACTTTTTGCATGTGGGAGACAAAAGGGGAGGGTGCAGCCTGGCTGGCAGCAGCATGTCCACGCCTGGGACTTGTATTATTGAGTTGAGGGCAGCAGGGAGTAGCAAGCAATAGCAGCAGCACGCAGCAAGCAATAGCAGCAGCACGCAGCAAGCAACGCAGCAGCAGCAGGCCAAGAAAATTTGAGGTGAGGCTTCTCAAAATTCTGTATTTTGTTAGCAATTTGTTGTCTTTGTTGTCCTTGAATTCCTTATGTGCCATGCATGCCTTGAGATCTCCATAATTGATGGCTTGAGATGCTTATATAAATTTGTAATGGTTACATCTTCATTACTTCCCATGTAAGATATTTGGGTGAAAATGTGTTATGAAGATTACGTACTACATAGATGAACTACTTTAAGAAATAATCTTTTCACAGTGAGCAAACAAACTCTTCCTCCTTTTATGTGTACAACACTTGCAAGTTGCAACAACACAAGGAATTGGAGCAGAGAAAACATTTGAAAGGATTCTGTAAGCTTAGATCAGGTCCAATGTTGCCTAGAGCGCATTCGAAGTTTTCATGCAATAGAAATGTAGAGTTACCTATATAGAAGCATATGATCCTCCTTGATAGAGCACATACTTGCCTTGTGTTGTAGGGGTGCCCAACCCCCCGTGACTGGGCCGTGCAACTAGTCCAACATGTAATAGGCCCAATAGTGTAGAGGAATATACCAGTGTAAATATACCAATGTACCCTCATCCTTTGTAAATGCTAAGGGGTAGAATGGGGATTTCCCATTCTACCCCTCTCATATATATAAGCCCCCAGGAGGGGCAGGAGGGGGGCATCCTCTCATTATCTCCACCTCTCCAGATCTAGCTCTCTTCCTCTTCTACCGATCCCCCTCTCTTCCTGTTTAGCCTGTAGCTACAACAGATGGCGTCGTCCGTGGGGACGACTAGAAAGCACGTATGGAAGAGATTTCTCCAGTATTCAACGAAAAGCAGCGGCTATGAGGATCCTTCCGGCTCCTGGGAGCATGCTGCTTCGGGTCATCAACGACAGATAAGTAGTTCGCTTGCTAAAAATTTAACCATCCAAGCTATGGAGGTGTAGGGGATTTGTCTGTATTTTTCGCTCGGTTTTGTAGATGTAGTATCGAATAGATCTAATTGGATCACCCTGTATTGAATAGATCTATTATCTCTGCTCCGCGGGAAGCGCTCATGCAGGGAAGCGATCTCTTGGGTGACGGGGCGGCGAGGTCCTCCTGGCCGGGGTGGTGTGCGTCGGGCTCAGTTCCACTGCGCTTCGCCATGACCGGCCTTCGGCCTCCGCGCGGCTCCGCGGGTATTCGCCCATGCATGCGCAGACTCCACATGCGTGCCATCTGTGCAGGTGCAGGCTCCGCGTGTATCCGTCCAGGCACGCGCTGGCCTTGTCTCCGCGTGTGACTTGGACTCCGCGCGCCACTTCGCCCCGAACTAGCGAAGCTTCAGCCGATTCGCGAAGTCTCCGCCGACCTTCGCGCGGCTCCAGGATGACCTTCCCGCAGCAAGCAAACGGGACACCAAAAACCGAGGGGCCGGGTGAACCTGCGCTTTACGTACGCACACGCCCGAAAATACCCATCCGCCCCATCCGTGCAAAGCGAAGCCTACATTGCTTCATGAATCATGCATCAAGGGTCAAATAGTCTATGCATGCAATTTCACGTACGCATGAGCCCCCACCCTCTATGCAGGTTCAGGTACGTATGCATGCAAGTACGCAGCAACCCCATGCATGCACACATCAAATACGACGGAGCGGTGGCGTCTACTTCAGTGCCGCGTGTACTCGGTGAAGCTGGAGGAGTGCGTGGCGACCAGCGCCATCGCGCAGCGCCGCCGGGCGCCCGCCGGCTCGGCGCCCCATCCTCTCCGCTGGCTCCGCGCTCCCCTCCGCGTCGCAGCCGTGCAGCATGGCCTCGGCACATCCCACCAAAGGACGAGCCAGTGGCTACCCGACGGCGGCCATAGAGATGCTCGCGGCCGAGCCCGGCCGGACCTCGGGGTTCGAGTGCAGCGACGGCGACAGCCGCCAAGCGCAGCGGAGGCCGCTCCACCCCAACGTCGCTGGGCCCCACGCCAAGCCAGCATAAAGCCACCGTTCGACCTCCGCCGAAGATGAGTCGACCTCCGCTCGCCGGCGTCGGCAGGGCGAGCTCGGCCCGCTCATCTCGCCGCCGCCAAGATGAGCCCCGCCTCCGCTCGCCGGCGTCGACAAGGACGAGCTCCGGCCCTGCTCGCCTCCGTTCGCGAAGATGAGCCCGGCCTCCACTCTCGCGTCGACAGGGCGAGTCGACCTCCGCTCGCCGGCGTCGGCAGGGCGAGCTCCGCCTGCTCGTCTCTCGCCGCGGAAGATGAGCCTCGCCCCGCTCTCGCTCGCCCACCGCCGCGAAGATGAGCCCGACCTCCGCTGCGCCGGCGTCGACAGGACGAGCTCCGGCCCTGCTCGCCTCGCCGCGAAGATGAGCCACGGCCTCGCTCTCGCGTCGACAAGGGCGAGTCCGACCTCTGCTCGCCTTTGCGTCGGCAGGATGAGCTCGGCCTGCTCGTCTCGCCGCCGAAGATGAGCCCGACCTCCGTCGAAGATGAGCGACCCCCTGCTCGCCTCCGCCGCCGAAGATGAGCCCGCCTCCGCTCTCGCGTCGACAGGGCGAGCCCGGCCTCGCTCGCCTTGGCGTCGACAGGGCGAGCCGAGCCTCCGCTTCGCCCGGCGTCGGCAGGGCGAGTTCGGCCCTGCTCGCCTCCGCCGCGAAGATGAGCCCGGCCTCGCTCTCGCGTCGACAGGGCGAGCCCGACCTCCGCTTCGCCAGCGTCGACACGGACGAGCCCGGCCTCGCTTCGCCAAGGCGTCGGCAGGGCAGCGTTCGGCCTGCTCGCCTCCGCCGCGAAGATGAGCCCGACCTCCGCGAAGATGAGCCGACCTCCCGCCGCCGGCGTCGACAAGGACGAGCCCCGGCCTCCGCTCGCCCTCGCTTCGCCGAGGACTACCGCTCGCTTTCACGTCAGTACAAGACGGGCTCCAGCCGCCGCTCGCCTCCGCGTCGCCGAACCCGTGCTCCAGCCTTTGCTCGACTCCGCGCAGATGGAGCCGGGCTCCGGCCGCCGCTCGCCTTCACATCGTCAAACCCGTGCTCCAGTGTCCGCTCGTCTTCATGACACCTCGAGGACCAGCCTCAGCCTTCGGGCTGGGTGGCCTGTCGTCTCCGGACCTCGCGCGGATTCAGATATACGGCGGCCCCGTGCAGCTATGGCTTCCGCCGGGTACAAAGCAGTAAACCGGTCATCTCCGCGTTGCCGAAGGTGGGCTCCGAGCCTTCGCACACCTTCGGCGAGGTCTACCCCGCGCGGGCGTCAGGGGACATCAAGTGCTATGTCATCCGTACATACATGTGTTGATTGGTAGCAAGGCGCACGGAAGCATACATGCACGCAGGCATGTGTTGATGGCACATACACCATACACCAGGCTCTGAGCAAACCACAGCGACCATCGGAGTGACTTCGCACCCCTCGAGGAGGCCTCCACTAGCCTCACGCAACCAGGGTCCCCGCATCTGCGGAGTCTACTCCACCATCCTGCCCGGTATGAACTGCATATAATCACGTACAATGCTTTAATAATTGCCGATGCATTTCTTGCGTGCGTGGCTTTAAGAACGAGGTTGTGCAGCATTTTGTTTATTGAGGCTGCTGTTTTTTGTTCTGAGAGCGTTTGATTTGGCCATTTTCGCTTCTCCAGTTTTGGCCTTTTCTGGGCTACCGTAGCATCTAATGTTTTTCTGGTGCTGCACTCTGGAGCGTTTTTGTTGCCGCGAGTCTTTGGCCATTTCTTTCCGTGCCTCTGTTCTGGTCCTCGCTTTTGGTTTAAATCGCACGATTGCTTTGAGCGTCGGCGTACTCTGCGGAGTATAAATTAAGTCGTAGCGTTGAGGTCGCCTCCGCACGCGCCAGTCCACGGACTCTAAATAAGACGTAGCGTCGAGGTCGCCTCCGCACGCGCGAGTCTACGGACTATAAAGAAGTCGTAGCGTTGAGGTCGCCTCCGCACGCGCCAGTCCACGGACTCTAAATAAGACGTAGCGTCGAGGTCGCGCCTCGCCGCCGCGAGTCTACGGACTATAAAGAAGTCGTAGCGTTGAGGTTGCCTCCGCACGCGCCAGTCCACGGACTCTAAATAAGACGTAGCGTCGAGGTCGCCTCCGCACGCGCGAGTCTCCGGACTATAAAGAAGTCGTAGCGTTGAGGTCGCCTCCGCACGCGCCAGTCCACGGACTCTAAATAAGACGTAGCGTCGAGGTCGCCTCCGCACGCGCCAGTCTACGGACTCTAAATAAGACGCAGCGGGGGGACGCCCCCGCGCGCAATAAGACACGGATGTTTTCCCTGCGCAGTCTACAGACTCTAAACAAGACGCGAATCCCGCGCATGCCGTGGACATCGTCCTCGCGCATACTCCTCGGAGGATAAATAAGACGTGGATGTTGATCCCACGCACTCTACGGAGTATAAATAAGACGCGGATGTTGTCCCTGCGCAGTCTATAGACTCTAAACAAGACGCGAATCCCGCGCATGCCGTGGACATCGTCCTCGCGCATACTCCTCGGAGGATAAATAAGACGTGGATGTTGATCCCACACACTCTACGGAGTATAAATAAGACGCGGATGTTTTCCCTGCGCAGTCTACAGACTATAAACAAGACGCGAATCCCGCGCGTGCCGTGGACATCGTCCTTGCGCATACTCCTCGGAGGATAAATAAGACGTGGATGTTGATCCCACGCACTCTACGGAGTATAAAAATTGCGCAATGGCCGAGACACTAGGGAGTGCCTCGCCTTAGTGATGCAGCACTTCGATGTCGCACCTTCGAGCGTGTTACACCAGGGAGTGTATCACCCTTTTTTTTGAAGGTAGGGGAACGGCGCTCTCGCCTCCCTGCCTCCGCCTGCGTAGTGCCTTCGGCCTACGCTCTAAGCGCCCGCTCTCCGCGAGCACTCCTTTTTGAAGGTAGGGGAACAGCGCTCTCGCCTCCCTGCCTCCGCCTGCGTAGTGCCTTCGGTCTACGCTCTAAGCGCCCGCTCTCCGCGGGCACTCTTTTTTGAAGGTAGGGGAACGGCGCTCTCGCCTCCTTGCCTCCGCCTGCGTAGTGCCTTCGGCCTACGCTCTAAGCGCCCGCTCTCCGCGGGCACTCCTTTTTTGAAGGTAGGGGAACGGCGCTCTCGCCTCCGTGCCTCCGCCTGCGTAGTGCCTTCGGCCTACGCTCTAAGCGCCCGCTCTCCGCGGGCACTCCCTTTTTGAAGGTAGGGAACGCGCTCTCGCCTCCTGCCTCCACTGCGTGGTGCCTTCGCCAGCGCTCTAGCGCCCGCTCTCGCGGGCACCCCTTTGAAGGTAGGGAGCAGGCGCGCTCGCCTCCACGCCTCCGCTGCGTAGTGCCTTCGCCTACGCTCTAGCGCCAGCTCTCTGCGGGCACTCGTTTGAAGGTAGAGGCAGCGCTCTCGCCTCCTTGCCTCGCTGCGTAGTGCCTTCGCCTACGCTCTAGCGCCCGCTCTCGCGGGCACTCCGTTTGAAGGTAGGGGAAGGCGCTCTCGCCTCGTGCCTCAGTGCGAGTGCCTTGGCCTCGCTCTAGCGCCCGCTCTCGCGGGCACTCCCTTTGAAGGTAGAGGAACGCGCTCTCGCCTCCTCGCCTCGCTGCGTAGTGCCTTCGGCCTACGCTCTAAGCGCCCGCTCTCCGCGGGCACCCCTTTTTGAAGGTAGAGGAACGGCGCTCGCCTCCTGCCTCCGCTGCGTAGTGCCTTCGCCTACGCTCTAGCGCCCGCTCTCGCGGGCACTCTTTGAAGGTAGGGCAGGCGCGCTCGCCTCCTTGCCTCGCTGCGTGGTGCCTTCGGCCTACGCTCTAGCGCCCGCTCTCCGCGGGCACTCCTTTGAAGGTAGGGGCGGCGCTCTCTTCTCAGTGCCTCCGGTGCGTGAGTGCCTTCGCCTCGCTCTAGCGCCCGCTCTCGCGGGCACTCCCTTTTTGAAGGTAGGGGAACGGCGCTCTCGCCTCCCTGCCTCCGCCTGCGTAGTGCCTTCGGCCTACGCTCTAAGCGCCCGCTCTCGCGGGCACTCCCTTTGAAGGTAGGGCAGGCGCTCTCGCCTCCACGCCTCCGCTGCGAGTGCCTTCGGCCTACGCTCTAGCGCCCGCTCTCGCGGTACTCTTTGAAGGTAGAGCAGCGCTCTCGCCTCCTTGCCTCGCTGCAGAGTGCCTTCGCCTACGCTCTAGCGCCGCTCTCGCGGGCACTCCTTTGAAGGTAGGGAGCGCGCTCGCCTCAGGTGCCTTCGTCTGCGTAGTGCCTTCGGCCTCGCTCTAGCGCCCGCTCTCGCGGGCACTCCCTTTGAAGGTAGGGGCAGCGCTCTCGCCTCGCTCCGCTGCGTAGTGCCTTCGACCTACGCTCTAGCGCCGCTCTCGCGGGCACCCTTTGAAGGTAGGGGAACGGCGCTCTCGCCTCCTTGCCTCCGCCTGCGTAGTGCCTTCGGCCTACGCTCTAAGCGCCCGCTCTCCGCGGGCACTCCTTTGAAGGTAGGGGGCGGCGGCTCCGCCTCCACGCTCCGGAGCGTAGTGCGCCGGCCTACGCCGCAGCGCCGCCCTCCGCGGCATCGCTTGTTTTCGCGGTAGGGAACGGCGTGTCGCCGTCGCCTCGTAGGCATCGCCTCGGTTGGGCGGCACGTCTTGGCGCTCGGCGACACGTCTTCGGCCTTCGGCCCGCCGTCGCCTCGTAGGCATCGCCTCGGCGGGGCGGCACGTCTTCGGCGCTTCGGCGACCGTCTCGGCGCTTCGGCCCGCCGTCGCCTCGTAAACGCATCGCCTCGGCGGGGCGGCACGTCTTGGCGCTTCGGCGACACGTCGCTCGGCGACACGTCTTGGCGCTTCGGCGGCCGTCTTCGGCGCTTCGGCTCCGCCGTCGCCCGTGTAAACGCATCGCCCGGCGGGGCGCGCGTCTTCGGCGCTCGGCGACACGTCTTCGGCGCTTCGGCTCCGCCGTCGCGCTTGTAGGCATCGCTCGGCGCGGGCGGCGCGTCTTCGGCGCTCGGCGGCACGTCTTGGCGCTGCGGCCCGCCGTCGCCTCGTAAACATCGCCTCGGCGGGGCGGCGCGTCTTCGGCGATCGGCGACCGTCGCTTCGGCTCCGCCGCCCGCCTCGTAAAGGTATCGCCTCGGCGGGGCGGCGCGTCTTGGCGGTCGGCGACACGTTGCCGCTCCGCCGTCCGCCTCGTAAACGCATCGCCTCGGCGGGGCAGCGCGTCTTGGCGCTTCGGCGCCACGTCGCCGGCGACACGTCTTGACGCCGGCCGCCGTCGCCTCGTAGGCATCGCCTCGGCGGGGCGGCACGTCTTCGGCGCTTCGACTTCGCGATTTCTTCGTAGGCATTGCCTGCAGGGTCCGCGAGCTACGGTTGCATCGGCACCCTCGCGCTTGCCGCCGGAACGGGGCAGAGGTGGGGTGGTTGATCACGTCGGCTCGCCCATCGGGACCTCGGCGCTTCTTCGTCGAGGAGTCTTGTTGTAGGGTGCCCAACCCCGTGGTGGGCGTGCAACTAGTCCAACATGTAATAGGCCCAATAGTGTAGAGGAATATACCGGTGTAAATATACCAATGTACCCTCATCCTTTGTAAATGCTAAGGGGTAGAATGGGGATTTCCCATTCTACCCCTCTCATATATATAAGCCCCCAGGAGGGGCAGGAGGGGGGCATCCTCTCATTTTCTCCACCTCTCCAGATCTAGCTCTCTTCCTCTTCTACCGATCCCCCCTCTCTTCCTGTTTAGCCTGTAGCTACAACACCTTGCCTTTCTTTGTACAGAAGCATATGATCCTCTTGTTTATTACTGATATATGTTTTTGTTGCTGCATAATATTGTAGTTGATGGCTGGTAGAAGTATCAATGTTTGGGACCATGGAGAAAGACTTGGAGGTGCTGGTTGGAAGTGCAGATATTGTAAGCTTACGAAGTCAGGCGGAGGTGTGACACGCCTGAAAGAACATGTTGCTGGGAAGCATGGAGTGTGTTATTCCTTGCAGTGGGGTTCCGGCGGAAGTGAGAAGGCTCATGCTAGCAAGTATAGAAGAAACGAAGGCGAAGAGGAAGTCTATTAAAGATGGCGCTGAGAATGGAGCAAGTTGCTTGAGCACATGAGTGCGTGGTCCATCACGTGAAGATGCCTTTGATGAAGATGAGGAAAAACGGATGGAATGGGCTCGCGAGAGTCGTTGGAGTTGCACCGGCTCGGCAGAGGCAAGAGCCCGGTGCGACATTTGAACATGGTGGAGGTAGTGGAAGTGCTACGGGGAAGAAGTACAGGAAGAAATGCTCTTCGAGGATGTTTGGTAGGTCGCGATCTATGAGAGTTGATTCGATATTTTTGCGATCGGGCACTGTCAACCCGCATTGACACAACTCTTAAGAAAGAAGCAAAGTCAAAACTCGGAAAAGTTTGGGCTAAGTGGTTCCATAGTAATGACATTCCTTGAAATAAGGCAGAGTGTCCTTATTTTCATGCTGCCATCAAGGTTACACAAGAACTTGGTGAAGGTGTTGCATCACCTAGAGGGCATGAAATTGATGGGCCATACCTTGATGCTAATGAGCTGGAGATAAAGCAGTATGTACAGGAGTTCAAAGATGATTGGAGCATATATGGAGTATCCATCATGTGTGATTCCTGGATAGGACCTACACAGATGAGTATAATTAACTTCATGTTGTACTGCAATGGAAGAATGTTTTTTCATAAGTCAGTGAATGCGACCGGTGACGTACAAAATGTAGACTTTTTGTATCGTGAGATCCATAAAGTTGTTGAAGAAATTGGAGTTAAACATGTGATGCAAATTGTCACTGATAATGGTGCAAACTACAAGAAAGCATGTCAGCTGCTGATTGAAGATCATCAAGACTAGTCTGCGATACTGCAACGATATCGTGAACCTCATGTTGAAGGACATCGGCAGTTCAACGAGATAGCTGCGATTGTCAAAGCGACCAAGAGGATTTGTCGGTTCATATACAACCACAATCTTTGCATACCGAGATGAGACAACAAATTGGAGGAGAGATAGTTCGCCCAAACGCCACAAGGTTTGGAGCGACATTTGTTTTCTTGAAGAGTTTTGGGATAGAAAAGACAAGTTCATGAAGTGGATGGTATCAGATGTGTGGAGTTCCAACCATTTGTCTATGTCCGAAGAAGGAGAATACATGTATTCCTGCCTCACAAATAGACAATGGTGGTCTAGTATGGATTGGGTTATTAAAGTGGTACAACCAATTTATCGAGTCTTGAGATATGCGGACAGTGAAAACACGCATGATGGGGGGTGGTTGCAAAAACATACAAACTTCAATTTGAACTTAAAGAGGTGTTAAAAGAAGATGCTACCTACAATCGTATTATGGAGATAGTTAATAGAAGAATTGTAATGTTGAAGCAACGCACCTACATCGTTCCAGGCAAGTACATACTTTTGTAAACCATAACACATTCTGTTGCATATTTGTTACATTTTGTCTAATAGACTATGTGTTTAAATAGCATCGTTGCTTGACCCACAAAGCCACAGACTTTATGATTTGGGGAAGAATGCAACCCTCGTCCATTCACTGACAACAGCAATTCAAAGAATAGCTGACACACCCGAGGATGCAGTGCAGGCTCTAGTGGAGATAGAGTATTATCGTAACCGATGAGGCCTATTTGCTTCAAACAAGGCTTACCTTGCTACTAGTCGTATGAGTGCAGCTGCATGGTGGATGAAGTTTGGAGCGGAGACAGAAACACTACAAAAATATGCCTTGCAGATTGTCTCACAATGTGTTTCCTCAAGTGGATGTGAACGTAATTGGAGCACATTTGCTTTAGTGCACACCCAATTGAGGAACCGTCTTGGATACAAGAAATTGCATAAGCTTGTATATGTCCACTACAATCTAAGGCTAAGATTACAGGAGCATGAGATTAGGAATGAAGATAGGGATATAGATCCTTTTGGAGATCTCATTAATGCCACCATGTATGACAACAAACCCAATCCATGAGTGGCTTGCGGCTCCATGAGCAACTCGAGCCTCGCTAGATGAGGAAGGTGAGCCCCTATGCCATCTAAAGTTGTAGTTAATGCCATATCGAGCATGAACTTGACAAGGTACTTGATGATCAACCGTTGAAGCAATGGACTCAGAAAACTATTGGCAAGTCTCATGTTACAAAAAGAAAAGCTTGTAGCCAACCAACTGAAAAATTGGCTCGAGATTTTGCCTCACTTACACAAACAAAGAAACAAGCGGTTGGTAAGAAGAAGAAAAAAGGCATCGATGAGGATAAGAAGAAGAAAAAAGGCATCGATGAGGATATTGTGCGAAGTGATGAAGAGACAGAAACTCCATCTGATGCGTGGAGTACCAAGAGTCCGACGATAGTTCCTCTTCCTCATCGATGATGAATGCGATGGTGGGACATCTCACGATGGGGTACAAGGCCAACAAGACACATGTCAACCATTGGAATTCACTGTGAGAAAACTTTCACACATGCTACCCGGATGAAGACCATGGTCAACCACAAGAACCAAGAATAATCAAAAGACCTACACAAGGGCTAAGGACCGCCAACGAGATCATCCTCAACCACAAGACTCTTCGTCCCTCGCATCATATGGTAGCTCAACATCTTTGCCGAGCTTATCGTCGAGATGCCAACTTACTATCTTCTCACGATGATTCTCATTCATCATCGGGCATCTCTTATCCTCCCAATGCAAGATTTGTTTACCAGTGGGTGGAACTTGTATACTACCAACAAATTTATACTCATTGGTTACAACATGCTTATCCCACATACACTTGGGATCAATATAAAGTCCACCTGGCTCATAATGAAGGACTTGTCCTCATTGATAACAATGAGTACATGGAACAACCTTCGCGTTTCTCAACAATGTATTGGTACAAATTGATCCTTCATTAGTGTTTTCACTTTTTAGTATACTACTCAAGTTAGCATTCATTATTACTAACTTGTGTTTTTATTATTTCAGATGTAACACAACACTACAACGAGAGGGCTTCACCACATGGTCAACACCAAGTTGAATTTATTCAGATGAGGACCCTTTTTGAATGAGGTTCAGTTCTTTTTTACCACGGATATGCCAATTTAGAAGGTTTTGTTATATGCGAAACATCTCAATTACTTTTGGCCTCATAGTTACAAGAAAATGCTTCAACTTTCAATTTACGGCAACAATTAGTTTGATGTAGTCTTATGCGGGTTTTACTTGTTATAAAAAACTTAAGCTTTTGCCAAAATATCCACCCATAACTTTCAATTTACGGCAAAAAAAGTGGAGCTCAACTTCCATACAACTTCCACCGGTTTTCAGTTTCGACCAGTAAAACCGTTAACCGCCCTCTGCACGCCGCCTCCGCCCGACAAAAAAACGTTTGTGAATTTCTTCGGTTTTACAGGATTTCGATTACTGGGTGGTAACGGCGGTTCGGTGGTAACCACCGGTTACCGTGCCGCCGGCGGCAAGGATTCTCTCCGAACCGGTTTTCAAACCTTGGCACAATGTATAGCCTTGAGAGAAAATACTAAGGACAACCACCATATAATTGTCTAAAATGCATCAATAAGACGAAGTGCTTCATTACCACCCAACTGCAAACAAAGCATGTGCACAAAAGTTCAATATTTCTCGGCTTGTATTTTTTGTAATAAAGTTGGGAAGCCATGACAAACAATTGCATGCATATAAAGGTTATATGCCACTTTTATTGTACTTTAACTCATGTGCCATTTTCTAAACTCTTCTGCGACCAAGTATGTTGGCTCCAATCTAATTTTGGCAACCAACACGTAATTGAACCATAAAGCTGCAGATACTTGAGCCCAAAAAAATAACTAGGCGCCTACAAGAAATATCCAATAATTCACTATTCAAAACAACATGGCAGCTCAGGAATAATATCGGCAAGCTAAAAGATAATTGAACCATATAAAACAAGAAGAATTGGGTCAAGACACGAGAAACTAACTAATCCGAAAACCAAATATCCAATCTTTTCCGTGGTTCGAAACAAAAACGTGTTCGTATTTGGGGAAGAGACTTACACCGCCAAGAACTTGGCTCCAACTCGCCCTGAGTCTTCAAGATAGTAGCGGTTCGACTCATTGTAAAATAGCAAGTCGGGCAGAGGAGATACTAAAGAAAAACTACAACACAAACAAGGATGTCTGGAATCTCAAGCTCCTTGAGAATTAGCAGAGAACCAACTGATTTTCGACTAGGCACACATTACTAATGATGTTTCTAAATGGTCCATACTTATAATTACTAGAAGGAACTAGAAGATATAAGAACGATGCAGTTCAAAAACAAGGATGCCACCATTCATGAAAAACAAGCAATTTTCGGCAAGGGGAAAGGATGTACCTTGTTTATATATGTAGGACAAGAGGAGAACCAAGACGCGAACTAATAGCAATGAGATGCTTCCTAGTTCATTGTCGATGTGTTGATCCATCCATACTTGTTCGTGCTCATAAATGTCAATCTACAAATTTTTAGGATTACAAGACATAAATAAGCAAACCATACGATTTAGAAGGGAGGAAAATATAATTGTAGATTAGTAGCAACTCAAAGCAAAGGAAAGACAACAAGAATGTATAGATCAAACACGGTCAAATGAAAGCTAAGAAGCCTCAATTAATAATGAGAAGATACTAA
This sequence comes from Dendrocalamus sinicus, assembly GCA_036346575.1. Lineage (NCBI taxonomy): Eukaryota > Viridiplantae > Streptophyta > Magnoliopsida > Poales > Poaceae > Dendrocalamus > Dendrocalamus sinicus. The sequence goes on from JAYEVI010000260.1 coordinate 57,757, forward strand.
TAAAAAGAACATCTAGCGAAGAACAAAACACAAGGAAAAATAGCTCTTTTGTCTGTATTTCTTTTAGCCGTTTACATATCAATGCCAATCGTAGTAAGTATATAGAACTTACTGATAAAAAACATGAAAATTAACATTGTTTTTGGCATTGAATATATAAAAGAATATATTTTATTATGAGAATTTAACTTGATCTGTCTTAAAATGAGAAGGGTATCCAAATATGCATACTCTTAACATTTAAGATATGTAACATTAAGATATGTTGAGCCTCAACAATCAACATTGATGTTCATTTAACTAGGACTAAATTAAAAAATCTACAGAGCTAACCGTCCTTGAAGTTACATTGAACTTGTTATGAATAGCGTCTGTTTTCAACATGTGGCCAAAGGGCCAATATATATATACATGTACAGGTGGCATATATGCAAGAAATCCCTTATACAATGGAGTAAATACACAGTTATATAATACACATCTAACACCCCCCTCAAACTTATGGTGGATCAACAACATGAAGTTTGGAGAGATGCAAACTGTCTTTGAGCCACGGTTTGTGCCTTTGTGAAGAAATCGCCAGGCCCGAAACTCTAAGGCACATCTTGAAGAGCAACAACTGGTCTTGCACTGTGTCCGCATGTAGGAAGCATCAACACCAATATGCTTTGTAAGCTAATGCTTCATCGATCTTTCGCAATGCTAATAGCACTGCATCTTTATCGGACAAAAGAGGAGTCGGTGCAGAAACAGAAACACCAAAGTTCAAGTAACCACCGAGCCAAGTAACCTCATGATCAACAAAGCATAGCTCGCAACTCAGCCTCAGCACTCGAACGAGAAATTGCTATCTACTTTTTAGTTTTCCAAGCAATGAGAGAACCACCAAGAAAAACGCAATAAGCAGAGAGACCGGCGATCAGAGGGATCACTAGCTTAGGTGGCATCAGAATATGCCTGGAGTTGTAAAGAGCTGGAGATAGTTCCACGAAAATATCGTAGAACACGAAGAAGATGACTATAGTGGAGCTGAGTGGGAGCAGAGACAAACTGACTCAAGATATGCACAGGGTACGAAATGTCAGGGCGAGTGACACCAAGATAAACAAGGCTCCCAACAAGGTGACGATAGCAAGTAGGATCAGAAAGAGGCTCACCATCAGAGGGACGAAGATGTTCATTAAGCTCCATGGGAGTCTCAGCTGTGTGCTGATCAGTAAGAGAGGCACGATCAAGAAGATCCTGAATATACTTTTCTTGGGACAAATAGAAACCCTCAGGAGTAGAAATAACCTCAATCCCAAGAAAGTAACGAAGAGGACCTAGATCAGACATAAGAAACTGCTCATGGAGCCGCACCTTGACAAAAGTGATATACTGAAGATCATCTCCAGTAATGATCATATCATCAACATACAAAAGAAGAAGTGTCCGACCACGAGATGAAGTGTGGATAAAAAGAGCAGGATCATGAGCACTCGCCGAAAAACCAGCTGCAGTGACAACAGTGGAGAAACGATCAAACCAGGCACGAGGAGCTTGCTTGAGGCCATAGAGAGATCGGCGAAAATGACAAACCATACCCTCAGGAACAGAAACCAAGGGGGTGGCTGCATGTAGACCTCCTCACGCAACTCGCCATTGAGAAAGGCATTCTTGACGTCCAACTGAGAAATAGACCACTGTCGAACAGAGGCCACAGCAAGAAGAGTGCGAACGGTGGTCATGTGAGCAACAGGAGCAAAAGTCTCATCATAGTCACGGCCATGCTCCTGCTGAAAACCACACGCTACAAGACGAGCCTTGTAACGCTCAAGAGAACCATCAGAGCGAGTCTTAACCTTATAGACCCACTTGCACGTGATAGGAGTAACACGCGCAGAAGAGGAACAAGATCCCACGTGCAAGACGCTCAAGGCGCGATCTCTCCGCCATCGCATGCCGCCACTCTCGATGAACAACAAGATCACGATAAGAAGTCGGTTCGGCAAGAGCAGTGGCAGCAAAACCAAAACGCTCAGGAGGCCGAATAGACTGGCGATCGCGAAGTGTATAACGAGGAGTATATCAGAAGGGGATGACTCAGCAGAAGGAGAGGGCATATCAGAAGGAACCTCAACTCGCGGACGACGAGTATAGTAGAGAGGATAAGAAGGAACAAGATTAGAAGCAACCTCGGGAGAGGATGCCAGAGGTGAGGAAGGTGCTGACTGAGGAGGCACCGGAGAGACCAAAGGCTGTGGTGAGGTGCTGACTATAGGACTGGAAGGAAAAGTCAGAAATGAAAGCGGCTCAACAACAGATGCTGAAGTGGAGGAAGGAGAAGGACGAGGATAGAAAGGACGAGACTCATCAAAAGTAACATCCCGAGAAATCCGCATCCGTCGGCCAACAGGATCCCAACAACGGTATCCCTTGTGCTCAGCACTGTAACCCAGAAAAATGCACTCAACGGATTGAGCAGTCAGTTTGGTGCGCTCACGAGGTGCAAGAAGAACATAGCACACACCCAAAGAGACGAAGACTGGAATAATCAGGAGTCTGGCCACAGAGACGCTCAACTGGGTTCCCACCCTGAAGAGCAGAAGAGGGCTGAATGTTGATCAAGAATGTGGCGATGAGAAACGATTTCACACCGTAAATGTGGTGGAACATCGAAGCAATCATGAGAGCACGAGTGTCTCAAGAAGATGACGATGCTTGCGTTCACCACACCATTCGAGCATGAGCACTGGACAAAAAAGCGAGAGAGAGTGCCCCGCTCAGCAAGAAAACCACGAAGGGCTCCGACAAGTACTCTCGGTAGAATCGGCACGAAAAACACGAATAGGAGAATCAAATTGAGTACGAATCATGGTGGCAAAAGTCTTGTAGATAGATAAAACCTCACTACGAGATGACATAAAGTATATCCATGTATGTCGAGAAAAATCATCAATAAAAATGATACAATAGCGATGACCTCCTTTCGAAACAAAAGGAGCTGGTCCCCATACATCAGAATGAACAAGATCAAAAGGACGCTGAGACACTGACTCACTAGAAGGATAAGGGAGTTGAAGCTGTTTACCAAGCTTACAACCCTGACAATTTAGAGAAGCATCACCAGACACATATCCTAAAAGACCTCAACAAAGTAAGGAAGACATACGGGAACTACAAAGATGTCCTAAGCGATGATGCCACTGAGCAAATGATGCGGTGGAGGCTGCAGCAGCTGCAGAGGCAGTGGTGGAGGCGAGAAGACTGGCTGGGGCAGCGGAAGGAAGACGAAGCTAGTCAAGCTCCCAGAGCCGTTGGGAATCACGGCGGCGAGGGCCAGTACCAACCAGATTCCCCGTGCGACGATCCTGAACACAACAAGAGTCAGAATCGAAAATAACACGACAACCATGATCGGTGGTGTCGCACAGAGATGAGCTGCATGGTTAGTTTTGGAACATGAGAAACAGCAGGAACATGAAAAGAGGAATTTGAAAGAGTGCCTCGTCCTGTGACAGAAAGAGAGGTACCATCTGCTGTGTGGACAGTGATAGGAGCAGCTAAAGAACTAATGGAAGTAAGACAGTGGAATCAGATGTCATATGAAAGGAAGCACCATAATCAAGAATCCAAGGTGATGTACCTTGGGAAGGAGAAGTAGAAGGTGGTCTCTCACCGGAAGACTGAGCAACAGAACCAGCAGAACCAGACGATGCAGAAGCAACCATGCGCCCTAGCAATGTGAGAAGCTGCTGAGTGTCAGGTGTACCAGAACTCTGCTGTGAGGAGGAACCTCCAGTAATAACCTCCAGTGCCCCTCGGAGGACGAGCACCACGACGAAGATCCTTCTTTTTCTTGTAGCAAAACTGTTCCACATGTCCATCCTTGTTGCAATAGGTGCAGTGAAGACCCTTACCAACAACAGCTGTCATTGGTGAAGACATAGCTGGTTAAGGCAAAGGCACAGCGGGTATAGAAGCCGGAGAAGCCACCAAAACCGAAGGAAGTGATGATGTTGATGATAGCAGACCCGCTCCACGAAGTCGAATCTCCTTAGTACGAACAGCTGCAAGGGCCTCCAACAAAGTCACACGAGGATGATGAGCCAGCAACTGAGCACGAGTCTGCTCAAACTTAGACCAGAGACATGTCAAAAAATCGTAGATGCGACGAAGCTCCATATGAGAATGCTAACGCTGGCAACACTGACAGGTGCGGCAAACATCTGGCCCCAAAGAGTCGATCTGACGCCATATCGCAGACAACTGAGCATAGAACTCATCCACAGTGGCATCTCCCTACTGCAGCGACTGTTCCTGTCGCACAACAGCAAGGTACAAGGAATCACCAGATGGCTCGTAGCGGCTGCGTAGATGTGTCCACATCGCATGTGTGGAAGCTAGTCCAACAATATCACCAGTGAGATGCACCTCCATGCTAGCAACCAAAATAGCAAAGGCACGAGCATCTTCATCAATCCATCTCTTGTAAGTAGCATACTGAGTCTGAAAAGTCTCCATTGCATCCTCAAAAGCCTCAGAAGCCTTTGTACGAGCATCTTCGGAAGCATCCTTTGGGAGTACAGGCTCAACAGGTGGAGTAGGATGAGACAGACAAGGCAACTCGCCCGTAAGAAACTCCCAAAGGCGCTGACCACACATGTGGATGCGCATGTGCTGAAACCAGTCCCGATAATTGAGACCATCGAAGATCACCGGGCAACGAGGAATAGAAACGGCGCCTGCAGAATAAGACATTTTTTCTTTCTTTTTCTTTTTTTTTTGCTTTTTTTCTCTTATTTTTTTGGAACCGATCGGGTTACAAGTACGTAGCCCAACTGCGGCTCGGTCACAAACCCGACCGAAGCAAGCCTAGCCCAACCGACCCGACCGAAACAAAGAGCCAGTCGGCGGGTTCGGCGACGAAGGCGCGCGGCCTCAGCGGAGACGGAGTCGGCGACGGGTCGGCGGCCACGACCGATGGCGGCCTCAAGCGGGGTAGCGGCGGCCTCAAGCGGCGGCGACGACCGCGACACCACCAGCGGCAATGAATAAAGTGCCCACGACCAGGCCGCAACGGCCCACGACGCCGCGGCGGTGGCCTCAAGCGGGGGCGGAGCGGCAGCCCGCGACGCCGACGGGGGCGATCTCAGGTCCGGCGTCCGCGAAGATGGCAGTGCGACGGCGCACACGAAGACGGCAGGGTTGACGACAGCGACGGCAACAGCAAGCTCGGGCGTCCTGGCAATGGCCGGCCGACGCTGCAGACCCGGGAGTAGATCCGGATCTGGCAGCGGCAGACCGAGCACCTCCAGGCACGAAGACGGCAGATCCGGCGGCAACAAAGTTCGGCGGCGACGATTGGAAAAATGAACCAGCGGCGACTGAACAGCCGGATCCAGGAGAGACAGGCACAAATCCCTAGGTATCACGAAACCCTAGGTTTGGCTCTGATACCATGTTATGAATAGCGTCTATTCAACATGTGGCCAAATGGCCAATATATATATACATGTACAGGTGGCATATATGTAAGAAACCCCTTATACAATGGGGTAAATACACAGTTATATAATACACATCTAACAGAACTGAATATTAGTAATCGAGTTTGAGATTTAGAAGAACCACAAAGATGTTCTACAGAGCAATGAAGTCATTCTCGCAGAATTTTTAAGATTCGGCTCTAAAAGCAAAGCAATCGCTCGCAGGATTTTGTGATACTCTGGTTCTATAACCCCAAAAAAATGGCTCACGGGCCTTCTACATTCTGTTAGAGGATGTACAAACTTTAGATACACCCTAACCCAACCCATCTATCCTAAATTTGTATGCACATGCAAGTGAAATAAAGAAGAGAAATGGCATAATATTTTCCATGATGCAGGCACCAATTTGTTATTCAACACCCAAAAATTGAATAACTGGCCGCACATGAAATAAAAGAAGCTGAGAGTTAATACCGAACTGCAAGGTTGAGTCTGCAATCTCGAAATTTCACCAGTGAAAGCCATGCATCTGTGGTTAAGAGGAAATCCTTCAGGCCATAACACGTAAGAAATTGAAGCAAACAACATTATAGCACAATGTATAGCCTTGAGAGAAAATACTAAGGACAACCACCATATAATTGTCCTAAAAATGCATCAATAAGACGAAGTGCTTCATTACCAACCAACTGCAAACAAAGCATGTGCACAAAAGTTCAATACTTCTCAGCTTGTATTTATTTTAGCCATTTGCATATCAATGCCAACTGTAGTAAGTATATAGAACTTACTGATAAAAAACATGAAAATTAACATTGTTTTTGGCATTGAATATATGAAAGAACATATTTTATTATTAGAATTTAACTTGATCTGTCTTAAAATGAGAAGGGTATCCAAAATATGCATACTCTTAACATTTAAGATATGTAACATTTAAGATATGTTGAGCCTCAACAATCAACATTGATATTCATTTAACTAGGACTAAATTTGAAAATCTACAGAGCTAACTGTCCTTGAAGTTACATTGAAATGAATATTAGTAATTGAGAGTTTGAGATTTAGAAGAACCACAGCATGTTCTACTTTTAATGGGTCATAATGTACAGGAACAGCGAAGACATTCTGCAGAATTTTATAAGATTCCGGCTCTAAAAGTAGCAATCGTTCTGCAGGATTTTGTGATACTCTGGTTCTATATCCCCAAAAAACATGGCTCATGGGTCTTCTACATTTTGTTAGGGGATGTACAAACTTTAGATACACCCTAACCCAACCCATCTATCCTAAATTTGTTTGCACATACAAGTGAAATAAAGAAGAGAAATGGCATAATATTTTCCATGAGGCAGCCACCAATTTGTTATTCAACACCCAAAAATTGAATAACTGGCCGCACATGAATTAAAAGAAGCTGAGAGTTAATACCGAACTGCAAGGTTGAGACTGCAATCTCGAAATTTCACTAGTGAAAGCCATGCATCTGTGGTTAAGAGGAAATCCTTCAAGCCATAACACGTAAGAAATTGAAGCAAACAACATTATAGCACAATGTATAGCCTTGAGAGAAAATACTAAGGACAACCACCATATAATTGTCCTAAAAATGCATCAATAAGATGAAGTGCTTCATTACCACCCAACTGCAAACAAAGCATGTGCACAAAAGTTCAATATTTCTCAGCTTGTATTTTTTTTAATAAAGTTGGGAAGCCATGTCAAACAATTGGATGCATATAAAGGTTATATGCCACATTTTATTGTACTTTCGCTACATCCCATTTTCTAAACTCTTCCGGCCTGTTCAGTATGCTGGCTCCAATCTAATTTTGGCAACCAACACAGAATTGAACCATAAAACTGCAGAACTTGAGCCCAAAAAACTAACTAGGCGCCTACAAGAAATATCCAATAATTCACTGTTCAAAACAACATGCCAGCTCCGGAACAATATCGGCAAGCTAACAGATAATTGAACCATATAAAACAACAAGAATTGGGTCAAGAGACTGAGAAACTAACTAATCCAAAAACCAAATATCCAATCTTTTACGTGGTTCAGAAACAAAAACGCGTTCGTATTTGGGGAAAGAGACTTACACGGCCAAGAACGTGGCTCCAACTGTGGCCCACAATCTTCAAGATAGCAGCGGTTCGGCTACTGTAAAATAGCAAGCTGGCAGAGGAGATACTAAAGAAAAACTACAACACAAACAAGGATGTGCTGGAATCTCAAGCTCCATTGAGAATTAGCAGGCAGAACCAACTGATTTTCGACTAGGCACACATTACTAATGATGTTTCTAAATGGTCCATACTTACAATTACTAGAAGGAACTAGAAGATATCTGAACAGGACAGTTCAAAAACAAGGATGCCACCAATCATGAAAAACAAGCAATTTTCCAGCAAGGGGGAAAGGATGTACCTTGTTTATATATGTAGGACAGTAGGAGAACCAAGACGCGAACTAATAGCAATGAGATTCTCCCCTAGTTCATTGTCCAGTGTGTTGATCCATCCATACTTGTTCGTGCTCATAAATGTCAATCAATAATTTTTCAGGATTACAAGACATAAATAAGCAAACCATACGATTTAGAAGGGAGGAAAATATAATTGCAGATTAGTAGCAACTCGCAAGCAAAGGGAAAGACAACAAGAATGTATAGATCAAACACAATCAAATGAAAGCTAAGAAGCCTCAATTAATAATGAGAAGATACTAATAAAAAGAACATCTAGCGAAGAACAAAACACAAGGAAAAATAGCTCTTTTGCTGTATTTCTTTTAGCCGTTTGCATATCAATGCCAACTGTAGTAAGTATATAGAACTTACTGATAAAAAATGAAAATTAACATTGTTTTTGGCATTGAATATATAAAAGTGTTATGAATATTGTGCATGTATTCATAAGGCCCAAAGGGCAATATATATAGAGGTACAAGGGGGATATACAGAAGGAAAGCGTGATCTCCATGAGGGAAGACCATAACCTGTAGTTCGTTCCATGAAGCTTTGTTCCCGAGAATGGGATCGCGTGAGCGGAGGCGAAGCCATCGGTAGGCGGCGCTGGACGTCGCGGCGACCAAGGCAACGAAGTCTAACAAGCAGCGCTGGATGGCGCGGCGGTTAGAACACCGTTTTTTTTGCCTTTTTTTTCTTTTTCTTTTGTTTGAGACTATATAAGAGGGGCTCTCTTCAGTGGCTCTTGTGGAACCGACAGAAGAAAGCAAGAACCGGCGGTGGAGGCAGTGACGACGGGCGGCCGCGGCGGCGGCGGCGCGCAGCTCGGATCTGGCATCGACCGGCGACAACGAACCACCCAGCGCGCGGCGGTGCGGTGACACGGCCGGGGCGGCGCGCGCGAATCCGCTGAATCGCGTCGGGAGAGCAGATCCGGCGGCAAGAATCCTGGATCGAGCGGATCCGACCAGCGGGAAGCCAGGATCTGGCGGGCGGCGGCTGGATCTAGGCGGCCCGGGCTGAAGGAGTGGCGTCGGCGACTCCAGGAAGGGCGGAGGCGCGGTCGTCGGCGAGTCTGGAGGAACGGCGGGCGGCGGTCCCCGGAGAAGCACGGACCGGCGACGAGGAGGCCTCCCAGGGAGATCAGCCGAGCGGCGGCGGCGGCTGAAGACGATCCAGACCGGCGGCGGCGGCGGTAGCAGATCCCTCACAAGGAGACACACAAGACTTAGGGGGAGAAATGATGGATAAGTCTTTGTGGTCTTTGTGTCAAGGACAGCATCTCTGTGTCAAGGACAGCATCTTGAGCTTTAGGACAGCTTTAGGACAGCGCATCTTGAGCTTTAGGACAGCTTTAGGACAGCTTTAGACTAGCATATTAGACTAGCTTTAGGACAGCTTTTGACTAGCATCTTAGACTAGCTTTAGGACAGCTTTTGACTAGCATCTAGGACTAGCATCTTAGCATATGCAGGTGGTTGCGACCTATAAATTTGTATCCCCAACCCCTCGGTTGGCATGCCATTGTGTGACAATTTTCCGGGTTTATTTCTCACACAATGGCATGCCAACCTTTGGGTTGGGGATACAAATTTATAGGTGCTAACCACCAGCATATGCTAAGATGCTAGTCCTAGATGCTAGTCAAAAGCTGTCCTAAAGCTAGTCTAAAATGCTAGTCAAAAGCTGTCTAAAGCTAGTCTAAGATGCTAGTCTAAAGCTGTCCTAAAGCTCAAGATGCGCTGTCCTAAAGCTGTCCTAAAGCTCGAGATGGTGTCCTTGACACAGAGATCTTGTCCTGACACAAAGACCACAAAGACTTATCCATCATTTCTCCCCTAAGTCTTGTGTGTCTCCTGTGAGGGATCTGAGCCATCCGATCTCGGAGCGAGCTCGAGGAATTTGACCCTCCCAAGAGGCTTGGTGGCGAGTCCGCATGGCGATCCATGGTGTTGATGTAGCTTGCCTTGATGTCGCCTTCATCCAAGCGACCTCGGATGAAGTGGTACTTCACCGGATGTGCTTGCTCCGTTCGTGGAAGCGGGGTTCTTTGCGAGCAGAGCGGACTTGTGTCCACCCCGAGCGCCACCGCTTGGTGTCTCGCGAGAGATCACCAAGCGATCGAGCGAGCAGGCGCTGAGTCGAGCGGTGGAAGCCGCTATGTACTCGGCCTCACAACCGACAGTGGCCACCACTGGCCGCTTGACCGATCGCCACCTAACGAGGCACTTGCCGAGGAAGAAGAGAATCCGCTTGTGCTCTTCTTTGGTGTCGATGTCGCTGCGTGGTCATTGTCGTGCATGCGATGAAGTGCGCCACGGCGGGACACCTCGGGTAGTGCAAGCCGTAGTTGGAGGTGCCCGCAACATAGCGGAGGATCCTCTTCACGGCCGCGATGCTCGTCGTCGATCATTTGCATGAACCGATCGACGAGCTAACAGCGAACGCCAAATCGGACGCGTGTGGGCGAGGTAGCGAAGGCGCCACGATCGCCGTGGTACTCGTCGCGTCCACCTCCTCCGCCGTCTTTGTCGCGGCTCGGCGACCTTTCCTCCATAGGAGTGTGGGGTGGGTTGCGATCGGTGAGCCCGCCCGGCTCGGCGGTGCGCTTGGCGTGGCGGTCCGACGAAGGGAGATCGGAGCTGTCTGGTGGACCTCGATCCCGGTAGAAGGAGAGGAGCCCCAAATCACTCATCCGAAGGCGGTCTTCATCTCCGCCTTGAACGCCTCGACCTCGGCCTCCTTGGAGCGGTAATCACCAGTCGTCGGCGAGACGCCACCGGCAGGCGTTGGCGCCTTTGCCCGCCCGTGAGACCGCGGCCTCGTGTGCGCTCTGCTGGAACCCCATTTCCTTGAGGGTGGAGTCGGCTTAGCGTTCGGGCTCGTGGTGCCCGCCAAGCCGTGAGGGCCTTGCGCAGCGGAGAACCTGCCCTCCTTGCCGGGGATGGCGAATCCCGTGGTGACGGACGAGGCCTCCTCTTTCAAGTCGCCGTTGAGGAAGGCGGACTTGGCGTCCATGTGATGGACGCGCCAATCCTCCGGGCTGCAAGTGCGAGGAGAAGGCGAGCGGACTCCATGCGCGCGACGGGTGCGGCGTCTTGAAGTTGACCCCTCTCTGCGCCACGAAGCCTCGTGCCACCAAGCGAGCCTTGTGCTTGCGATGGCGCGGCTTCATCCCGCCCGGCTGAACACCCACTTAAGGGTGATCGCGCGGTGGCCGGCAGGAAGATCCGCCGACTCCCACGCCCGGTTCCGCTCGGCGGCATCCATCTCTGCTTCATCGCGACACGCCACGCCGCGTCTCCTCCGCCTCAGCGAAGGAGCGGGGCTCGCCGTCGTCGCCACGCCAAGTGCGCTCGCCTCGAAGTCGTCGCTGCGCCGATCCGAGGACGGCGGCTCGCCGAGATGTTGTCCATGGTACGATAGCGCGAGGCTCGTCGTCGTGGTAGGCGCGTCGGCGGTCCTCGTCATGAGATAGCGAGTGCGAACTCCACCATGCGCGCTCGTCGTGGACCGGCCGCTGGGGCGATCCGGTGGTGTGGCGCCGGTGCGAGAGAGTGGTGGCCGGTGCGGGAGGCGTGGAGTGGCGGTGGTGAAGAGTGGGGCGTGGCGGTGCGAAGGTGGTGGAGCACTCACCGGAGTGGTGGCGAGCAAGGTGTCGAGGTGGGCGAGCTCGGTGAAGGCGAGCCGCTAGCTCCCGCACTCGAAATGGGCGTAGTCGACAACAAAGTCCCCGAGTCGAAGTCGAACCGTCGTCCACCGCCTTGTCCCGTCGCCCACCGCCTCGCCGAACACAACGTCACGCGAGATGCGGGCGCTTTGTGGTGTGAGGTCGAGGATGCGGTAGGCCTTCGAGCCTCCGCGTAGCCGATGAACACTCGGTGCTCTGCCGTCGAGCTTACCGATGTGGCCAAGCTCCTTGGCGAACGCGAGGAGCGAAGACCCGCAAGTGGGAGGCGCGGCTTGCGCCATGCCAAGCCTCGCGTGCGGCGTCCTGCCGTCAGCGCCTTAGTAAGCGGCGGTTGAGGATGTAGGCGGTCGTCACCACCGCCTCTCCCGAAAGCGGTGGCGACCATCCCACACCAAATGCAGTTGCGCCGCTCGACGCCGTTTTCTTTGCTGGTATGCGGCGCGGAGTAGTGGCGCGAATGCCCTCATCATTGTGATGACGCGCGAATTTAGCCGCCGCATTGCGCCGTTATGCGTGCGCAGCGCAGCGCGGCTGCGGCGCCTCGCCGCCGCGGCGACTGCGCGCGGCGATGGCGTCCGCGACCTCTCCTTCGCCGAGGACCATCACCCACATGTAGCGGGAGAGGTCGTCGACTAGCGGCATGAAATAGCGTCGTCCTCCGGTGTGGCGGTGTCACGGGCCACACAAGTCCGTGCTGCGAGCTCGAGCCTCTCCTTGGCTTGAAACTTCGCCATGGGGAGGGAAGTCGCCTGCGCCGTCAACATGCGACGTCATGAAGCGCTCCACATGGTCAAGGCACGGCGGCCTCGCACCATTCCGTGGCAGGCAGCCGGGGCCTCGAAGTGAAAGGTGCCCAAAGCGCTCGTGCCGCGCCACGCCTCGTCGTCCGACGGAAGCGAGAGAGAGGTTGTGCCACCGCACGTGAAGAATGTAGAGTCGATTTGCGCCTCTGGTTACCTTGGCAAGAAGAAGGTGGCGAAGATCCCAAATCCGCACCACCCGTGCTCGATCTCGACACGCGAGTCGTTCTCATCCAGTGTCCCAAGGCGATGATGGAGTTCGACTCGGGGATGTAGTAGGCGAGCGGTGAGTAGCTGTGCTCACGGACACGGTGGTGAAGATGGCGGGCCGACGCCTGATTTCACGCCGAGGCGTCCCAAACGATGGAGCCTCGGACGCTAGAGTCAAACTCGCGAAGAACTCCCATCGACCGGTCATGTGATGGGTGGCGCGGTGTCGAGCACCACCGTCGATCTTGTCGTTGCGGAGCCGTGGCGGGAGGCGTGTGCTTTTGGCTCGTCAAGGTGGAGAGAACCCGCTGCGAGAGGTAGTTCGATGCTCGCATGAGCAATGAGCGAGCCGCTGCTCCTCCTCTCGCTGCGTGACGTGGGCTGGCCGCGTCGTGGTATCGACAATCCTGGCCCAATGACCAAGCTTGCGCGATTGTGGCAAGAGTCGTCTCTGTCTGCGGCTTTGCTTGCCGTGGCCGCCACGGCGCCTCCACGGTCATCACCCTCGCCGCGTCCTCGCGCCTACTGGCGGCGTCTTTGCGCGGCTTGCGCTGCCACGCTGCGGCCGCTGTCTGGAAGAAGGCTCCCCTTCTTCTGTCACCTTGGCCGCACCTTCGCTCCAGCGAGTGAGCTTCCGCCAATGGTGACGGGTCCCGGTCGGCGCCGTGGCTCATCGCCGCCAGCGACCTTGAGGCGACCAACGCCTCCTCGATCGTCATCGTGGAGAGGTCAGCGAGACTTCGATCGGCGAGCCATCTACTTGTACTTCTGGGGCGTAGCAAAGAGTTTCTCCACATCTCTCTTCGCCGTGGGTGTCGTCATCGAATCGCACCAACACGCAGCGAGTGTTGAGGCGAGAGCAAAGTCATCAACGTCCTCACCGTCTTGAAGGCGAGTTCTCCCGCTCCGTGCGTAGTGCGCAATAGACTTGCAGCGCGGTCGGCTGCCGATGCGTCTTTGCGGCGATGGCGTCCCAAGCCTCTTTGGCGATCCGCTTGTTGGTAGCGAAGCGCATCTCGGCGGGGCTGCGGCGATGAGCATCGGCGCCGTCGATCTGATGCGAGTCGGCGTCGCGTCTGGATCGCATCCACATATGCCGCACTGAGCTTTACCCTCATCACGCAACCCGCTCGGCGTAGTTGGACTTGGTGAGTAGGCCACCGCCGCCGGGCGGCGTCCCGACGGCGACTGGTACGTGGTGACCACGGTGCCGAGCAGGGAAAACCACGTCGCTGTGAAGGCCGCTCTCCGTCGACCGTCGCGCCGCGCCGCGCGCGCCTCCTCGAGCGTCCACCGGCGTCGCGCTCTCTGGCCGCCGCGCTCTGCCGTGGCGTGTCGGCGCCACTGCGCCCGCCTCGCCTTGCCTGCCTCCTCCGGCTCAAGGTCCGCGTCGGCGCCATCATCGCAGAGATGGAGCGCTATTGCCGCATGAGAACCTTGACCTCATTCTTTGCCGCACGCGCGTGCATCTACCGCCGCCGCCGCTTCCACGTGTGCGCGGCGGCGGAGGTCAAGGTTTCTGTGGCGACAACAGCAGCTCCATCTCGGCGATGGCGGCCGCCGACGCGACCTTGAGCGGAGAGGAGTCGCCGCGCGGCGAGCGGCGCAGCGGGCAGCCGCGACGCGCCACGCGCGCGGCGGCTTCAGATAGCGCGGACGCGCGGTGACGCCTCGAGGAGGCGCGCGCGCGCGACGACGGTCGACGAGAGCGCAGCCTTTCACAGCGACGTGGGTTCTCCGGTGCCGGCATCGTGGTCACCACGAGTACCAGCCGTCGTCAAGGACGCCGCCCCGGCGGTGGCCTACCTCACCAAGTCCAACTACGCCGAGTGGTTGCGTGATGAGGGTAAAGCTCGGTGCGCGTATATGTGGGATGCAACCGCTGACGGCGACGCCGACCACGCATCAGATCGACGGCGCTGGATGCTCTCATCGCCGCAGCCCCGCCCGAGAAATTCGCTACCAACAAGCGGATCGCCAAAGAGGCTTGGGACGCCATCGCCGCAAAGACGATCGGCGGCGACCGCGCCGCAAGTCTACATCGCAGCACTACGCACGGAGTGGGAGAACCCGCCTTCGCCGTGAGGACGTTGATGACTTTGCTCTCCGCCTCAACACTGCTGCGTGGTTGGTGTAGTTCGTGACGACACCTACGGCGAAGAGAGAGCTATGGAGAAACTCTTTCGCCGCGCCCCGAGTAGTACAAGAAGATGGCTCGCCGATCGAGTCTCGCTGACCTCTCCACGATGACAATCGAGGAGGCGCGGTCGCCTCAAGGTCGCTGGCGGCGATGAGCCATAGCGCCTCTCGGACCCGCCACCATGGCGAAGCTCCTCTCACTGGAGCGAGTGGGCTGCCGCCAAGGTGACAGGAAGAAGGGGAGCCTTCTTCCACGACGGCGCCGCAGCGTGGCTGCGCGCGCAAGCCGCGCAAAGACGCCCAGGCAGGGGCGCGAGGACGTGCCGAGGGTGATGACCGTGGAGGCGCCCAGGGCGGCGGCGCTGGCAAGCAAAAGCCGGCACGAGACGACTCTTGCCACAATCGCGCAAGCTTGGTCGTGGGCCGTGGATTGTCGACCACGACGCGCCAGCCCACGTCGCAAAGCGAGGAGGAGGAGCGGCGGCTCGTTCATTGCTCATGCGAGCATCGAACTACCTCTGCAGTGGCTCTCTCCACCTTGACGAGCCAAAAGCACGCGCCCTCGCCACGGCCCGCAACGACAAGACTCGATGGGTGGTGCTCACACCGTGCCACCCATCACATGATCGATCGATGGGAGTTCTTCGCCGAGTTTGACTCTAGCGCCCGAGGCTCCATCTGTTTGGGACGCCTCGGCGTGAAATCAAGGGCGCGACTCCGTCATCTTCACCACCGTGTCCGTGAGCACAGTTACCACCGCCGCCTACTACATCCCCGAGTCATGGACCCATCATCGACTTGGGACACCGGATGAGAACGGCCGCGTGTCGAGATCGAGCACGAGGTGATGCGGATTTGGGATCTTCGCCACCGCTTCTTGCCAAGGTAACCAGAGGCGCAAATCGACTCTACATTCTTCACGTGCAGTGGCACAACCTCTCTCGCCGTCGTCGACGACGAGGCGTGGCGCGGCACGCAGCGCTTTGGGCACCTTTCACTTCGAGGCCCGGCGGCGGCTGCCACTGAAATGGTGCAAGGCCCGCCGTGCCTTGACCATGTGGGAGCGGTCGCGACGTCGCGTGTTGACGGCGCAGGCGACTCTTTCTACGGCGAATTTTCAAGCCAAGGAGAGGCTCGAGCTCGTGCATCGGACTTGTGTGGCTCGGTGACACCGCCACACCGAGGACGACGCTACTTCATGTCGCTAGTCGACGACCTCTCCCGCTACATGTGGGTGATGGTCCTCGGCAAAGCGGAGAGGTCGCGGACGCCATCGCGCGCACGCAGTCTGCCGTGGAGGCGAGCGCGCCGCAGCCGCGCGTCTGCGTCTGCATAACGGCGACCACGGCGGCGGCTAAATCGCGTCGCATCGCTGAGGCGATGAGCGGCATTCGCCACTACTCCGTCGCACCGCACCGCGCAGAACGGCGTCGTCGAGCGACGCAACCGCACGGCTGTGGGATGGCTCGCCCTCCTCGCGCAGAGGATGCCACCGCCCTCGGGGAGGCGGTGGTGACGACCGCCTACATCCTCAACCGCCGCCTAGGCGCCGACGGCAGGACGCCAGACGAGGCTTGGCATGGGCGCAAGCCGCGGTCTCCCACTTGCGGTCTTCGCTCCTCGCTCGCCAAGGAGCTTGGCCACATCGGTAAGCTCGACGGCAGAGCACTCCGAGTGTTCATCGGCACGCGAGGGCTCAAGGCCTACCGCTTTGGCACGACGCCGTGCGGCGCAGAGGGGTCGACTTCAAGACGCCGCACCCGCCGCGCGCATGGAGTCCGTTCGTCTTCTCCTCGCACTTGCGGCCAAAGAGATTGGCGCGTCCATCACATGGACGCCAAGTCCGCCTTCCTCATGGCGACTTGAAGGAGGAGGCCTACGTCCGTCACCGCCGGGATTCGCCATCCCGGCAAGGAGGGCAGGTTCTCGCTGCGCAAGGCCCTCACGGCTTGCGGCAGCACCACGAGCCCGAACGCTAAGCTGAACTCCACCCTCAAGCAAATGGTGTTCGGCAGAGCGCACACGCAGGTCGCGGTCTCACGGCGGGCAAAGCGGCAACGCCCTGCGGTGGCGCCTCACGTCGACGACTGGTGATCACCGCTCCAAGGAGGCCGAGGTCGGCGTTCAAGGCGGAGATGAAGACCGCCTTCGGATGAGCGATTTGGGGCTCTCTCCTTCTACCGGGATCGAGGTCCACCAGACAGCTCGATCTCCCTTCGTCGACCTTCGCCACGCGCGCACCGCCGAGCGAAGGCGGGCTCACCGATCGCAACCCACCCACTCCTATGGAGGAAAGGTGAAGCCGAGCCGCGACAAAGACGGCGGAGGAGGTGGACGCGACGCAATACCGGCGCATCGTGGCGACCTTCGCTACCTCGCCCACACACGTCCGGATTTGGCGTTCGCCGTCGCCTCGTCGGTCGGTTCATGCGGCACCGACGACGAGCATCGCAGCCGTGAAGAGGATCCTCCGCTATGTTGCGGGCACCTCCGACTACGGCTTGCACTACCCGAGGTGTCGCCGCGGCGCACTTCATCGGCACAGCGACGGCGACCACGCGGCGACATCGACACCGGCAAGAGCACAAGCGGGATTCTCTTCTTCCTCGGCAAGTGCCTCGTTAGTGGCGGCATCGGTCAGCGGCAGTGGTGGCCTGTCGGCTGTGAGGCCGAGTACATACGCTTCCACCACTTCGACTCAGCGCTCGCTCGCCGATCGCTGGTGATCTCTCGGCAGACACCGCGGTGGCGCTCGTGGTGGACAGCAAGTCCGCCTCGCTCGCAAAGAACCCGTTTTCCACTTAACGGAGCAAGCACATCCGGTGAAGTACCACTTCATCCGAGGCCGTTTGATGAAGGCAGATCAAGGCAAGCTACATCAACACCACGGATCGCCTTGCGGACCGCTCACCAAGCCTCTTGGGAGGGTCAAATTCTCGAGGTCCGCTCCAGATCGGATGGCTCAGATCCTCACAAGGAGACACACAAGACTTAGGGGAGAAATGATGGATAAGTCTTTGTGGTCTTTGTGTCAAGGACAAAGATCTACGTGTCAAGGACAAAGATCTTGAGCTTTAGGACAGCGCATCTTGAGTTTTAGGACAGCTTTAGACTAGCATCTTAGACTAGCTTTAGGACAGCTTTTGACTAGCATCTTAGACTAGCTTTAGGATAGCTTTTGACTAGCATCTAGGACTAGCATCTTAGCATATGCCTGGCTGGTTAGCAGCCTATAAATTTGTATCCCCAACCCCTCAGGTTGGCATGCCATTGTGTGAGAAATAAACCCAGAAAATTGCCCCATCTCCAAGTGTCATCCTCTCGATGAGAGTAAGGATCTTGTTATCACCAAGAGCAAGAATCAAGCGACTAACATAGCAGACCACCCGAGCGGCGGCAGGTAGCGGGCAGGGACGGCCCAACCGGCAACAAAGAATGGTGGCAGGTAGAGGCCGAGGCGGCGGCGCGGCACTGACTGGACGGAGGCAACCCAGCGGCAGAATGGCGTGGCGGCACAAGCAGCGGCAGAATAGATCAGATTAGGGTTTTAACCCTAGCTCTGATACCATGTTATGAATATTGTGCATGTATTCATAAGGCCCAAAGGGCAATATATATAGAGGTACAAGGGGAATATATAGAAGGAATACAAGGCATATTAGGAAACAAATAACAGTCCTAATCTGTTTCCTATTCTATCCTTAACAAAAAGAACATATTTTATTACGAGAATTTAACTTGATCTGTCTTAAAATATGTAACATTTAAGATATGTTGAGCCTCAACAATCAACATTGATATTCATTTAACTAGGACTAAATTTGAAAATCTACAGAGCTAACTGTCCTTGAAGTTACATTGAACTGAATATTAGTAAATGAGAGTTTGAGATTTAGAAGAACCACAAAGATGTTCTACTTTTAATGGGTCATAATGTACAGAACAATGAAGTCATTCTGCAGAATTTTTAAGATTCCGGCTCTAAAAGCAGCAATCGTTCTGCAGGATTTTGTGATACTCTGGTTCTATACCCCCAAAAAAATGGCTCACGGGCCTTCTACATTCTGTTAGGGGATGTATAAACTTTAAATACACCCTAACCCAACCTTCTATCCTAAATTTGTTTGCACATACAAGTGAAATAAAGAAGAGAAATGGCATAATATTTTCCATGAGGCAGGCACCAATTTGTTACTCAAAACCCAAAAATTGAATAACTGGCCACACATGAAATAAAAGAAGCTGAGAGTTAATACCGAACTGCAAGGTTGAGTCTGCAATCTCGAAATTTCACTAGTGAAAGTGGTTAAGAGAAATCCTTCAAGCTCTGTGGTTAAGAGAAATCCTTCAAGCCATAACACGTAAGAAATTGAAGCAAACAACTTTATAGCACAATGTATAGCCTTGAGAGAAAATACTAAGGACAACCACCATATAATTGTCCTAAAATGCATCAATAAGACGAAGTGCTTCATTACCACCCAACTGCAAACAAAGCATGTGCACAAAAGATCAATATTTCTCAGCTTGTATTTTTTTTAATAAAGTTGGGAAGCCATGCCAAACAATTGGATGCATATAAAGGTTATATGTCACTTTTTATTGTACTTTCGCTACAGCCCATTTTCTAAACTCTTCCTGCCTGTTCAGTATGCTGGCTCCAATCTAATTTTGGCAACCAACACAGAATTGAACCATAAAACTGCAGAACTTGAGCCCAAAAAACTAACTAGGCGCCTACAAGAAATATCCAATAATTCACTGTTCAAAACAACATGCCAGCTCCGGAATAATATCGGCAAGCTAACAGATAATTGAACCATATAAGACAACAAGAATTGGGTCAAGAGACTGAGAAACTAACTAATCCAAAAACCAAATATCCAATCTTTTACGTGGTTCAGAAACAAAAACGTGTTCGTATTTGGGGGGGAAAAGAGACTTACACGGCCAAGAACTTGGCTCCAACTCTGGCCCACAATCTTCAAGATAGCAGCGGTTCAGCTACTGTAAAATAGCAAGCTGGCAGAGGAGATACTAAAGAAAAACTACAACACAAACAAGGAAGTGCTGGAATCTCAAGCTTCATTGAGAATTAGCAGGCAGAACCAACTGATTTTCGACTAGGCACACATTACTAATGATGTTTCTAAATGGTCCATACTTATAATTACTAGAAGGAACTAGAAGATATAAGAACAGTACAGTTCAAAAACAAGGATGCCACCATTCATGAAAAACAAGCAATTTTCCAGGAAGGGGGAAAGGATGTACTTTGTTTATATATGTAGGACAGTAGGAGAACCAAGACGCAAACTAATAGCAATGAGATGCTCCCCTAGTTCATTGTCCAGTGTGTTGATCCGTCCATACTTGTTCGTGCTCATAAATGTCAAATCAATAAATTTTCAGGATTAGAAGACATAAATAAGCAAACCATACGATTTAGAGGGGAGGAAAATATAATTGCAGATTAGTAGCAACTCGCAAGCAAAGGGAAAGACAACAAGAATGTATAGATCAAACACAGTCAAATGAAAGCTAAGAAGCCTCAATTAATAATGAGAAGATACTAATAAAAAGAACATCTAGCGAAGAACAAAACACAAGGAAAAATAGCTCTTTTGCTGTATTTCTTTCAGCCGTTTGCATATCATTGCCAACTGTAGTAAGTATATAGAACTTACTGATAAAAAACATGAAAATTAACATTGTTTTTGGCATTGAATATATAAAAGAACATATTTTATTATGAGAATTTAACTTGATCTGTCTTAAAATGAGAAGGGTATCCAAATATGCATACTCTTAACATTTAAGATATGTAACATTTAAGATATGTTGAGCCTCAACAATCAACATTGATATTCATTTAACTAGGACTAAATTTGAAAATCTACAGAGCTAACTGTCCTTGAAGTTACATTGAACTGAATATTAGTAATTGAGAGTTTGAGATTTAGAAGAACCACAGCATGTTCTACTTTTAATGGGTCATAATGTACAGGAACAGCGAAGTCATTCTGCAGAATTTTTTAAGATTCCGGCTCTAAAAGCAGCAATCGTTCTGCAGGATTTTGTGATACTCTTGTTCTATACCCCCAAAAAAATGGCTCACGGGCCTTCTACATTCTGTTAGGGGATGAACAAACTTTAGATACACCCTAACCCAACCCATCTATCCTAAATTTGTATGCACATACAAGTGAAATAAAGAAGAGAAATGGCATAATATTTTCCATGATGCAGGCACCAATTTGTTATTCAACACCCAAAAATTTAATAACTGGCCGCACATGAAATAAAAGAAGCTGAGAGTTAATACCGAACTGCAAGGTTGAGTCTGCAATCTCGAAATTTCACTACTGAAAGCCATGCATCTGTGGTTAAGAGGAAATCCTTCAGGCCATAACACGTAAGAAATTGAAGCAAACAACATTATAGCACAATGTATAGCCTTGAGAGAAAATACTAAGGACAACCACCATATAATTGTCCTTAAAATGCATCAATAAGACGAAGTGCTTCATTACCACCCAACTGCAAACAAAGCATGTGCACAAAAGTTCAATATTTCTCAGCTTGTATTTTTTTTTAATAAAGTTGGGAAGCCATGACAAACAATTGGATGCATATAAAGGTTATATGCCACTTTTTATTGTACTTTCGCTACATCCCATTTTGTAAACTCTTCCTGCCTGTTCAGTATGCTGGCTCCAATCTAATTTTGGCAACCAACACAGAATTGAACCGTAAAACTGCAGAACTTGAGCCCAAAAAACTAACTAGGCGCCTACAAGAAATATCCAATAATTCACTGTTCAAAACAACATGCCAGCTTCGGAATAATATCGGCAAGCTAACAGATAATTGAACCATATAAAACAACAAGAATTGGGTCAAGAGACTGAGAAACTAACTAATCCAAAAACCAAATATCCAATCTTTTACGTGGTTCAGAAACAAAAACGTGTTCGTATTTGGGGGGAAAAAGAGACTTACACGGCCAAGAACTTGGCTCCAACTCTGGCCCACAATCTTCAAGATAGCTGCGATTCGGCTACTGTAAAATAGCAAGCTGGCAGAGGAGATACTAAAGAAAAACTACAACACAAACAAGGATGTGCTGGAATCTCAAGCTCCATTGAGAATTAGCAGGCAGAACCAACTGATTTTCGACTAGGCACACATTACTAATGATGTTTCTAAATGGTCCATACTTACAATTACTAGAAGGAACTAGAAGATATCTGAACAGTACAGTTCAAAAACAAGGATGCCACCAATCATGAAAAACAAGCAATTTTCCAGCAAGGGGAAAAACAAGCAATTTTCTTCCCCTGCAGCCTCTCGCCACACCCGTTAAGGCTACGGGGAGACAGGTAATGCCGGCGGAATCGCGGCGGCGCCGGGGGGGGGGGGGTTGTCACGAGGCGCCACTGCCTTACCTCCACTTCTTGCGCCTCGTCGCCAATTCCTTTTCTTAGGAATCACCGTCGATGCAGAGGGAGAGAAAGAACTCCACTACTTGTGGTTGCCTTCCCCTCGCCAAACGCCGCAACCTCGCCGTGATACGCCAACGCGCACGCGGAATTTGGGCGCTGCTCCTCCTCCAGACTCCCTCCACTACTTCTCGCCCTCGATCTCTTTCGCCGCTGCTTAAGCTGCCTCCCGCTTCCCCTCGTCTTCCTCTTGACCGGCGAGGGAGTGCGCCTGTGCTCGGCCGCCTCCGACTCCACGGCCGCCGCTGCTCTCGTCGAAGAAATAGGAGAAGGGCGGAGAGGGAGAAGATTCTTGCCCCCTCCACTGCCACCGCCGCGCCGCCGCCTCGCCGCACCCGTTCATGGCTATGGGGAGACAGGCAATGCCGACGGAATCGGGGGAGACACGAGGCACCACAGCCTCAGCGCCATCCCGCCTCCCCTCGTCCCCCTCGTTGCCATCGATGCCGAGGGAGAGGGAGAACTCCACCTCGTTCGGTTGACTTCGCCTCGACCAACGGGCCACCACGCCCACTCCGCCATTCGCCGACACGCACGAAGACTTCGGGAACTGCTCCTGTTCTGGCCTCCCTCCACTCCTTGTCCCCTCGCTTTCTTCCGCCGCCTCGGGTACGCACGAGCCGGCTGCCGAAGCGGAAGGCGGAGGGGATATGGGGGAGGGCGACGGGGTGCCGCCTTCAAGCTCCCTCCTCTCGTCCTCCTCTTCGCCTCAGGCGGGAATTGCACTTCTTCTCGGGCTCGGCCGCGTCCGACTCCACGGCCGCCGCTGCTCAGAAGGGGGTTTTATGTGGGAAATGAGAGAAATAGAAGGGTCTCTTGGCTATTTAGCTGGCACCTTGTGACCGTTGGATGCGAAGGCACCGCCTCTCTCCAGGATATGACCGTTGGACGAAGCTTCGTAGGGGCTACTTTTGAAATTGTGCTATGAAGGGAGGAAGGAATGGAACTTTTTTTTAGACGGTGACACCGTTTAGGGTATCTCCAATGGTCTGAGTCAGCTAGCTATATACATGTACATATCAGCATATATCCTATGTGGAGGAAAGAGAGTATGCAAAAAAATCGAGCCAGCTCTTCCTTAAGCACTAGTCTATAACGCCAAACGAGGCAGCCTCTATAAATTCTGTGTATGCATGTAAGTATGAAATAGCTATCCTTATAGATAGTTCTTTAGAATGCTAGCTTTAGTGTGTACTATATAGATGATGTGGAAGTCTTATAGTTAGTTACTAGCTATAACCATTGGAGATGCCCTTAGGGTATGTTTGAAACGCAATAATTTCGCAGTAAACAGTATAATCATACAGAAATCCTCAACAAAATCCATGTTTCAAACACGGCTTTGTGTAATTTTAGCCACTCAAATCAACGACAGTTCTTTACCTTTTTTTTCTTTTGGATGTACTAGCTCTAGTATTTTGGTCCGAATTTTCTATCTTACAAGAAAATTTTAGTAACTAAAAAATACTAGTAAAAAAATGGTGGCATCGGTGCTGCAGCAACTCTGCTTTGTCCTACCCTACCTGTCTCCTCAGGGACATTCGTAGTGAGTTGACTAATTGCTTTTTGTTGTAGCTGAAGTCTTTTGACTGAAAATAAATAGTAATATTTGAAAGAAATGACTTTTAAGAGGAAACAAGTAGTGTAGAAAGCGAGAAAGAGATACATACGTGGAACAGGAACGCTAGGAGTAGGGTATATTATGCTTCCGTGCCTTTCTAACTTATCCTCAGAATGAGAAAAAACAAGAGAAATAAAGAAATCGTTTTGAGAAGCTAGATGTCCATTAACATTTAAACTGTTAGAAAACCTAGGCTTGGACCAGTAAGCCCAACCCATTGGTGGACACCCTCTACCTAGTCTATAAATAGGGGGTCTCAATTGTTATTATGTGTACCTTATATAAAATAAAGAAAAGCAATAAAGAAGAAGGAGCACCTCATCTCTCTATGTTCAATTTTTGCATTATTCTATGATTATTCTGTATTTGATCTATCTACTTTGGCATAGGAGGAATCGATCGAACTGGACTCGCCAGCGACGGTTCCTCAACAAGTTATCAGCACAAATCGCTTTGGTGGATCACAAGGTAATCACTCGCAGATTGAATTGCCTAATCTAGATCGCTTTAAATTCTGCAAAATTTCACTTTCTAGATAATTTTTCTACGGTGCAAATCCACTCTAAATCTACCGTGAGCAGACTTGAAGTCGCCGGCCAAGCCGATCGGTAGATTTGTGCAAAAGAGTAGATGTTGATTGCACTGTAGATTGAAAAGAAAGGCATGCGCGCCGACCGTATGCGCCGCACGAACCACTGGACGGCCACCCGCACGGTCGCCCAAGCTGTCGCGCTGCCCGCACGCGACCGAACGTGCTGATGTCCGTCACGCTGTCCATCTGTGTCGCCTGCATGTGGCCACCTGAGCACTGCCCGCATGGCCAAGCCGCCGTCAACTTTGAGATGGGCCATGTCGGCCTCGCATGGCCGAGCCGCCTCAGAACAGCGCCATCGCCGGCTTCGCACGGCTGGCACTACTATTGGGCGCCCGCATGCACTGCCGAACCGCCGTGCACCTCGTTGCCATGCCGTTCAGTGGTTGTGCGCTATTCGGATGCCGCGTCGCCATGCGTGCCACTGCACGAGGCCACGCTGCCGGCCCCTCTGCGCCATGTCGACCCTCCGCCGCTGGCCCCGCATGGTCGCTGCCGCCGCTTGGCCTCGGGCCATCGTGCCACCACTCCCGCATGAGCCCGGTTGCTCACACCGACGCGACGAGCCGCCGGCCGCCGCGCACCGCCGCCACGCACGAGCCGCCGCCCGCCCTTGCGATGCCATCGCTCCCGCATGAGCCCCTGCCACTCTCACCGACGCATGAGCCGTCGGCCGCTCGCGCATCGCCGCCACTCCCGCACAAGTTGCTGTCTGGCCGCCGTATTCCAGCCGCCTCGTACCTACGCCACTGGCACCCGATCGTATTACGCTTGCGCCGCCGTGTCTCAACCGCCCTGCGCCTCCGCCGCCACCATGTGTGAATCGAGGTAGGGGAAACCCTACCCCTCCCATTTGACCGGACTCAAATGGGCCAAACGGGCCGGGACAGGGCCAGGGAAGTGAGTGAAAAAAGGAGGGGAGCGGGCCAGTGCTAGAAATTTGCAAAAGGGCCCACGAAATATCAGGAAATTGCATGAAATTTTTTTTCAAAATTGAAAATTAGCATATAAGCCCTCAGGAATTGTAGAATGCACTGAAAATTCATATTCCAGCAAAAAGGGCCTCGAAAATTCAAATTTTGAATTGTTTTTCGCATTTGAAGCATGTTTAGCACTATCATTATTACTTTATATGTTTTCTGTATTCATTTATTGTTTTGATTAATCGTAATTATTTAAATTGCCTTTAATCACAAAAATTAATAGGAAAATTATAGAAAATGCATAGAAAATTCTGGAACATTACGAGAACCTTTTGTACCATTGTCCAATTTATTTTATGCAGTAAATTTATATATTCCTTTCATACATATGTAGATGATGGGCATCGCGAACAGGGAGTTTGAGGAGTTGGCCTAGAATGGCCAAAATTACTTGACTTGGGCATCTGATGTTGAGATCGTACATGGAGCCAGGAAGCTCCGCGCTGCCATCGGGATTGGTGTACCACAGGATGCCAAACCCACACCTGAGAAGAATGATCAGGCACTTCACTTCCTCAGGCACCACCTCTGTCTTAGTCTCAAGAATAAGTACATGGCAAAGAAGAGAGCGCTAGCATTATAGACTACACTCAAGAAGCGATTCAAGAAGCTAAAGTACACTATTCTCCCTCAGGCACAGTAAGAGTGGATCCGACTGAGGTTTGCTGATTTCAAAACGGTTAGGGAGTACAACTCTGCTATACACAGAATTTGTACCTCTCTTCAACTTTGTGGTAGGCAGATCACAGATGAGCAGAAGATTGAGAATACCCTCTTCACCTTCCACTCCAATGCAGTGCAGTTTGCGCGCAACTATCATCAAAATGGCTATAAGGAGTATGCTGAGTTGATTGATATCATGCAGGTTGCAGAAGTTTAGGATGAAGTTCTTTGTAAGAACTTTATCGCACAGCCACCTAGGAGCTCCGTTGGCTATGAGGCCAACGTTGGGAGCTACAAGGTGCGAAAGCCTATAATGAAGAAAAGGGGAAAGAAGGGCAAAGCCGCAGCCCAGAAAGGCAAGTCAAATACTCCACATGAGAATAAGGCCAGCAAATCGAAGTGGGACGACAAGCCCTATGGTCAGCAAGACCAAACCTGCTACAAGTGTGGCAAGTGGGGGCACTGGTCGCAGATCTGTAAAGAGCTGCAACACGTCATCGATGCATTCCAAGCTAAAAAGAAGAAGGGCAGCATGAAACCCACTTTGCCTTTGTTGAGGGGGGAGAGTTCTCAGCATCTGCCTACACCAATGGAGATTGACTCCACTCCTACAGCAGCACCTCCTCTTGACATTTTAGCTACTGCCGCCATGATTTCCCAAGAAGAGCATCTCACCCCTGAGAAGATAGCAGCCGAAGTTTCTAGCTTTTTAGCAGATTTAGTCTAATGCACAGAATGCATTTAGAGTGTAATTATTATTTATTTAATGTGTGGAAGGAATGAGCTAGATTTTGCATTGTCGATACTCAAACAATTCATTTTTCTTGTGATGGTTGGATGATATTGAATAATTCACTTATTTATTCAGTTGATAATGGCATGATATGTTTTAATATTTAAAATATTTTACTAATGTGATTGATTGTCTTCTACTGCATATTAATAAAGTACTTTATATTAGAACGCGTGTGGCACCCTATGGAGGAAGTGTGCTTAGTTAACAGCGGCACAACGAAACCATCTTGAGAGAGACAAAATTCTTTCAGTCGATTAGCAAGAATGCTAGCAAATTTACAACAATCACCGGTAGTGACGCTTGTATAATAGGCTCAAGAAGAGCCACAATTATAATAGACCATCGATATATAGCATCCATTCACCAATGCAACTAGCGCAAGGGTCAGCACCAAAAATTTCTCATCTCCAGAGGTTTGGGTGCAAGATTTATGTACCTATACCCCCTCCATAGCGTACAGCAATGGGCCCTCTCCGAAAGTCTAGGATATACGTTGGTTATGAGACAGCATCCATATTTAGGTATTTGGATCACATGATAGGAGAAATGCATACGACCCATTTCGCCGATAGTATATTTGATGAGGATAGTTTCCCGACATTAGGAGGAGGAAATAAATTCCTTGATGAAAAATGTCAGAAAATTACGTGGCAATCTACAGGAATCCATGCACATGACTCACGCACTAGTGAAGTAAATAGAGAAGTCCAAAGATCATTGACTTGCAAGCATTAGCAAACCAACTGCCGGGCCACTTTAGTGATTTAAAAAACATAACTAAGTCGCATGTGCCAGCACGTAACGCACCGGAGAGGGTTGAAATACCAAAGAAAGCTGAAGGTATCCCTAATTCCATCTAGAGGCCTCAGAATAAAAAGGACAAGAACTCTAGCCCCTCGAATCCCAAAAACTGGTGACACCTAATGAAAAAGGATAAGAAGGACATGACACAGCCATGACACAGCCAATCACTGAAGTTCCACAGAATCAGAAGAGGAGCTAGTTGAGATCTGGCAGTAGTATGGCACCTTCAAAAATGGGCATACTGGATCTGAACATTCCCATGGAGGGAGAAATCAGCATGGATGTGTGTGCACACATTGGAGCTGAAAAACTAAAGGGACTTGCCCCCGAACTGGAAGGAGTGCCAGCAAGTAGAAGCACTAGAAGAACTAGCCCATGATGAAATAGCTATAAACTATGTGCACACAGGAGAATCTATGAATAGGACAACAACCAATGTTGATATTTATTTTGCAAAGAAAATTGCAACAATCATCGATCTGATCCAGAGCCTGTATCGCTCGCTGAATGTAAGAAAAGATCAGATTAGGAGGATTGAAACAAAGCAATAGAAACTGAATTATTATCTCTGAACAAAAGAGAAGTGTTTGGGCCTAGAAGCCACACGCCTCCCCGTGTGCACCCTGTAGGGTATAAATGGGTATTTGTTCAAAAGAGAAATGGAAGAAATGAAGTTGTAAGATATAAAGTAAGACTTGTTGCACAAGGTTTCACTCAATGACCAAGAGTTAATTATGAAGAAACATATTCCCCGGTCATGGATAGTATTACCTTTAGATATTTAATCTCAATGGCAGTAAACCTAAATTTAGAAATGAAATTGATGGATGTGGTAATGGCATACCTTTTTTGGATACCTAGATTTGTACATTTATATGAAAATGCCTGAAGGCATCCCTGTCCCAAACCATGACAAAGCAAATAGAAGCCTATATAGTGTGAAAATTAGAAAATCACTATATGGACTTAAACAATCAAGCAGGATGTGGTATAATTTCTTAAGTGACTTTCTATGCAAGAAAGGCTATACGAACAATAAGGATTGTCCCTATGTATTTATACAATGATCTAGAATGGATTTTGTATAATCTCAGTATATGTAGATGATCTGAATATCATCGGAACCCTAAAAGATATAAAGGAAGCAAGCTCTTACTTGGAGTCAGAGTTCGAAATGAAAGATTTGGGTAAAACCAAATACAGCTTAGGCTTGCAGCTTGAGCATGTCCCGGAAGGAATATTAATACATCAATCCGCATACACTCAAAAGGTGTTAGAAAGGTTTAGCTTTGAAAAGGCATACCCTTCGAAGGTACCAATGGTCGGGAGATCTTTGCAGCAAGACAAGGATCCGTACAGACCTAGAGAAGAGGGGGAGGAAGTTCTAGGACCGGAATTCCCATACTGTTGGACCGAAATGGCGACAGAGGGGGGGTGAATGTCGATTTTTGAAACTTGCCCTACCCCAAAAGAAACTCCTCTTCAATAGTTATGGAAGCTATGAAACTGAGTTCAAGGGATCTTTGGAAACCTAGACTTACAGAGAGGAAAGCTAGGGAAAAGAGATCGACACCCAAGGGAAAAACCAAAAGGCAGCATAAATCACCAAGGGGCCGGACTGACTTGAATGCTCCAGGCGGTCAGACCGCTATGGCCAGGCCGGTCTGACCGGTCTTTTGCCGCCGATCAGACCGCTGGCCAAATGCCGGTCTGACCGCCATACATATTCTGGTCTGATCGCTCTTCGAAAATTTAGAACAACAAAAGGCTAAAATTTCAGAGCAAAAACAAGACTTTGCACAGAGAGAAAATTGAGGTCTTTCTACTAGATTTCTCAGCCCAGAAATAAAAGATAATGACCTAAATAGCCAGAGGAGCAAGGGGAACCAAAAGAGACCAACTCAAAAGCAAGAATTAGGGAAATTGATCAAAAACTAAAAATGAACTGAGAGCTGCATGAAAACTCAAATTCCCATTTAATCTCTGATCCTTTGGCCATGAAGCTTTGAAGATAGCTACTTAATAGCCTCAGAACTCAACATGCCAAGTTTCATGCCATGTCATGAGGGGAATCAAGATTCTCACCAAAACCCTAGAAATGAGAACATGAACACAGGAAGGCAAAAATGAGGTTCTTGCAAATCAATCGAATTGCTCTTGGAACTAGATAACCAAAGGGTCTAGAAATGCAATTCCATCACAGAGCAACCCATTTTGCCACTCCCCAGCAAGAATCGAGCCAAAACACAAAAATCAAGAAATCAAGCAGAGAGGACATCGAAGGCAAAAACCAACAGAGAGACAGGAGCTTGATCAAACTTAAACAGAACCATCTTAGATTGATATTGAGGAAGAGATATACATGATTACATAGGAGAAACAACTCACACCCTCCCTACTTCCCCATACATGCTTGAATGATCAAGAACTCACTACATCCTCACTCAAGAACACATACAGGGGACACAGGGAAAACCAACGTAGCTCTGCCCACTCCTACCAACTCTCACCAACTAAAACCCCAAAGCAAAACAACCTCTCCAAAGGCTCTTTTGACTAAGGCAAAACCCTAACTCTCTCCCAAAGCCATGCATACAACCAGGAATTCACTCCTATTTATAGTCTTTGGCTAACGGGTCTCCAACCCGTTACGCCCACTAAATCCCTAATGGAACCGCCTCCACCTGTGCATCTTTGCGCTTTTACCGAAACGCCCCTCCTGCACCTTCCGGGAAGCTTCCGCGTCTCTTGTCGTCCAAGCCTCGCAACCACCTCGAGTCTCCGCTGTCTTCGACATATCCGACCATTCTGACCTCGACATCGCCTGTGTCTAGTCCGGTCACCCCGTGCCTCGCCACGACTCCGCCTCGACGTCCTGCAGCCATCACAGACAAGAAACACATCACATAGCACCGCTCGATACATGTAAACACAATTGCATTAATGAAATCACATTAAGCATGAAATAGCCCAAACCTGTCATATCAACAGAATATGTATCCTGATCACTTTGACCAGGTTTGACCAAGTCCGACCGAGGCCGATTGCACCACGCAACGACATGGTCCAAACCACACAAACCAAACTCGACTTACCTAAACCGATGTCAATTACTCATCACACACATGGGGTCATAACCACATGGTCTCTCACATACTTAAGTGCAGCAGGAGCACTTATGTATTTAGCAAACTGCAGTAGACTGGATGTTGCATTTGCCGTAAATCTATTAATAAGGTATAATGTAGAACCTACCAAAAGGTATTGACAGGGAATAAAGGACATTTTTCGATACCTCTAAGGAAGCAAAGATCTGGGACTATTATATAGAAAGAACTAAGACTTGAATATGACTAGCTATGCGGATGCCGGGTACCTGTCAGACCCACATACAGCTAGGTCACAGATAGGTTATGTATTCCTATGTAGTGGAACTGTAATTTCATAGAAATCATCAAAGCAAAGTCTTATATCGACCTCAATTAACCACTCGAAAATCATAGTACTGTATGAGAGCACACAAGAATGTTCTTGGCTTCAACGAATGATTCACCACATTCAGTAGTCATGTGGATTAAATATTATACAAGCTCTCACAATTATCTATGAAGATAATGCAGTTTGTGTTGCACAAGTGTAGATGGGCTACGTGAAGAGTCATCTCACAAAGCATATCAATCCCAATTTCTTCTATGCTCATGAATTGCGAAAGATGGACGAAATTGAGATACTACATACTAAGTCATGTGAAAATCTTGCATATTTATTCACTAAGTCATTTCCAGCATCTAATTTTGAAAGATGTGTACGTGGAATTGGAATGATGAGACTTAGAGAAGTACAGAATTCAGGGGGAGACTCCTCATGAGTTCACTATTAAAACTTGATCATGAAGATCTAGTACCCAAAGAATAAATCCTGTAGATTGAATGAAATTGGGTAGATTGTACTCTTTTTCCCTTGACGAGTTTTTCTGAAGTCTCTCGTCCAAGGTTTTTAATAATGCAATTCGTGTAACACAATATAACATGTATCATGTACTCTTTTTTCAAATTTTTCCCATAAGGTTTTATGGAGTTTTGATGAGGCATTGTAACAACCCAAATTTTTACTAAAATAAATAAATAATAAAAATTGATTAAAATAAAATTTTAAATTAAAATAAGTATTTTTGTGCCTAAAATTTCTTTTTGGATTTGCCCTGAATTTCTGTTTTGAAAAAGCTGGATTTGAAAGGTATTTTAACTGAAAGCCCAAAAATATTTATTAAATAAAATAATATTTTGATTTTCTATAAAACTCCTATGTCAAATTAATTATTTGGAGTTATTTGGCTCTTATTTGGTTTCTTGGATTTTTTAGAGTTTGAAAATGTATTTTTGAAATTAAAAGTATTTTAAAGTATGAAAATCAAATACCAACATTAGTTGGAAATGATTTTATTATGTCCAAAAAGTATCCAGGAGGTTCTCTGAATTTTTCTGGAATTTTCGGAGTTTATTTTGTATTTTTTCTGAGCCTTATTGAATTTATTGTGCTTTTCAGAAAAACCCAGAAATCAGAAAATAGAATTAAAATTTCCCCTCCCCCTTCAGCCGCCACGTGGACGGCCAGATGACCGCCCACGTCACCTCTCCCGGCCACCCCCTCCATCCCGCCTACCCCCTCCCGATGCCCGCCACGTCGCCCCCTCGGCCAATCCGCTCCGCCCGCCCGTGCTTCTCCCTCCGCCACCGGATCCGCCCCCTTGGCCACGTGGCCTCATCCCCGCCACGCATGCCTCCCCGCTCCTCTCTCTCTCTCGCTGCGCCCCGGCCCCACCTGTCGGCGCGCCTCCCCTCCGCTCTCCGTCTCTCTGCCCCCAGGCCCCACCGTCGGCCGCTTCTCCCCTCTCTGCGCCCGGGCCTGCTGCCGGCCGCCCTCGCCGCCCTTCTTCCACCTCGCGCCGCCGCCCACAACCGCCTCTCCGCCCTACCCGGTTGCTCCCACTCCCCGAGCTCGCCGCCCCCCGTCTCCTTCGTGCGCCGCACGACCCGCGCCCACGCACCCACCTCCTCCCCGCTTTCTCCGCGCCCTATCTCCCCGATTCGGCCGCAACCGCCACGCCCACTCCACCGCGCGGCGAGAAATTCGCGGTGTCTCTCCCCTCCCGGCCCCTATAAAGCCGCCCGGCCTCCTCTCCCGCACTTCACCCTCTGCCCTCCTCCTCCCCTCCCGAGCGCCCCACCGCTTGCGCCAGCCCCTAAGCCGTCGCCGCCGTCCTCGCCGCCGGTCGCCTCGGTGCTGCCGAGCCCGCGACACGGTGAGCTGCCTCCCCTCGGCCTCCTCTCCCCTCGCCGCTCGGCTCTGCGTGCCGCCGCTGAGCGCCGGCGAGCACTCGGCTCGGCGCCGCTCTGGCCGGCCTGCCACGTCGTGATCGGGCCGGCGTGGGTGCCACGCCTCCGGCCACGTCGGCCCATCTCGCCCCCGTCAGCGCCACCTCACACCCCCGCCACCTCAGTCCCTCCCCGAGTCCATGGACTCAGTGCACATGATCCCGGGCCCACCTGCCAGTCAAACCATCCCTAGGGCTGACGCCAGCTGATGCAGTTATCTGGATTTTTCAGTTGAAAAATAATTCGGCTGAAATAGAAATTCCCTGCTGACGCAATAATTCAGATTTTCCTTTAGGAAAATAATTCCAGCAATTCCTCTTTTTCTTTTTCTCTGAATTTAATCTTCCCGGAGTCCGTTCTTCTTCGTCCTAACTCCGATTTGGCCCTTTCAAATTTCTAAATTCATCAAAAATTCCCCTCTATCCATTTGCAGCCTCAATTCAAATATTTGAAGTCAATTTAAATTTATTTTGAATTTATTTGAATTTGGTGGGTTATTTTCACGTGTAGACTTCGAAGATTCGGGAAAATTCGACGACGAAGGTTTGAACCAAGTTGAAGAGCAAGTCAAGTCACACTCCTTGATCATGTTGATCCCAGTTTTCAAAATAAAATTATATTGATTTAAATTATATTGCATGCATATTTCTATTCAACGTATTTCAATTCAGTTTTAAATTTAGTTATTGTCTAATTGTTAATTCCTCCTTTGATATTGAATCTCCTTTATACCTTGTCACCCTAGAATTAAACCCTAGTTAGTACATTAGTATTGACTAGAGAGATATTAAATCAAATGCTTAGACCTGCATAGATATAATCTTGGTTTTGGGATGTCTTTCACATAAAATGATGACCCTTTTTACATAAAATGATATGTACTCTTGACTTTGGTGAGTCAAGGAGGTTTATGGAATTATTTTGAAAATAAAATACAAAACTGGTTTAGACTTAGGCTATTGGTTAGAGTGGTGGGTGCAGGCATGCCCTGTTGGTTGGAGCCGCAGTGGTTGATTGTCGTGCACAGGGGTATGTGGTTGGGCCTAAGTCAATTAAGGACCGGTCTGTGAGCTACTGTTGCAAAGCCCTATCGTACTACCACATGGCTGGTATGGGATAGCCCTGGTTGAATAATTTGTGAAGTCCCAATCTGAGTCAAGTCGTAGGTTGAAAGTGAGCGTGGTTGGTGCCATGTGAAGTCTCACTTGGGCGAGCGTGGTTAAGCCATGAGAAGTCTCGTCTAGGCTCAAGAGGGGGTCCTGGTTTGGTGGATTCCTTACTGGGGTGGAACCTTAGAGTTGGCTCGACCAGATTGAAGGCTTTGCATTGTAAAGGCCTTATCACGACTCCTCGCCGCACACCTAAGGAAGTGTGTAAACCGGTGGCAATATGTGATGATCGTGTCTTGTGGGTAAAGCTGTACAACCTCTGCAGAGTGTATAATCTATCCTGGATAGCCGTGCCCACGGTCATAGGCATGCTGAGTAAGAGTTTTTCATGGATTAGACTTTGTTTTTCAAAATATTTTTGAAAACCTTGTAGATGGATGGAATCCACGAGAGATGAAAACCTTACGGATGGATGGAATCCGTGAGAGATTGAAACCTGGTGGATGGATGGAATCCATCGAGCGCTTGATGAAAGCGTGTGGATGGATGGAATCTATCGTGAGCTTTTGGAAAAGATGGTCGGGTGGGATGCCCGTGGATAGGTTGGTGTTTGGTCGGAGCCGGCACTGACGGTATTATTTTTAATTACAAGTATTATTTTTACTTACTGTATTAAATTCAGCAGTTTCAATCTATTTACTGTATTTCATAAATGCTGGTTTATGCAAACTAACCCTATAAGCCTTCCATTGAAGCCTTTATCATTATGGTGTATTTTCCGTGTGACTTGCGTAGTACAAGTTTGTAGTCACCTTGCTTTTTCCACACAGAGAAGGAAGACGTCAACTACGGTGAAGATCTGGACGAGTAGGCGCGTTTCTTGTCGTTTGCTGTGGCGAGCTTGGGCTTCGCTATTTATCAATTTGCTTCCGCAGTTATTTCCTTTATTTATATTTGCCAATGGGCGTTGATGTAAGACTTGGCCATAAGGCCGTACTCTTTATTTAATATATTAAGTCATTTGTGCTTGGTAATTATCTTTGTTGTTACTGTGTGCACTAGCTGATCCTAGACTAGTGCGATTTACACAGAGGATCCAGGAGTCGTTACTCCGGGTTCCGACAAAGGTGGTATCAAAGCCATGACGATACTAAGATGCGACCGTAGGTAGAGTAGAATGGTTTGACCATAAGGACTTATTTTCTTATAAATAATATTTTCACAAATATACATATGTGTGTTTATATATACACATGTACGCTTATTCTTACCCCTCAATCTTTTCTTTCTCTCATCCCTCAACTCTTCCTCTTCCTTGTTGTTATCATTCAAAAACACGTTTCTGACTTCCCCCTCCTCTAAAACAATTGTAGATGGACACTTTCGATGTTGCACCCACTGATGGATGGAGTAGAGGCCTTCTTCGACTACTTCATCGTTTGGGTTTCCGACGTCGAGCCTTCTTCCTGCATAAAGTAGAACGCCATGGAGACCGGACAATGGGATATCACCTCACTCTACTCATCACCAAGCAAACTGAACAAGGAAATCTGCGTCTCCGCTTCAAGGGAAATGGATACACGTTTGAGAGGGCTAGACAAGAAGCCTCTCGTAAAGCAGTTCTTCGCCTTTGCCGCCTTTTCAGCCTCCGCATTGAAGGATCACGAGTTGTATCTCGAGAGCCACGCAGGATGACCCCGAGGCGACCCTTACCCATTTAGGATGAGTTGTTAGGCTAGTTAATAAGACGTTGTTATGAGCTGTCAAGCTTTCTCTTTTGTCGGCAGCCGTAATTAATACTTATTATGAGATTAATAAAGGTTTTATTAAAGTCAAAATTTTGTTTTGGGTTGTGCAAAATATCCCCCATCCTTCCTTTGCCTTGAGTCTCCTCTCTCCCAATTCTTAAAAGCAACCAGCAGATGGTGAACACAAGGAACAACGGCAACATGAATGGAGAACCAGGAAGTCAGTCCGTCCCTCCACCGGCAAATGAACCTGACTGGGCTCAGATGATGGCAAACCAGACTCAACTCATTCAGCTGTTAACGCAGACCATTAACAATTCAGCACAACATGCTCCACTTGTGCCAGCTCAAGCTCCGCAATCAAGACTATCGGAGTTTATGAGGTTGCGTCCTCCGACCTTCCCTAGTGGCTTTCGATATCGCCTTCCTTCCCCACCAGTATCATCATACCGTACACTCACAAATTGTCAATTAAAAAAAATAGATGATCAAAGATATACGATATACTGCCAAGCTCAATGAACACCTACCGCCTCATAATAAGAAAATAAAAAAGATTAAAAAACAGAATTTTTTAAATAATCCATTTTATTTAAAAATATAGAAATATACTTGTGATTTGTTTTTTTTTTTGCAAAAGTAGCCTCCTGTCATCAGACCGTTGGGCGACTAGAACCTGTCACCCAATGACGGAGTGACCGGAAGGCCGTAGCTACACATTGGGTGACAAGAATACAGTTGCCTAATGGTCAAATGATAGGTGTTGTCGCCCAACCACTAGGCGACAGTAGATTCTGTCGCTAAACTATTGGGCGACTGGAACTTTTTTAATTATATATTTTTAAAATTAATCCCTCGCGAACTATACATAACTTAAAAATAAAGAATCTATCTGTGAACCATATATGACACCATCGTAAATACATATATAGACTAATAATCTTTGACACTTCAGCATATATATCCATCATAAACACCTGCATAATATTTCTAGGCCCTGTCCCAGAAGTGATACATACTGCATCATGGAAAAAATGACTAATATGTGGACTGTGTGGTACAGCATGAGGCACAAGGATGTACATATGGTGGATAGTGCCACTCATGTTGTTAGATACCTTGCTACATGAAGAATTGCATGCGAAAAGATGACGAGATTTGATGTTGCGAATTAAAATTCTTTATATTAAAGTTGGGAATAACACGAGACATAGGGTTTAGTTACATGCATAAAAAACATCTTATACGATGCAACAAACCAAAGTACTCCTACGATATATATGCGACTTTTTGGAATGGAAATAAATTGGACCTTCGGGGGACTAGTTCGGAACACCCTGACCTACTACATGGACCGAGGCTATTTTCCCTTCCTTACAAGCTTAGCTTTGAACTCCTCGGTGGCCTCTTTGGCCTCTTCGGTAGATGTGCGCTGCCTTTTAGACCGAGTAGAAACTCCAAGAGGCACCTCTGTTGGTGGAGTTGAATTCACTCTCTTAGATTGCCTTCCCCCAGGACCCATATCGGTGCTGCCTTTTGTCCTTTTGGCACAGACTTTTCTACGTGTAGTTGGAACAGGAGGCTGAAATTGGAGAAAAAAACATAACCAGTAAGCATGTCCACAAATTAACCAAGTATATACACAATAAAGAATTGCATTGCTATCTACCCCCTCCCTCCCATCACAAGCCAAGATAGAAGAAGCACCTCAATTGCGAGGGGTACTGGCTCCTCTTCTAAATCAGTATCTGTATCACCACCTCCTTAACTCCTCTACGGCCAGGAGATATTCGATGAATCAGAACCTTCAGCGTGACTACCCTTGTTGCTCGACTTTTTGCCTTTGCAAATGCAGTTTTGTGCACAATGATTTTAGACGAAGCTAAACCATTGGCGCCAAGTTCTTCCATTCTTCTAACATTCTCCATGATATTTGCGTCCCGTGCTCGTTCATAACCATTTAGTGGCGGTTCTTACATGTGTAAACACATGTGTAGAAATAGAGTACTAGATAAATTAAAAATTTAAGCACATCATATAGATTACAGAGACAGGCATCGATTCAACCACTAACTACAACTTCTAGCACTAGAATGTCAATATAACAGAGCAGGAATGTGCAAATAAGGGACTAACTACAACTTGTATCGAACCCATTACTAGAATACAACACATGTCAACTTCAATCAACTAGGAAACATGTAACCCTAGCACTATCCAAGGTTCAACCGCTAGAATACAGCACACATCGTCACGGTAAAAGGATTTTGGGGTACCTCTTGCTACGCTGCGTCGGCCTCGGCCTCTTGTCATCGTGGTCGTAGATCCGGAGCGGCGGGCGTCGACGAAGGGGTAGTAGATCCGGTGCAGCGGGCGTCGACGAAGAGGTTGCGGCTTGGGCGTGGAAGCTGTCGGTGAAGGGGATCCGGATCCGGATCCGGTGGCATCGTCGAGGTGGTTCTAGCGCCAGCGGCGGTCGTCGAGGAAGGGGTTGCGGGTCAGGTGTGGCAGCTGTCGGCGAAGGGGGTCCGGATCTGGTCGGTGCCGTCGTCGAGGCAGTTCTGGCGCCATCAGCGAGGTTGGTGTCGACGAAGGGGATCTGGCTCCGGTGTCCTCGTCGAGGGGGTGGCTGCTCCGACGCGGTGGAGAGTGTACGGTCCGAGCCCAGCTGCTGTGGCGACGGCGGCTAGGGTTCGGAGAGGGAGGCGAGAGGGTGGCGACGGCTGCAAGGATGTGGGCGGTTTTATTTGGCCACAAACAGGGTTCAAAATACCACAAATTTGGTGTGGCGGCACTGCTCAGCGCACTGCTCAAATATTCGAGCGGGGACTCCGCTATAGCCCCGATATAGCAAAGAAACCCTCGAATTTTTGGGTTTTATATTGATAGAGTTCCGTGTCAGCATATTTTCATATAAAATCCTGATTTTCATAAACTTCGCATTCACGAGTGGATACATCAGTTCCAACTTTTTTGTTGTACTGTGTCTTAGTTACGCAGGTTTTCCGAGTGCCTCCCTGAGGCGCCGTCACCGTTCACCCCCGCCGACGCCTCTCCGCGCCGCCGGTGCTGCTGGCGCGCCGCCCTCCCCACCCCCTCCCGCCTGCGCATTCCGCGCCGCCCCCCGTTGGCGTGCCACTGCTTCTCCGACGAGCGCGCCGGTCTTCTTTTCAACATGATCAAGTCCAACGTTTCAACATTTAGTGCACATAAGCAAGATAACGTATTGAAATGTACAAACTTGTAATTACTATTTCCCGGTAAGTTGTTTGTTCTATTCATGCAATATTGTTGAAAACATGGTGCGAAGAGGTAGTTCGTGCAGCGAGGGGTTCAACGGAACAAGTCTCGCCTCAATAACCTCTAGAACGGAGGAGCTATAGGTGTTGAAATTTTACTGCACATGTAAGATAGTCCGCACCTTCGAACTTTTATAGCGACAGACAATTGTCTTTGGTGTCCGGCCAAGTCTTCCAGTGGGTGGCCTTGCGCACCTCAACAAATAGGACAGTCTGACGATTCCGTCGCCCGTGTTGCAGACCATCCGACGTGTTGAGAAGAGGAGAAATCATGCTTTTGTTTTGCACAACAAGTGGTGATTTCAATTGGAATTTGTTACTATGAATGTACAAGTGAGGTGTGCACACATATCAGATGAATATGAGCAAGGAAATTTGCTGAGGTGTACAAACTTGAAGAGTTTGCCTTTAGTTATACATTAACTATTATTAGAGATGTATACATTTGCGAACAGTATACATGCACCCATAATGTGATCCTTCTTGTACTCCCCCCTTGCCATCCATTCTTCTCCATCATGTTACTACTTTAGTTATACATTAACTATTATTAAAAAAATAAAAATAGGTTATTTTAACATAGATAATATAAAGAAATATAAGAAAAAAGAAAAAAGCTAGAAAAAGATGAAAGTAAAAAAACTAAAAGCTAGAAGTAAAAAAATCAAAAGCTAAAAAAAAGCTAGAAATAATCTGGACGGTTTGTCATAAGATGGGCAGCTGATACAGAGCAAAGTCACACGCGAAGACACGGTCCTGCCCGTCCTCTCTTGCTTCACTAGCCTCTCTTGCCTGCTTCCCTCTCTCTCCCCCCATTCAGTTCGTTCGCCCCAACCTCCAGGTCCTGCTAACCGCCACCGTCCCCCAGCTCTCCTTCCCCAGTGCCGCCGCCTCAGGTGCGGTGGCGCCATGTCCCCCAGGCTGAATCCTCGGCGGTAGCATGGCGTCGAGGAGGATGCATGGAGACAGGAGCTCTGGACCACGGATCCGTGTCGATTCGGTTGGTGAAGAGACCGCCTTCCATTGGTGCCTTGCCCAGATCGCAAGCTTGCTAGGGTGATCGAGCGACGGTCTAAGAAGGAGAACCACAACCTTAGGCGTGTCTACTTCAAGTGCCCGAGGATGGGGTGAGCTTCTTTGTCGATTCTTTGGTGATTTTGGCAATGCTCGGGTTAATTTTTTAATTTTTCAGTATGTGAAACACTTGTGGGTACTACTGATTCCACAGCGATATTTTGAGCGATTGAAGGAGTTAGAGGTGATCCAAGTCGCAATTGCAATCGGAGGAGGAAGAGGAGGAGGAAGGAAGTGAAGGCCGCTCAAATGGCAAAGCTGACAGGAATGCAATGGAACTTAACCTGCAGAAACTTCAGTGGAAGATGAACATGTTAATTCTTTGTTGTGTTTTGGTCGTTGGATTTGGAATCATGTATGTTGTATTGAAGTAGGTCATCCACATGTCTTGTGTCCGGGCAAGCACAAATTTATATGAATACAGTGCAGTTTTAGAATACATGTTTTCCCAAAGGTTGTACATGAAAAATCCTACAAGCCATCATCATCTTCACACATGTCGTTTGCGCCATTGTCACTATCACTACAATACTGCATAATAGTGTCATCTTCATCATCGCTGTCGTCAAGCATGTCAACTTCCCTCTTACTTCTTATAAGGTCTGCTAAATTAGCTTCAATGACAGTGGCTTCTCCATCATCCACATGGTGCGTAACCTGATCACCATCACCCTCATGCACGTCATGCTCTGTGTCAGAACAGTGATCATCTTGGTGCACTTCATGCTCTTTATCAGCCACCTTATACATATCCCTATGTTCAAACTTTTGCACAACCCGCCAAGCTTTGCCCAAGGAGGTGTCCTGCAAATAAAATATCTTCCTTGACTGTGTTGCAAAAATGAAAGGGTCATCCTTGGACCGTAATGACCGAATGTTAATGGATTTGAAATGTCCATCATCTCTAATGCCTCTGATCTTGCCAACTTGATTGTACCAGTACATCGAGAAAGAACCACCGCCCTACGGCCTTGTAGATTGGAGTTATACTGCAGCTCAATAACCTCTCTAAGGACACCATAAAATTCCACTGATTTGCCTCCATGTGTGCCATCGGTTATGACACCACTATTCTGTGTCTGTAGGTTTTTCTCACGGTCAACACTGCTATACCTGACTCCATTGGCAATGCAAGCTGCACAGCTCTTGACTCGGAGATCAGGACCACATGCCAGTGCATGCAAACCTTCAGTGACCTTTGTTGGTTTCTCTTTACGCAGCTCCACGATCTGCACACAAACATAAAACCACCACCACCACTAAATTATGGTATAATTCTGCCAATGATCAGCCTAACACAATTAAAATATGCTAATCACTTACATGAGACTTAAACCATTTTGGAAATTCTGATGATAGCCTCCTGTCAACATCACGTGCCCCTTCTTTCTCTAAATGTTGTCTGTATATTTTGTAGGACATATAAGGATTATTAGGAACATTTGATATGTAATATAGGAAACAAGAAATCAGCATATATAAAATCATACTTACTCCACATATGGTTCAACCTCGTCGCAGTTATTAAGCACATACCAAACTAGCTTGTCCATGACTTTATCATCGATGTGCTATACCCTATTCTTGCCAATGAGCTTAACACTATGCATGAAAATAGAGGTGTCACCATCTAATGGCCCATCATGTGACACATTTACGTCCCAGTTATATCTTGTGTCAACATCCTCCATGTACCTCTCACAAAATGCCAACGTCTCACTTTCTACATAAGCCTCCGCAATTGATCCTTCAGGCCTCGCCCTGTTCTTTACGAGATTCTTCAACGTGCCCAGTCGCCGTTTTATTGGGTACATCCATCCATACTATACGGGGCCTCTAAGCAGTGCCTCGTCAGGTAGATGGACAGCCAAGTGCACCATCACATCAAAGAAGGCCAGTGGAAAAATCTTCTCAAGCTTGCATAAGATAAGTGGGATATCCTCTTTTAGCTGTTTCACGACATCTTTCCTTAGAGTTCTACTACACAGTTGCCTGAAGAAGTTCCCAAGGTCTGAAACAGCTTTGTATACATCTTTGGCAACAAAACCTCTTAAGCCTGCAAGTATGATCCTTTGGAGAAGGACATGGCAAGAATGAGTTTTCAGCCGGCCAACTACCTTGGAACCATCTGCACTTATGAATTTTGCTAGGTTGGTTGCATAACCATCTGGAAACTTGACACCTTTAAGGAATTTGCAAAATTCTGCTCTTTGTTGTTGCGTCAAGACATAGCGAGCTTCTGGGATTTTAACCGAGCTGTCTTGCTGCACACAGTGGAATTCGTGCCGTATGCCCATATCATGCAAATCTAGCCTAGCATTGACTGTGTCCTCTATCTTGCCCTCGACTTTCAGCAATGTCCAAAGAAGATTGTCACATATGTTTTTCTAAATGTGCATGACATCAAGATTGTGTGGCAGCAACAAGTCCTGCCAATACGGTAGCCTTCACCAACCAGCTTTGCGATTATAAATTACTGGCTCCACATTCTTTCCACGCTTTCTTTTCTTGCTTGCACTGTGCTTACCTGGTCTGACATCTTTCACCTTCTCGAGTTTCTCAAGGACCTCCTCTATAGTGAACTTTCCTGGCTCAACTTGGTTTTCATTGTGTCCATCAAAATCCAAGCTTCTCCGCCAAGCGTGTCCCCTTGGAAGAAAACGACGGTGGCCAAGGTAGCCTAACTTATTCCTTATTGGTCTTGACAATGGATTTTTGTCGCAATGAATACATGCATAATAACCTTTTGTAGTTCGGCCTGACAAGGTGCTCAATGCTGGAGAATCGTGTATGCACCAAAGCACGGCAGCACGCAGATCGAACTTTGAAGCACTTACTACATCATAAGTGCTAACACCCTTCCATAGTTGAAGCAGTTCTTCTATAAGAGGCTCCAAGAATAAATCAAAATCCTTTCCTGGAGAGGTTGGACTAGGGATCAGTAAAGACATAAAGCAGTTCGATGGGTTGACACATTCCCATGGTGGCAGGTTCAAAGGTGTAACAAGAACAGGCCACATACTATATGCTGCGCTAAAGTTGCCAAATGGATTGAAACCATCTGTAGCGACGGCAAGTCTCAATTTCCTTGCATCTCTTGCAAAAGTTTCATGGTTCCTATCAAAGTCCTGCCATGCCTCCCCATCTGCTGGATGGCTTATTTCATTGTTGCTCGACGTACGCTTAGTCTTGTGCCATTGGGTGTCCTCTGCTGTTCGGCTTGAAGCAAAGATCCTCTTCAACCTTGGTATTAGTGGAAAATGCCTCAAAACCTTATGAGGAACCCGCTTGCTGCCATCTGCATCCTCCCATCTAGACTCACCGCATTTTGGGCACACTTCCATTTTGGCACAATCCTTCCGAAACAACACACAGTTATTCTTGCACACATGGATCGATTCATACCCAAGGCCCAATTCACGAATATATTTCTTTGCCTCGTCATATGATTTTGGTAATTGACTCCGAGGGAATGCTGAGGAAAGCAGCTTCAATAATGCATTAAATGCCGTATTGCCAATTCGATAGTGGGACTTGATATGGAGCAACCTCACAAGGAAGGAGAATCTTGAGTGGCTAGATCCAGGACATACTAACCGCTTCAAATCTGCAAGCACTCTATCAAACTTTGGCTTTTGTCCATCCTGCTCTGCAGCTGTGTACAATTCTCCAACTAAATCAACATCTGGCACTCTGTTATCATCGTTGTCTTCCTCATCCACTGCGATCCAATCATCATGATGACATTCATGCAGATCTAATGGTTCTACAATGTCAGCAGCTAAAGATTCCCCATGATGAATCCATCTGGTGTATGTGGACGACATTCCAGAAATATGTATGTGGTCATGCACTTCTGCCTGAGGCCGTAAAGTCTAGGTTAAGACATCGACGGCACGGGCAAAGGATCTAGGTTTGCTCCGGGTATCTTTGTCTAACAAACTCCATGAATTGTTCAACTCCATGGATGTACGCAGGTGTGAATTGTCTCCCATTTACCCAACTTCTGTCCATCTGTTGTAGCATAAGTATGCAAATTCAGATAAAACAGTGGAAAGTGACAAATCTAACACTAGAACAAATAATACACAGTCCGCTATAGGTAGTTCAACTGAACAAGTCTCGCCTCAATGAGATCTAGAGCGAAGGAGCTATAGGTGATGAAATTTTACCGCACAGGCAAGACTGTCCGATCACCGTAAATTTCAACGCACCGGACAGTGTATTTGGGTGTTCTACCAAGTCTTCGAGTGCAGTAATCT
This sequence comes from Dendrocalamus sinicus, assembly GCA_036346575.1. Taxonomy (NCBI): domain Eukaryota; kingdom Viridiplantae; phylum Streptophyta; class Magnoliopsida; order Poales; family Poaceae; genus Dendrocalamus; species Dendrocalamus sinicus. Next base: position 102,367 of record JAYEVI010000260.1, read on the forward strand.
GTGCATTTGTGCAGAGGGGACAGTCCGGTGCTTTGGGCGGACAGTCCGTCATTTTGGGTGACAAAATAACCTTTCTTTTTTTGTACAGCAAGCATTGATTTGCATTGAAATTTGTTAATAGGGTGTGTACAAATCTATAGTGTATATGACCTATAAGAAGTTGTTGAGGTGTACAAACTTCGTTTCCTTCCCTCTCCCCCTGTTCCCTTGTATCTAATATGAATCCTTCAACCTCATCTCCATATCAACATAATACACAGTCCTATAAGTATGCAGGAACTAGCTAGAGAGCTATGAACACAAATCCAACATCGGGAACTAGTGAGCTATTACCAGGAACCACGAATCTAATACTAGAAGAAGGTACACATACCTTTGAGCTATGAACTGGCACGGCTCGGTTGCAGGGTGCCTCTGCCGCGGCACACACCTGACCGGGGTGCCAACGCCGCCACGCCCGACCGGGAAAGCTCCGCCGCCTCGCCGCAAAAGGGTGCCACAGCCACCACACCAGACCGAGGCGGGGCTCCTCCGCTGCAGTGCCCGACGGGGAATCCTCCTCCTCCACCGCCGCCTCTCCGCAAGTCAAGGGAGCGGACAGAGATCCAAGTTTACTAGATGGCGATTCCAATTTGAGTCAACGTGGAGGGGAGCCACGGAGTATACGGTACTATAATATTTACAATGAGACACCAACGCAAGTGATCATGTAGCGCAATGGTAAAGCCGTTCTTTGCTCTCTACAGGTCCCGGGTTTGATCCCGACCTAGAATGTTTGTTTGCAAAATATTAGTTGCGGGAGTTACACGTGGGACACCGCCGCGGGACCCATTGTTCACGTGGCATATACACGTGTTTGACCGCTGCGGGACCACTGTTACACGTGGCTGCCACGTAATTCGCCGGGTCCTGCAGTTACACGTGGCACATACACGTGGCTTACCGCTGTGGGACCCACCGGTACATGTGGTGCCACGTAAAACGTCGGGTCCCACAGTTACATGTGGCGGACTGCTGCGGGACCCACTGGTACACGTGGTGCCACGTAATACATCAAGTCCCACAGTTACACGTGGCGGACTGCTGCGGAACCCACTGTTACACGTGGTAGCCACGTAATTCGTCGGGTCCCATAGTTACACGTGGCGTATACTCGTGGCAGACTACTGCGGGACCCACTATTACACGTGGCTGCCACGTAGGTCGTCTGGTCCAACAGTTACACGTGGCAGGCCGCTGCGGGAACCACTGTTATAAAGGAATGCGCGTAGGCTACGCAAGCAGAAAACAAAACTTGTCTACCGCGCACACAAGGACATCATGCTTAAGGAGGGATCATGGATCGTTACCACTAAATGCGCAGCGCAGCAGAAGAAGAGTTGGAGAAGCCGATCCAACCACACGCGTCGAGGTAGTAGTGGAATTAGCCGATCGTCCCGAACGGATCGTCTCCACGCGATTAACTACACCACGCAGCGATCCAATCAGAGGTTGTTGATGCCAATCAACGCCGCAACGAGCAGCGCCTCCACCGATATTCACACGTCCAGGGTCGAACGCCGATCGCGAGTGTACTAGCACTCGTGAGTGACTAGGGTTTGGCTCGAGAGGTGGCGGCTAGGGTTTTGCTAGAGATTATGAAGCACATACCCTCACCCTCGCCTCCATATATAGACCTCCTCACTTGGGCCTTGTGGACCGAGGCCCAATAGGAGTCTATTCGGATCTCTATCCGAATTGAGCCCACATCCGAATCATATTCGAATTAGTGTTCCAACCTGTTAAGTGTGCGACCACGCAGGTTCACGTATACTTGGTCGCGACCGAAAGCGCTTTTCCGGCCACCTGTTAATAGCGGCCTCTAGTAAGACATATTAACCCCAAAGTATACGTAAAGATCATGTCTTTGAACTGTGATGTTCTCATGTACGAATCCTTTGCCTCACGATATAGATTTAGCTCAAGGCGAGACTTGTGTCATCCTCTTAATAGCTCAATCACTCTCTCGATTCCGTGATGGATTATAAACTTGTGATTGACTCCTCAATCACCTTGGCATGCCCATGCACTTTCATAATCCATTACATCGAGGGGCCCAGAGATATCTCTCCCATAAGGAGGAGCAAATTCTATCTTGATCATTCACATCCCACTACATGTTTCATGGCAAACCGAAGACTACTTTTATGACTACCCGATTCACGAGTAGTGTTTAGTAGTCCCAAAATAAGCTACTACGCATGTTGGGAACCATGATGATCTCAAGTCTAAGGATTCTACATAAACACTACTTGAGACCAAGCGATGACACACGGAATCTCAGAGTGTCTCATGGCGGGTCTATCCAACATATGTTCACTAACACATGTCCATATTATTGATTTGGTATCACCATACCATGATCCATGAGACATGATCATCAATCAATACATATGTCGATCTTTGAATCATATTTGTTCCTCATATGATATATGATCAGGATCATTTAGAAATAGCAACATTTTAGCATTAAGAGTCTCATGAATAAGTCACATACTCATTGATCAATAATGATAATGTCTATTTCAAGGAACAAAGTAATGTATCATAAACATAGTATGTGATATATATAACATCTCCATGTTGCCTCTAGGGCATATCACTAACATGTTAGACGTGGCCGCCACGTAGCTCGTGCGATCTCACGATTACATCGTCAGAGATCTTTGCATGGACCCATCGTTACACGTGGCCGCCACGCAGTCGCCCGACCCCACAATACATGTGGCAAATCGCTGCGGACAGCACACGTGGCATGATGGGCCCGGGCCCCACAGTAATACAAGACATGGACAAGGGGTGCCCGGAGACTTATGACGAAAGTATGTTTGTCAGCTATCTTATAATGGTTTAATGACGGTCGGTATGCATTCTGATTTGAAAACAGAGCGTCAGAAATGAGTAATGCGAGCCGCGCGTGTCATCTGTGATGATATCTTTGTTGTTCAATGACGCGTTTTTGAGTTTCGTCCTAAATAGTTAGTGCCCGAGGTCCGTCACCAATGATCCATGACGAAACACAAAATTTCGTCATAGTTAGGCACTGTTCAGTGACGCGATTTTCATTCGTCATGAGAAATTCGTCATAGATGTGCACATTTCTACTATGCAGGGTTGCCTAAGCAAGATCTTTCCTCGAAAGGAGGGAGGACTTCGGTCCTAACTACCGCTCGATGCCAAACAAGCATGCTCAACCAGTATTGTCACAATGCAGACACGGGGAGGATGTGGTCGTGCAGGTCACGGGCCGCCATTTCGATAGCAGAAGACATTTCTTCTGATGCCCACACTCTGGGGCACAAATAGCAAAAAGTTTATTTTCTATTATAGGTAATAGAGATTGCGTGTTAACCCTCTTTAGCAACCGATGGTGAAACACAACTTTGTTCGCTGGATCGATCCTCCCCATGAACGCCATGTTGTGATGTACATGGATACGTTGTGGGAACGAATCCAAGAGTTGGAGGAGCAGATTGACAATCTCAACAAGCAAAACGAGGACCTCCGCCAATAGATGTAGCACGAGGGGGCAACGAGGTCATGAACATACGAAGTTCGTATGATCCCACATGCTACTACGTGAACCCTAGCTGCATATGTGCATATCACTACAGTGACAGCTAGCCACGTCTGAGGCGCCCCCTCAAGAACACTATGTGGGTAGCGTGAGGCACCTTCTACCATTAGGCACGTACGGCCGAAGAAGCTTGTACTACGGTAGCCTCCCTTGTTATACGCAGTTATGTTCAATCCTCTAAAGCATGTAACTAAATGGTGGATGCGTCATTGTGGTTGCCATTTATTGAGTGGATTCTTTCTTCACTGTGTCCCGTGCATTAAGGTATAGTCATCGACATGCGTTGAGCCAGCGTAGGGGACAACCCCTACTATGCCCCCCAACAGCACCCCCAACATCCCCTCCAGTGTCTCCACGGCCTACTCCACCTCTGCGACCTCCTGTGTGGCCTCACTTGGGCCTCCTTTGCGCTAGGTGGCGGGGCCGAGGGCCCAAGGGGAAGATGGTCAGGTGCCCTGGTCTGACGAGGTCCAAAAGCCGGAGGGGTGGACAGCACGGCCGATTGTGCAGGTACTGGCGCACCGGTTAGCTGTGACCTAGAGAGAACCTCAGGGGATGTGGCTGAGCTGCCAGGTCGTGCTCCACAAGGAACTTGTGCATGTTCGCGTCACCTGGGAGGCCCCTAATACATCAGAGGGTGTAAGAGCTATAGTTTAAATATTATTAGTTAATGAAATAAGCCGATGGTAGCAAACAAATAGAGACACGACGTACCCTCAACTAGCGCCATGGTGTGCAAAAAGACATCCGGAGCATAGTACGGCAGGTCGTACATGCCCTACGATGATGGCGATGTACGAGGCCGTGTCTAGGTGGACACTCTAGCCTTGTAAGGCGCAGTGGTGTCGGACGTGGCCTGGCCTAGCCCCCCACCTCGTCAGGTCGTGCCGCATATGGCCACGCTGACCCTCCCACCTACTGTGCTACTGGATAGGACGGCACCGACGGACGTACAGACTGTTGACCAAGTGTCCGCATGTTAATAGGGCGACCATACGTGTGCCCTGAGCTACCACACGATGGAAAGCCTGGGCAACCTCCTCATGTGTGACCTTTGCACCATCGATCATCCTCTAAAATAAGGAGCGGGAGTCCCTCTCAATCTAAGCACTGATGTCGACCTACAATGAAAACATGATAGGTGAAACCTATAAGGGGGTTGGTAGAAGCGAAGTTTTCAAAATACGAAGTAACGTACCATGTGGTGCACGTCCTGCGCGAAGTGCATAGGGTACATGTCGGTCGATGCTAGGACACGTGGTGATGGGAACGGGTCGGCATCAAGTACCAGCCTAGTACGTGTCTGAGGAAAGTACCAGTGAAGGTACTCCTCGTACAAGCTATGGTCGAGGGGCTATCCTCCGCACACGACCCTACAAATGCGCCTCCTAACGCTCTATCCACGTATCCATCTTCCTCCCTAGTTACTGCGGTCGCACTTGACTCCTTCCTACTATGCCCGCAAGGCATAGCATGTAGTTAGAAGTCCCGGGTATGAGATGGCGAAAGGAGACACATCCGGCTTGACATCGACGCGCACGTTGTCGCACGTGCCGCTCGACTGATGCATCGAGCCATACTCCTCGACGAAGACATCAAACACAAATGCCCTGTGGATCAGACAGTAGTCCCAGTCGCACTAGCACAGCGTGGATAGGACGTGAGGAGCACGGGCCTGTAACTCTTGAGGGGAGTATGGCTCCCAGCGCACGCGTTCACCGTTAGGCGGTCGAACTGCTCCACGAATGGCTCGTATGCTCGTGTCACCTACACATGCGTGAACTATACCTGCATGTCAATCAGTTATATGAAGAAATTATTCGCAAGATAGAGTACGTACCCGTCACCTACACCAGAGGGAGCCCATAGTCGATCGATCCACCTCATCTATGTGGTACATCTCGTGGCCATAAGGAGTGCTATCATTCAACAGGGGGCCGTCTGAGGCTGAAGTGCTCGAACAACCATAGCTGCTGCAGCAGCAGACAACCCGTAAGGACGGAGTTCGGCCTTGACATACAACACGTGTCGCACAAGCCACGATAGGTGGTGGCAAGTGCAGCCGAACCCCAGCGGATCTAGGTGTCCTCCCCGTCGGCGATGGCCATAGCATACACGATGAGCTGCGCATCAACGGTGTCACCATGGCTGCTAGTGAGCAACACCCAAGCAAATAGCCACAACAGGTAGGCCTCGAGGTGGCAGGACACCTGGTGCTCATTGACGTCCAGGTCCATCCACTCGACCTGAGCACAAGCAAAAAGTTAGTAAAACCGTTGTACTGAAGGGAGAGTACAGCGGTCCCGACAGGAAGGGCGTCGAACACGTGCCCAGAACTGCGACAGCCACTGCAAGAATGGGGCATGCCTTTGTGCCTCCTAGATGATGTAGTACTCAGCCGTAAGCATAGGCAGAAGGTGTAACAGCCAAGCTGTTATTTCAAAAAAAACATTTAATTGAATTTAAATAAAATATTTACTTTTGGTTGCTTAAGTTATTTTCCTGATTTTCTGCTTTTAAAAAGGGTTTTCTTGAGAAAAGAAATTTAAAAAAAAAGATAATAGCAATAAAATAAATAATAATTGATTTAGTTTAAAATAAAAATCAAAATTATCTTGTTGCTTAAAATTTTAAATTTTTAGCTAACTTTATTTTCTGCGTAAAGAAAAGAGCCTTTCTGTTAAACAAAAAAATATATTATAATGAAAAATATCTAAATGTCAGTGGAAAATATTTTTATAAGTTCAAAATAGCTTTAGAAACTTCTATGAATTTTTCTAAGATTTTTAAGCTTTATTTGTTATTTATTGTATTATTTTAAAGCTAGAAAAGGAAAAATAATTTTAAAAATTAAAATAAATGTTAATTAATTCCGAAATTTTTTTTCGTGGTCTTTTCAGTTCCTAAGGATCTTTAAAAAAAAATTCTTGAAATTTTTCCAAATTTTGTTTTTCTTTTTTTTCTTTTCTCTCCTTTCTCTTTCCTCCTTTTTCCTTTCTTCTCCAACCGTTTCTTCTCCCGTGAACACCCGTGCATGCGCAGACAAGGGCAGCCATGGGCGCCTCCTTCAAGATCTTGAAACCATTGATTTCCTCCACCATTTTTCACGAAATAAATTGCAATCAACTCCTCTCATTAAGATCTTTCATTCCCCCACCGTTTCCCCTCAAATTAATGAGCCGTTTCGCGGGATTTAACCCATGTCATTCAAAGACATGGATGCTTGATCTCCCTCCTCGGGCCTCCTCAACCCCTATAAAAGGGAGCCCCGTGAGCCTCTCCTCATCCTCACTCAACCCCGAAAATCTCAAGTCCCCACTCCCTCTCTATTGGCCGCAATCGGAGTTCTTGTTTCGTTGTTCAAGCGCCGTTCTTCGGCCTTTTGCGCCTCGTCCGGTGGAGCCCTGCCGCGTTTGAGCACATCCCCGGCTTCGCCTCGCCGCGTTCTACGCGGTGCTCACCTCGCCTTCGCCGGAGCATCGCCGGAGCATCATCGCCACCGTGGGTCAATTCGCGTCGTCGTTTCTCGCGTCGCCACCGACCGACCGTGCATGCCCGACCAAAACCAAGGTGAGCATCACGTTCCCCACGCTCTACTCTTCGTTTCGCCGCATGTCTCGCATGTTAATTCCTCTCCGTTTGCCCGAAACGCCGATGTCAGCCTGTAGGCCACATAAAGTCTTGTTCACGCGTTTCGCTAGTCCGTTGGCCGAGCCGTCTGCGGCGTTGAGTTCGTCTCAACACGTTCTATGTCGTGCTCCCCTCCGTTTGTCCAAAAGCCTTTTCAAATATTTGCGTCCGACACTCGCCATGGCGCAAATGACACTTCGCGTCCCCGCCTGTCTGGGAATGCTTTCAACAATCCGTTCACGTCAAAACGTGCCAAACCATCCCAGGAGGCTATGTTTGAGCGGTTTTGGATTCGCGCGACTGAGCGCGAAGATGTTGAATTTTTCGTGTTTGGTGCCGTCGTCGTTCAAGCGACGATTGCGTTGCCTCCGGTGAGTTTTGGCTTAGCCGATATTTTTTCTAGCCGCCGCGCGTTCTAAGCCATGCTCACCTTACTTCTCCTTGTTCTATTCCGAAAATTATTCTTATCTTTAACCCTATGTCGCCGCCGTGGTACGTCGCCGTCACTCCGTTTGACGTGCCGTCAGTTCCTACATGTGCCTCGGGTCATTAGCAACCCATTGGCTTCACCTCCCGTGAGTTTTCTCGTCGACGACACGGCCAAAAACAGTGAAAAAGGCTGCTGTCTGTTACTGTTTACACAGGAATATTCCTTCGGAATATTCCTGATTTTTTCTTTTTCCAGAATTTTCTGATCCGCCAATCTTCCAATCGCTCGTTCTCCTCCGTCCGAACTCTGAATCAAGTGATTCAAGTTTCTAAATTCATCTAAATTCATAATCTACCTTTTAGTATTTATTTCATAATTTTTGGATTTTCTTGACCGCCCCTTGGTTGACTTTCCTCACCGCCGGAACACCGTCGCCACTGCCGCCCGAGCTGCGCCACCGCTTCACCTCGCCGCCAACCACCTTCCAACCACTTGTGGTAATGCACAAGAGCACCAACACACTCCTCACAATCCCCTCTCTCTTTTATTCACCTCGCCACCCCTCCGCCAAGAAATCTCGCCGCCGGAGTGTCTCTTTCGCCGACACCGACGCCACCACCGCCAAAACTTCGACAGGACCACGCACACCTCCTTCATCTTTTTCCCAAGCCAGAGCATGACCGGAGTACCCCGTCGCCGATGATCTTCCTCAGGCCCGCACGAACCTTCGACGCCCCTTCTCCGAGCAAGCCGTCGTTGGAGAGTCTCTGCCGTCGATAATCGTGTCCCGCCTCCGCTACACACTTGCCACCTGTCAACTCTGTGCAGCCCGAACCTTGCGCCAAGGTGAAATCGGACTCATACTCTTCTCCCTCTTTTGCACATCTCACCTGTCTTCGCCGCCGTTGGATCACTCGGATTTTGTCACGTGAAGCCGTCCGACTTCCCCCAACCATCCGATCCGACTCCGACGTCCGAAGGCCCATAAGACTCCGCTATCCGAAGGCTCTTTAGACTTCGCGACCCGAAGGCTCTTTAGACTCAGCTGTTCGGAGGCTTCTTAGACTCCGACTGCTCGGAGCCTTCAACTTTGACTTCGACCTTCAACCCCAGAGATTTTGAACTTCAGAGACTTCGACTCCAGCTTTTGACCTTCAACCTCGAAAACTTCGACTTCGACCTTCGATCTCGGAGCCTTTGACTTCGACCTCTGTCTTCGAATCAACCTTGGTTGTTTGACCGTTTTAGCCTCCGCACCCTCCGACTTCTCTGAACCCTTCAATCTCTCCGACCACTCGAAACCGTCCGACCTATCCAAGCTGTCCGATTCTTTCGACCACTCTGCATAAATCCAATTCTTTTGACCACTATACAGTTTCGACGGGTCTTCGTCTAAATCTTCGACTTCGACTTCACCCATACTTGGAGTCTTTGTCTTCGACTTAGACCTCCGCATCTTCATCCGTTGGTTTGACCATGGTTTCGACCACGACTCCGACTACGCCTTCGATCATGGTTTCAACCATACACAAATATTGTAGCTTCCGACCACTTTTCCTTCACAAAGAAAGGAATTCCAATAATTCCTTTTATTCATTCCTTTGGAAATTCAAGCTACCAGAAGTTGTTCTTCTTCGCCCTAACTCCATCTGGACCCATTCAAATTCCCAAATTCATATTCTATCTTTCAGTGTATATTTTATAAGTTTGGAGTTTATTTGAATTTTGTTTGAATTTCTTTTGTTGTGGTTCTTCGCGTTTAGATTACGACACTTTGCGAGAGTACGACTTCGATGATTCGCAGCAGAACTTCAATCAAGGCAAGTTACACCTTTGACCATATTGAACCTAATATTTTAAATTATTTATATTGTCTTACTGTATATGCATGCGTATCTTTATTCAAATCTAGTTCAAATTCAATTTAAATATAGTTACACCTATGATCCTTTGATTATAGCCAATTTTGAATCTCGAATTCATATACCTTGTCACCCTAGCTGAAAACTAGTTGGTACCATAGTATTGACTAGAAATTTTATAGAATTTCTTAGCCTGGCTTAGAATAATTTAGGTGGGATCATTTGTTTCACACAAAATGATGATTCAAAATTGAGTTCTTGACTTCGGTGAGTCAAGGATGGTTTATGAAAATTGTTTAAAAATGAAAATGGAAACTTATGGTTTGGACTTAGGCTATTGGTTAGGTGGTGGGGTGCCGGCATGCCTAGTGTTTGGTGACACCTGGTTGATTGTCGTGCATATGGGTATGTGGTTGAGCCTAAGTCAAATTAAGGACCGGTCTGTGAGCTACTATTGCAAAGCCACATCGTACTACCACAAGTTCGGTATGGGACGGACCTGGCTAAGTAATTTGTGAAGTTCCAAATATAGTTTCGCTATAGGCTGAATGTGAGCGTGGCGTAGGCCGCGAGAAGTCTCACATGGCACCAGAGGGGGCTCCAACTCGTGGATTCGAGTTGTGGTGAAACCTTAGTGGCGGCGTGACTGTTTTGGCTATGGATCATTGTAACAGCCTTGTCATGATCTCCTCGCCGCACACCAAAGGAAGTGTGTTAATCTAGTGGCAATATGGGATGATCGTGTCTTGTGGGTAAAGCTGTACAACCTCTGCAGAGTGTATAATCTATCCTGGATAGCCGTGCCCACGGTTATGGGCAAGCCGAGTAAAGTTTTTCATGGATTAGACTTTGGTTTTTAAAATGGTTTCTAAAAAAAAACTTATGGATGGATGGATGGAATCCATGTCCAGGTGGGATATCTGTGAATAAGTTGGTCGGAGCCTACACTAACGATATGAATCCATAAGAGATTTTGAAAAGCATATGGATAGATAGAATCCATGTGAAATCTTCTGAGAAAATGGTCCGGGTGGGATGCCCGTGGTTAGGTTAGTGTAGGTCGGAGCCTACACTAACGATAATACTTTGGAAAAATATTATTTCATATGATATATTAAAACTCAGCTTTTGCACTTACAGTATTGTATTTCAAATTCAGTATTGCCTTTCCGCACAAGTACCTTATTAAGCCTTCCTTTGAAATCCATTATGCATGCATACACTCTGTTATATTTCCCTGGTGTAACTTGCGTAAGCACTTCGTGTGCTTACCTTGGGAGTACTTTATGTGCTCACCTTGCTAAAATCTGTTGCCAGAGGATGACGTCTACAACTTCGGTGAGGATGGTGACGACTAGGCCACGTCTTACAGTCATTCGCCTGTGGGTAGGCAGGATGGGCTGTACCTCTACGCTTTATTCTTCCGCTGCTTTACTTTTGTTGGCCATGAGCCTTTATTTGTAAACCTTGGCTATCAGGCCCGTTTAATAAAGTGGGATTATTTTGCATGATATGTATCCCTGTTGACCCTGTGTGCACTAGCTTTTCCTGGGATAGTGCGATTTACACAGAGGGACTTGGAGTTGTTGCTCCGGGTCCCGACAGAAGGACTCCATCAAACCTGGCCAAAAGGTCACCATGCCAATCCACCAGGGCCTACTACAAGAAGGTAGCACCTCCCATGATAGGGAGGCCAAGCAGCAGGGAGATGTCCTACATAGTAGAAGCCATCTCCTCGAATAGGATATGGAAAGTGTGAGTTTCCGACCGCCACCGGTCCACGAGAGCTGTAAGCAGGGAGCGGTCAAATGGGAAGCACTGTGACCGTTTGTGGACTTCTCTATTGTCACCGAGCACAGGTGGTGCCACCTCGTCCTCATCCGTGGCCTGCACCATCCAGGTGAGAGGTAGTAGACCGGCAACACTGAGCCTACAAACAAACAAAAGGTCAGTACAAAACATACGTTTGGAGAGAAGGTACTGCCGTCGAGATGCGAACATATCTGTCCAGTGTGGGTCTAGTCTCCAGGCCACCTAAGGTGTCCACGTGCGGATCACCCCAACTTAGTTTGCCGCGCGCACCGTAGGTTGCGGGACACGACGCGACGTGCGATGTACTTGGTCGGTGCACTCCTCCAAGAGGCCGAAAGGCCACTGCGATTCGCGAGGGTCATGAGCCATACCTGCAAAACAACTTCAAATTAGCGACAACAGTTACATAAATAGTATGTGGAACGTATGATACATGTGCTACGTCACAATGTACATCAAATGAAAATGGGATAGTACCACAACAGTTATATAAAAATTTCAAGCAACGTACAATATAGGTGCTACGATAATATGTACATCAAATGTACGAACTAACGAAGTACAGATGACAACATACAATATAGATGCTACGACAATACATACATCCATGGACATACACTCGAAGAAGTGGTACCGCAAACCATACTGGTGTGCCTAGTCCTCAACAAGTCATCTTGTTGTGTGGCCCTCGTGGATGCAGCGCCCGCAGCGTCTACCCAATGGCCCCGCTTGCGCTTCATCCATATCATTAGTAATCTGACGACTATGCCGACAACCCTTCTCACCCTTCAGCATGTCAACATCCGGAATCCATGTCCTGTTTGCAATATTGATGAACCATGTGGAGGTGACCACATGTGAGTGATGAGTAATTAACTTCGATTTAGGTGAGTCGAGTTTGGTTTGAGTGGTTCGGAGTCGAGTCGTTGCGTGGCGCAATCGGACTCGGTCGGACTTGGTCAAACTTGGTCGTATGGGATTAGGTTGCATATTCTGATAAATTCGACAGGTTTGGACTTCGGCATGGTAAGTGTGATGTTTTGATGGTATTTACGTTTTCATGTATCGAGCGGTGCTATGTGACATGTTTCTTGTCTGTGTGACTGCAGGACGTCGAGGCGGAGTCATGACGAGACACGGTGGACCGGACTAGGCGCAGGTGGCGCTGAGGTCAGAACAGTCGGGAGGTGTCGAAGACGACGTGGACTCGAGGTGGTTGCGAGGCAAGGAGCGCGGAAGCTTCCCGGAAGGTGCAGGAGGGGCGAAACAGGAATTTTGCAAGGCTGCACAAGCGGGAGCGGGCACCGTTGGATTTAGCGGGCGTAACGAGGCGGAGACCCGTTAGCTAGGGCTATAAATAGGTTGGAGGGGCTGCATGCCCTCTTGAACTCTTGAAGAGTGAATTAGGGTTTGCTAGAGTCAAAAGAGGCTTTGATGGCTTGCTTTGGCTTTAGGCTTTAGTGGTTGAGAGTTGTTGGTGGAGGCAGAGTTGTGTTCCCTCTGTGTCCCCTTCGATGGTTCCCTGAGAGTCTCTCCTCTCTGTGTATTCCTCCCAAGAAAGATGTGAGGTTCTTGGTGATCTTGAGGATTGAGAGGAGAGGATTGAGTGGTGAATCCATGTAATCATCCATGGTTCTAATGTCCATGCGTATCGGGACTCCTCTGTATTCCTTTTGGTTCAATGAATGGAAGTCTGAAGTTTCATTTTCTCAGTTCATGCTTTGTGTTCTTCGCTTATCCTCTTAACATGAATTCTTGATTTTCTGTGTTTCTTGTTGTTTGTTGCTTGGGAGTGCCAAAATGGGTTGCTCTATGTTGGGATAGTGCCTCAAGATCATTTGATCAGTTAAAATCCCAAAAACCCATCTCTAATTTCAGATTTGGTTTTTGAGCCTCCCCTGTTCATGTTTTACCTTTCTAGGGTTTTGGTGCTGCTCTTGATTCCCTTGTTGAGATGGCTTGAAATTTGGCATGGAGAGTCCAGATGCTATTGAGTAGCTATCCTCAAAATTTCATGGCCAAAGGATCAGTGGTTAGTCGGGAATTTATGTTTTTGCGCACCTCTCTGAATATTTTCGGTTTTGGGCATGAATCTGAAATCCTTTTATTTTCTAGTGGATTCTTTGTTTTGGCTCTTGGCTTAGTCTTAGGAGTGTTCCTAGCTATCCTCAAAGTTTCCCAAGCCAAGATACAAGAATCTTGCAAATTTCTCAGTTTTTCTGAAAATCCTATTTGCTGATTTTCTTGAGAGGTACTACCGCTCCTCGAGAGGTACTACACGCTCAAAAGTATACCGCTTCGTCCTAGCGGTACTACCGGTGTTGTTCGGACGATGCGGTGGAGTGAAGAACGTTCGGACAAGTCCGATCTTCGTGCGATACTCACCGCTCCTCGAGAGGTACTACCGCTCGGAGGTACTTCCGCTCCTCGAGAGGTACTACCTCTCGGAGGTACTACCGCTCCTCTCAACGGTACTACCGCTGCTGATCAATGACTTGCTCGAATTTATTTTCTTGGTCGCTTCTTTCTAGATCTGGTTTTCTTTGTTGCCTTGACTTCCAGTAGTGCATATCTTCTATCTTCATAGCTTTCATAGCTATAGGAGAAGAAGTATAAGTGTGGGTACTTGAGGGGTAATTTAATTTTGAGAGCGCCATTCACCCCCTTTGTCGCGATTTCGGTCCAACAATTGGTATCGAGCGGTTAGCTCTTTTCAACAGATCTTAACCGGTCTCAAGAGCCATGGCGACGGACAAGTACTCGACCAAGCCTCCGTCTTTGATGGCCTGGATTACCTTTTTCGAAGAGCCGAATGAAACATACATCCAGGCTCAGGGGTATGCCATTTGGCGGAAGGTGAAGGTCAGGTTTGTTGTTCCTGCCGATGAGAACATCAATGACGGGAACATGGCTGATGTTGAGGCGAACGCTAAGGCAAGGAACATCATTATTCAGGGCCTGAGTTGTAGTGAGTTTGACCGCATCTCTCATCTTTCATCGGCTTTCGACATCTGGGAGACCCTCGATGCATACCATGAGGGCACCACCCAGATTAAGACAGTCCGACAGGACCAGTTCAAGCGAGATTACAACAAGTTTGAAATGTTCGCTGGCGAGTCCCTTGATGAGTGCTTTGCGCGTTTTCACAAGATATTGAGCAATCTCCGAGCCGTCGGTCTCACATACTCCGACTCGGACAACGCTCGTCAAATGCTTGCTGCACTCGACCTTCGTGTTTGGGAGATGAAAGTGACTACCATCAAGGACACCACCGACCTCTCGACTTTGACGCTTGACGCGCTGTACTCGCGTCTCAAGACGCACGAGATCGACATTGTCTCTCGTAAGTCAAAGTCACAGTCGATGGCTTTAGTCACCGATCCCAGTTCGGCTTCGGGTCTTTCTGCTGATTCGCTTTGTGGGTTCTCCCTTGCTGCTCTATGTAGCGTATCGATGATCGTTAGAGCGGCTCGAGGATGAGCAATCGCCCTCCTAGCTCGGAAGTTTCCCATGCTTACAAGAGGAGGAGGGACGAGAAGAGAGGCGGACCAGTCATTTGCTTCAAGTGTGGTGGCCCCAACCACATTCGGCAACCGCCCCAAGCCGGAGAAGGGCAAGAACGACTCACGGCGGTTCGGCAAGAACGACTACACCGACAAGAACCGCAACAAGAAGACTCCAGCGCATCCTCAAGGCAAGAAGAAGTTCCGTGACTTCGGGAAGGCCAAGAAGCTGTTCCACCGCGTCCTCGCCGCGTTCGACGACCTCGACCTCAGCGAGGTGGAGGGATGGAGCGACGACGACGGGACGGGTGATCAAGATCCCAAGAGCGGCGACGACTTCTCCGGCATGTGCTTCATGGCCCTTGAGGGCTTAATCGAGCGACAATGAGTGTACTCGACTCGGACGAGGTATGCCCCACCTACGACCAGCTCAATCATGCTTTTCTTAAGCTAGGTGGTTTTCATGCTAGAGCTAGGGCTAGGTGTATTGAGTTAGAGAAAGAAGTAGATAGACTATCACGGGAGCTTACTTCACTTACATCTACTCCCTCCCGTGATGATTGTGATACATCTTTGTGCTCTGTTGGGTGACATGGAGAAACTAAGGACCTCGCATGATAGTGTGTCCGCCGAGCTTGATATTGTTAAGGTGGAGAATGTTAGTCCGCTTGTTGAGTTAGAGTTGAGTAGGATGGTCATACCCTACTTACTACCGATGAGACTACTTCTCCCACCTCATGTGAGGTTAAGGACATTCTTGCTAGAGGACCTTATGCCCGCTCCTTGATCTGCCCGAGTCTTGTGAAAATTGCAATAACTTGAAGATGAACTTAAAAGGCGAGATCATAAAATTGTTGAACTACAAGCTTCTTTACTTGAGCCGATTGATTCATGCGTGAACTGTCCTAAGTTAACTGCTGAACTTGAATCTGTCTCAAAACAGTTTCAAGAAATGATTGACAACAACAAGAAAATGGCTCAGTATGCGACTAAGGATCTGTTAGCTCACCATGCATTAGTTGTGATAAACTAAAACTTGAACTCGTTGCATTGAATGACAAATGTGTGAAGCTAACTAAGGACTTACTAGAGAAGCCACAATCTGGTTGTGATGTGATTGATGGTGTGGGCGAAGCCGGGGTAAAGTGAGACGCCTAGAGACGCGAACCAATCTGCTAGTAGTAGGACTGCCCTCGAGTGTGCGTGCACAAGCCATTCTTTCCTCTATCGTTGGTTCTTCTTCGCTCCCTTACCTTCTCTGTCTCTTCTTCCCTCGCTCTTCTTGCACCTCTCTCTTCGGGAGTGTCGGTACCTTATGAACACTCTCGAGAGATTTGTAGGAGGTAAGAAGCTGAATCTTATTCTAGACCGGTCCAAGATTTGCAGATTTAATCGTGGTCTAGGATATGATTTCTATGAGGATATGAGGAAGCATCCACCGCTATTCTCAGACCCATAGTAGGAGGTGTGATCGAGTCGAGCCCGATCCGATGAGGTCAAATTCAAATCAGCGGGCTTTGTCCAAGAGATCTCGACGACAAGGTGAGTCCACTGCAGCTTCGCCTCTCGAAGGCGAAGCCTCCCGTGCTACTTCTACCTCTCGGAAGGTGAAGTACCACCGCACCTGCTCTGTCCGAAGGATGGACACACGATCGATCGTTGCTTCAGCGCTCGGGGTTGCGCAGAGACCGTGCGAAGCACTTAGGCGTATTCGTGGTCGACCCGGATCCCGAGTGCACCTAAGTCTAGCACGAGGTCCGAGTTTGCTTCGATGGGTTTGGGCGAGATCGAGGACTTGGTTTTTCGAGTCTTACGGTTTTCGTCCTCATGCTGCTCTTGGTCGTGAATTCCGCCGCTCGAGGTACATCTCGTTTCTCCGCCGAGACGATTACCACGGCGTGATCGCGTGTTGCCGGTGTTTCGACTCGCTTTCAGAGCGATCGGACTCGCAAGCGACTTCAGTGTCTCGCTCACGGACCTCCCGCTTCTTTGAGTCACAGAGCGTAGGGTAGATAGAGGTCAGTCGTGCTTAACTACTTCATCTGCTCGACATGTTGTTCAGTATTGGGTGCCAAAATCGCTCTTGATTTACCCCAGTACTGAGACTTTACTCTCTGTTTGACTCAGGTTCACCGGGTAGGGAAGGAGAAGGTTTGGCTTGTAGACTCCGGTTGTTCTCGTCATATGACCAGAGACTCCCGTTGGTTCTCCTCCCTAGCCCACGCTCCAGGTGATGAGACGATCACCTTCGGAGACGCTTCGTCTGGGCGCGTCATCGCCAAAGGTACTGTGCGCATTAATGCCTCTTTTATTCTTAAGGATGTTGCCTTGGTTAGTAAGCTGCAGTACAATTTGCTTTCAGTTTCTCAGCTTACCGATGACGACTTTGAGGTGAGCTTTAAGAAAAAACAATTGCAAAATTCTCGATTCTTCAGGTAGTCTGGTTTGCGGGATTTCTCGTTTTGGGAGGATCTTTCGTGCTGATTTTTCTGGGTCTTCTGGTGATCCTCTCAGGTGTTTAGTTGCTTCTGAGTCCCGCGACCTCTCTTTCTGGCATAGGAGACTTGGTCATATCGGATTTGACCATTTGACCCGAGTTAGTAGCCACGATCTCATTCGTGGTCTGCCGAAACTCAAGATGGTCAAAGATCTTGTTTGCGCTACATGCCGGCACGGCAAGATGGTTGCCGCTTCTCATCCTCCGGTCACAGTGACTATGACCGATGCACCGGGACAGCTGCTCCATATGGACACAGTTGGACCAGCTCGAGTGCAGTCAGCAGGAGGGAAGTGGTATGTTCTTGTTGTGGTCGATGACTTCTCGAGATATTCTTGGGTGTTTTTCTTAGCCTCGAAGGATGAGACGTTTACACATTTTCGAGGTCTTTTCAGTAGGATTTCTGTTGAGCTCCCAGGTGCCTTACGAGCGATCCGCAGTGACAATGGTATGAAGTTCAAGAATTCCTACTTCGAGAGTTTCTGTGGTGAGACAGGTGTAGAGCATCAGTTCTCCTCTTCGCACGTCCCACAGCAAAATGGCGTTGTGGAGAGAAAGAACCGTACCTTGGTGGAGATAGCCAGGACGATGCTTGATGAGTACTCTACACCGCGAAGTTTTAGGTCGAGGCTATAGCCACCGCGTGCCATGTCTCGAATCGAGTTTTCTTGGGCACACTTGCACCGCACTTCTTATGAGTTGAGATACGCGAAAAGCCAGCGTCTCCCACTTTCGTGTTTTTGGTTGCAAGTGCTTTATTCTCAAGTCAGGAACCTAGACAAGTTCGAGTCACATTCTTGTGATGATATCTTTCTAGGTTACTCATCTTCTTCAGCGGGCTTATAGGGTGCAGAATCATGAGTCTAGTAAATTGGTAGAGACTCGTGAGGTGACCTTTGACGAGGCCGGTCAGGGGACTAGGCCCGATATCTCGATTATTTAGAGCGATCGAGCCCATCTTTGTGGATGAGGAGGATGATGGAGATGAGGTTGTCTACCCGATCCAGTCCTTATCCACCCCTTGAGGTGCCGTCTTCCACCGCACCTCCAGTGACCACCATGCCTTCTACTTCTTCGGAGCTAGTGGCTCTGCTCCTACCCGTCGACTCACGAGGTAGAGGCCACTTCTTCATCTCATCCCGACCTCCTAGACATATCCAAAGCTCATCCTTGAGCGGATCATTGGAGACCTTTTCGAGCGTGTTACCCGCTCAAAATCGCTTATCTCAATTCTCTCCATTCTCGCTTTCATTGCCTCCTTTGAGCCCAAGGATGTTTCTCATGCTCTTCCGATGAGTCTTGGGTCAATGCCATGCATGAGGAGCTAGAAAATTTCGAGAGGAACAAGGTCCGGTCGCTTGTTGAGCTCCCGCGAGGTCACAATGTCATTGGAACCAAGTGGGTGTTCAAAACAAGCAGAGTGAGGATGGGGTAGTCATTCAAACAAGGCTAGACCAGTAGCTCAGGGTTTTCTCAAAGTTGAGGGTCTAGACTTCGAGGAGACCTTTGCCCTGTAGCTCGACTTGAAGCCATTAGAATCCTGCTTGCCTTTGCAGCTTCTAAGGGTTTGAGCTTTACAGATGGACGTCAAGAGTGCCTTTCTCAATGGCTTTATTGAGGAAGAAGTCTACGCTGACGACCTTCAGGTTTCGAGAACCCCAAATACCCAAACCATGTCTTCAAGCTTTCCAAAGCGTTGTATGGACTTAAGCAGGCCCCTAGAGCTTGGTATGAGAGGCTTAAGTCCTACTTGTTGAGTCATGGGTTTGAAATGGGTAAAGTAGATAAGACCTTGTTTATCCGTAGGCTTGGCAATGACCTTCTTCTCGTCCAGATCTATGTCGATGACATCATCTTTGGCGGCTCTTCCCATGCTCTGGTTTCACGCTTCTCGGATGTCATGAGCACCGAGTTTGAGATGAGCATAATGGGCGAGTTGACCTTCTTCCTTGGCTTCCAAATCAAGCAGACTCGGGAGGGTACCTTCTTGCATCAAGGCAAGTACACTCGCGACCTCCTGAGACGTTTCGACATGAGTGATGGTAGCCGATGTCAACTCCGATGGCTTCTACACCTATCTTGACCCGAATGAGGATGGCGAGCGATTGATCGTAAAGAGTACGTATATGATCGGCTCTCTTCTTTACCTCATCGCCTCGAGACCAGACATACACTTCTACGTGTGCGTGTGCTCGTTTTCGAGCTTCTCTCGCAGATCTCACCGCCAGCGGTGAAGCGCATCTTCGGTACCTTCGAGCTACCATTGACTATGGTATCGGTACTCTTCCTCATCCTGTCTTTCCTTGAGAGCCTTTTCGGATGCGGACTTTGCGGTACAGAGGATAGATAGGAAGAGCACTTCGCACCGCCAATTTATTGGCACTTCTCTAGTTTCTGGTCTTCTAGGAAGCACCCAGAGTTGCACACCCTGCGCAGAGGCCGAGCACGTTGTCAGAGCAGTGCTTTGGATGGTCTCGACTGCGGGACTTTGGGTTAATTATCGACAGTGTTCCACTCTTTGTGATAACACTGCGATTAACATTGCTAAGAACCCAAAGTCAGCACTCTCGGACCAAGCACATTGATATCCGATATCACTTCCTTAGAGACCATGTAGAGAAGGGTGATATAGTGCTTCAGTTTGTGGAGAGTGACCACCAGTTGGCTGACATCTTCACCAAGCCTTTGGATAGTTTGAGGTTTTCAGCTCTGCGGGGAGAGTTTGGGGTGGTTTGTCCATATGGGCTGTAGTGAGGGGGAGCTTTGGGCTTTACTGCTTTATTATGTTGATTTTGCTTCTGTCTCATTTCTTTTGCTTTGCACTTGGGGTGCATCGGGCTTAGTCCTTCTAGCATAGGTTAGAGTGCTTCTCTTGTCTAGTTGCTTAGACTTTTTACTCTTATCTTATGCTTCCAGGATGCTTCTTATTAGCTGTTTCTTATCTCACTAGACTGAGCTCACTCACTTCTTATTAGCTGTTTCTTACCCTCGAGTAGACAGGGTACGTGTTTGCTCTCTAGTGTGTGGTTTACGGTCAGCTATTAGTCTTGGAGTCATATGGGGTAGATGAGAGTCTGTCTGAGCCATAGCTGTCTCTATATCTTATCTATGCTTTAAGGACTACCTGGTTGGTTTTCTTTGCCAGCTTCTCGATTTATTGCCTTGGTTCAGGGGGAGTGCATTTGGGAGCTTCTGGAGCTTAATCTTGACTTAACTCCACTTGAACTTAAAGCTGCATCATATGTTGAAGGGGAGTTGGATTTTATGCATTTTCAGCATTTAGCATTGTAATATAACTACATTGAGCCCTGTTTATTATCCTGTTTTGACATGTTTGCAATGTTTTACACCTTGCCATGACTTGTGCTCTATTTGCTAGATTTATCATGACTCCATATGTGTAGACTAGCCTTTGCCATGATCAGTAAATTAAAACTGCTACTTGAATTAAAACTTGTCATGCTAGCACTTGAGTTTAGTCTTTCTTGAGCTATCCTTTTATGATTCATGCCATGTCAAATAAGCTTAGTTGAGCGTTGAATCTTTGTTGAGCCTTAATTTGAGCTATATTAGTTCTTGATGATGCATAAGTTAGTACAACATGTTTAAAAAAAATGATCTCTTTTGTGCGAAAAAACTGATTTCACCAATTCTTTCTCACGAGACGGCTTGCCATTGCACTAGGCATGAACTCAGGGGGAGTTTTGGATGACCTAGACTATCTTCTTAAGCTTCTCGCTTGGAGTAGTCGCATAAGGCTTGAGATTAAATTGGGTTGGAAACGACCATGAGCTTTAAAAAGACAATGTTTTATGTGTTCAATTTGCTTAAGCTACAAAAAGAACCAAGTACTTAACCAATGTTTCAATCTTGAGCTTATAGCACTCTATTTGGACTCAATATTAGCTTCCTTGTTCCGCTTAGCTTATTGACATGGCCTTCATCATCCTTGGATATCTCTAGTTAGACTTTGCTTATTGATGACTTGACATGCTCATAAAATGCATTACATTTCAGATCGTCATCTATGTGTTCTAGCTAGGATATACATATCTTGTCATGATCTAGATAGCCTTTTATTGAGTTATGGCTTTGTGTATTACATTATGGTCATTATGGATAATTCTCATGGCTCAAAATGCTTAGAAATAATCAAACTTCAGCCATTTCATCCATGTTTGTGATCTTATTCTCTCTTTTGCATCCTTGATGTGTTTATTGCCAAAAGGGGGAGAATAGAAAAAAAGTCATTTGGGAGCTTTGGGAGCCTTTTAAAGCTTTGAAGAATTTGCTCTTTCAGCTTGTTGCTCTAGTGCTTCCTTGTGTCGACATGGTCATTAGCTTTATTTCCCTTCTTTGGACCATGTTGGATTCTTCAAACTCAAACTCTACTTTGTGCTTTTTCTGGGTTTGTCAATATACTCATCAAGGGGGAGATTGATGAACCATGTGGAGGTGACCACATGTGAGCGATGAGTAATTGACTTCGGTTTAGGTGAGTCGAGTTTGGTTTGAGTGGTTCGGAGTTGAGTCGTTGCGTGGCACAATCGGACTCGGTCGGACTTGGTCAAACTTGGTCGTATGGGATTAGGTTGCATATTCTGATAAATTCGACAGGTTTGGACTTCGGCATGGTAAGTGTGATCTTTTGATGGTATTTACGTTTTCATGTATCGAGCGGTGCTATGTGACGTGTTTCTTGTCTGTGTGACTGCAGAACGTCGAGGCGGAGTCGTGGCGAGACACGGTGGACCGGACTAGGCGCAGGTGGCGCTGAGGTCAGAACGGTCGGGAGGTGTCGAAGACGACGTGGACTCGAGGTGGTTGCGAGGCATGCGAGGCAAGGAGCGCGGAAGCTTCCCGGAAGGTGCAGGAGGGGCGAAACGGGAATTTTGCAAGGCTGCACAAGCGGGAGCGGGCACCGTTGGATTTAGCGGGTGTAACCAGGCGGAAACCCGTTAGCCAGGGCTATAAATAGGTTGGAGGGGCTGCATGCCCTCTTGAACTCTTGAACAGTGAATTAGGGTTTGCTAGAGTCAAAAGAGGCTTTGATGGCTTGCTTTGGCTTTAGGCTTTAGTGGTTGAGAGTTGTTGGTGGAGGCAGAGTTGTGTTCCCTCTGTGTCCCCTTCGATGGTTCCCTGAGAGTCTCTCCTCTCTGTGTATTCCTCCCAAGAAAGATGTGAGGTTCTTGGTGATCTTGAGGATTGAGAGGAGAGGATTGAGTGGTGAATCCATGTAATCATCCATGGTTCTAATGTCCATGCGTATCGGGACTCCTCTGTATTCCTTTTGGTTCAATGAATGGAAGTCTGAAGTTTCATTTTCTCAGTTCATGCTCTGTGTTCTTCGTTTATCCTCTTAGCATGAATTCTTGATTTTCTGTGTTTCTTGTTGTTTGTTGCTTGGGAGTGCCAAAATGGGTTGCTCTATGTTGGGATAGTGCCTCAAGATCATTTGATCAGTTAAAATCCCAAAAACCCATCTCTAATTTCAGATTTTGTTTTTGAGCCTCCCCTGTTCATGTTTTACCTTTCTAGGGTTTTGGTGCTACTCTTGATTCCCTTGTTGAGATGGCTTGAAATTTGTCATGGAGAGTCCAGATGCTATTGAGTAGCTATCCTCAAAATTTCATGGCCAAAGGATCAGTGGTTAGTCGGGAATTTAAGTTTTTGCGCACCTCTCTGAATATTTTCGGTTTTGGGCATGAATCTGAAATCCTTTTATTTTTCTAGTGGATTCTTTGTTTTGGCTCTTGGCTTAGTCTTCTGGGAGTGTTCCCTAGCTATCCTCAAAGTTTCCCAAGCCAAGATACAAGAATCTTGCAAATTTCTCAGTTTTTCTGAAAATCCTGTTTGCTAATTTTCTTGAGAGGTACTACTGCTCCTCGAGAGGTACTACCGCTCAGAGGTACTACCGCTCGTCCTAGCGGTACTACCGGTGTTGTTCGGACCAGTCTGGTCGGCAGCGAAGGAACGTTCGGACAAGTCCGATCTTCGTGCGGTACTACCGCTCCTCGAGAGGTACTACCGCTCAGGGGTACTTCCGCTCCTCGAGAGGTACTACGCTCCTCTCGTGCACTACTACGCTTGATCGACTTGCTCTGAATTTATTTTTCTTGGTCGCTTCTTCTCGGATCTGGTTTTTCTTGTTGCCTTGACTTCCAGTAGTGCATATCTTCTATCTTCATAGCTTTCATAGCTATAGGAGAAGAAGTATAAGTGTGGATACGTGAGGGGCGAATTTAATTTTGGAGAGCGGCATTCACCCCCCCTCTGTCGCCATTTCGGTCCAACAAATATCCAAGGTGGCAAAGTTACCCACAACCCTAAACCCTCTAAGCTCCTACACCACGCCTGCACCACCCTCTCCTTGAAGAAATACTCGCACATAAAGTTTGAAGGGTCCATATGTACAATCCCGCATGTGGCGAGTACATGAGAGCATGGCTTGTGCAGAAGCTTCGGTTTGCTGCACATACAGCTTGGTCAGTTGACATGATTTCCAAGGCATATCTCATGGGTGACAAGAGAACAAGACGTCCCAAATTCGGCTCTATCCCAGAAGAGCACGTTAAAAAGATGCTCTGTATTGCCCATCATGTATACCATGTGCAATTGGCCCTTCTCTGTCTTCTCCTTCATATATGTTGTAATCTTTGCGCATTACGGTGTTTGTGGGTTGGTGACATGAAGTGCGGTATTTGCATGTCTTTCTCTAAAATAGCCGATTGTGCTATACAGAACACATTTCACGATGGTGACAAGGGGCTAAGAACAAAGGCCCCTAAGAACTAGTTGTACACCACCGCAAGGTTAGTGGTCATTATGCTATACCTTACGCCATTCGTGTCATGTAGCAGGGACCACTTTTATAATTGCTTGGCCTCGATCCAGTGGGAGAAGCACTTGATATTCCTCAGGTCCTCCTCAGTCCAATAGGTTCAAACTCTGGCAGTGGTGTGAGGCATTCGGGTTATGCAGCCCCCAGCAATGACTGGTCCCTTGTTCCTCTCGTCCACGTGCTTCCTGTTGTGCTCATCCAATAGTGCCCGTAAAGAACCAAATTTGTGCTGCTGGTTCTACAAAGCCAGCCTCTTGAATAGATTCACAATGATTGCTTTCGGAACTACTTGAAGAAGTTGGCCCCTAGATGACGAATGCACCATCTGCCCCTCATATCCGGCCAAGGGCATGGCTCCTCGGAGTCTTGCTAAAGTGCTCTTATGGACTACAGGATCTTGGCGTGGCGATCATGGATTACGCACACACCAGGACGAGCTCGAACAACTCTCACCCTCACATGTCAAAGGAACAATAACTAGTTGTTATAATTCTCACTCTCGATAAATGCACTGGCCAACGACAAATTTGGTTGTTCCCGTCAATGCCGATGGCTGTAAGGATCTGACCCTTGTACTTTTCGGTCAAAAGGATCCTGTCAACTGAGATCACTGGCAGCATATGTCTGAAAGCCTCAATGCATGCACCGAAGGCTAAGAAGGCCTTGTGCAATACCGCAAAACCTAGCAGCGTTGTAGACGGCTTGTCCTTCACAGCAGTGTACGTGCCCAGGTTTTTATCCAGTAGCACCATGAGCATACGAGGAATGTTGTCGTACGCTTCCTCGAAAGACCCAAACCATCTTTCCAAAGGCTTCTGTTTCGCACGCCACGTCTTCGCGTAACTAAATCTTTTATTTGAATGTTTTCTCAATAGCCACCATGATGTGCTTCACCTCCACATCCTTCTTCTCCACTATCTCTCCATACATCAAGTATACGACATATTGATTTAAATGCCAATATACCAGTTTTAACGATAAGCGTGAATTTAATGTCCTTATGACATTAAATTCATTCCTAAATAATCATAAATGTTGTCTAATAATATTTTGCATTTTCACATGACTAACCAAAATTTTCCCACTACTCTAACAGCCCACACGATCCTCCTAGCTAAAATTTTGCAATGACATAAATTAAATGCATGGGAGTTTCTCCTCCCTTCTCTCTTTTTCCTCCTATCTTCCACCTATCTTGTTCCTCTAATAGGACTAATTCCTTCCTACCTAATTGGATTAATTCATCTAACTAAAGTTACACTATTCTTTTCTACAACTACATTTCTCTACGGATACTAATTTCACACTAAGCAAACTATTTACTTAATACAAAGAAATTGACTAAACTATAGCAAAATTTTTACCTTACAGAAGTGGCGGAACCTCATCTTCTCCTTCTCCTTCTCCTTCTCCCTCTCCTCCGCTCTCCTCTCTTTTTCTTCCTTCTCATCTCTTCTTCTTTCTTTCCCTTCTCTGCGCTCGACATCGGCAGATGGAAGCAGCCGCTCGACCGATTATATATCCCATGCAGTCACTATACCGTTAGGCAACAGCAAGGTCCAGTTGCCCAACGGTTAGGCGACAGGATCTAGTTACCCAACCATTGGATGACTGTATTCACATCGCCCAACGGTCCACCTACTAACTTCGTGTCGCCCGACCGTTGGGCACATGGTCCAGTCGTCCATAGTTGGGCGACTCGAGGCTATTTCTGTAAAAAATTAAAACACTGGTATATTTTTGTATTTTGGAATAAAAATGGATTATTTTAGAAAAATTCAGCTAAAACAATCAATGATATTTTAGAATATTTAAGTAAAATATCCAATGATATTACAATTAACTAGGCATAAAAATGAGACTGAGCACTTCTTCGAGAGGCAAAAGAAGGGATGAATTACAACAAATTCCTGACTTTCCACAGACATACCAATGATTTAATTCAACATATCTCTCTGTACACGCAATAGCTATGTACAATCACTTGCATCAGTATTCGCAATTCTTCAGCATAGTTTAAAAAAGGCAGACAGTTTGTTCAGCAGCCAGTAGTATAGCCTCCAAACTTTGACAAACGTCAATCATATCAAACTTTATATCGGGGTTCACGTACACAGGGAGCAATGCTTATAGGGCCTGTTCTTTTCGGCTGCGGCTTATGGATTTTGGCTGAAATTTTTGAATTTTGGTTGTTTACGGTACAGATTACGGAGAGACAGATACTCACTTGCGATTTTGGCTAGTACAGTTGTTGGGCTTTTAATGTGTAGATCGTTTAACTTGTAGACCCCGTCTTGAAAAAATACTCCGTTTGAAAGTTAAGTACTGTAGCAAAAGCCAAAAGCCGCCAGCTTTTGACTTAAAGAACAGGCACATAGATTGGCGACCCATCTGAAGGAGCCTTATGTGGATGGAATCCTCTCACTAGCAATCATGGATCACGCCCATACCACCTGGATCCGTGATGTGAAATTTTGGTTAAAAATAGCACTGTTGGTCATCAGAATACTACATTGAATTTTGGACAAAAATGGCACTGTTCATCACTAGAATTCCAATTTTAGCCCTCAAATCACAGCATTTCCATTTCTAGCCCCCTGTTGACCGCACGAGTTTCCTAGACGCGACACGTGGCAAATCGTGCGGTCCGGGACCGCACGACCACTGTTCAAGGTGTGATTGTGTGGTCAGGGACCGCATGACCACTATTCATCCGAGTCATTGTGTGCACTAGCATGATCCTGGACTGGTGCAGAATACACAGGAGAGTCCGGATTTGCATATTCGGGTCTCGACAGAGCAGCACCTCTTCGAAATTCAGGAATATGGTACCTTTACCCCTTATATGGTACTAGATACCCAGGCTTGTTCAGATAACCGGCATCGACAAGATAATATTTTCCTAAAAATTAGTGTGCAAATTACCTCTATTAACATCAAATGCATGAATGTTAGCAGTAAATAAATTCTCAAATGATATGAAAAATAAAAATAACCTTGTGGAGGATGTGGAAAAATATCTCTGTCTATATCCAATGCATGATAAAGCACACTAGATTATGCATAGCTCCTGGCTAACTAATAGATGGTATGTGAAACGTATGTCAAAATCACATATGGCCATTATATTTTGAGTTGTAAAAGTGATTGGTATCTTAAATCTTGTGCTCGTAGTCGTTACTTCGTTCACTTCTCTCCCTCTCTTGCTCTGCAGTTTTGCTGCTCTGGCTAAGCTTCTACCGTGCAAACCCTCAAATGCAGTCGTTCGAACCCTTTTATGCCGCACTTAGCTCACTCATTTGGATACCACACAGATGGGGGACGGCCAAACCATGCGCGAAGAGCTGGCACGTGTGCATGCCATGCAATAGAAAAATGAAATGGGCGCATGATAGCACGCAAAAAGCCAACCAAAGCCATGGACAGAGGGAATCAGACCATGCTTTCGGCGGTTGGATGTGACATGCACAGTGATCATGTGGTACCTGAGCGCACCATTTCCACTGTTCATGTGTGATCGTGTGGTCGATCAGGCACATCATGTAGGGAGCCTTTGCCCTAGTTGGACTCAGTGCAAGACACAGTTTTTGCCCAAGAAGGTTTCAGACTCAACCAGGAAAGTGTCATGTTTGCAAAAAAAAAAGAAAAAAAGGGGGGGAAAAGACAATTTTTGTGTACGACCTCCGATTGGGGCGTTTCTTGACCCGTTGGAAAGGAAACAAGAAGATGTGAAAACGAGAAGTTGGAAACGAGAAATCTAGGGGATTTGGGGATTTTATCTACGTGTACGCACCCGGGCACACGCGTGGAAACTTCGACCCCAAAAAACGTCGTTTAGGGCCTCAAAATAGACCCGCAAGTCCGAAAAAATTTAAGTTTCTCATAATTCGCTCAAAATATGAGAAACATATTTTTTCTCATATTTTTTTTGAAAGTCCGCAAGTCCGGAAATTTAAGTTCCGCAAGTCCGAAATTTTTTTTCTACGTGTACGCACCCGGGCACAAGCGTGTACTGATTATACGTGAAGATAGTATGTATTCCTCTGCAAGTGATTTTGATGATGAAACATGTGCTATGCTTGCAAATGACCCTGCAAGACACGATGATGAATCTGATCTTGAGGAGGAACATGTTGGCACCAAAGATGTCGATAAGTATTTAAGCATTATAGTGCAATGTGTACTAAGTGCTCACGTTTCTTGTGCCGAGCAAAATCAGTGCCATAATTTGTTCCAAATCAAGGGCATTGTCAAGGAATGCTTGATTCGTATAACTGTTGATTGTGGGAGTTGCAATAATTTGACGAGTATGGATATGGTGGAGAAGCTTGCTTTGCTGAACAACCCCCATCCCCACCCATACCATATTCAATGCTTCAACAACAGTGGTAAGTTGAGGGTAACACGGATGGTCAGAGTAAGCTTTTCTATGGGTTCATACCATGATTATGTTGATTGTGACATTGTTCCTATGCAAGCTTGTTCATTGTTATTAGGAAGACCTTGGCAATACGATACTGATTGTGTGCATCATGGTAGGAATAATCAATACTCTCTCGTATTCAAGGGATAGAAAATTGTGCTGTATCCTATGACTCCTGAACAAATTGTTAAAGATTACCTTGCTAGAGCTAATAGAGAGAAAAGTCTGGAGAATACTGAGAGCGAAAATCAGATTGTAGCAAAAGAGCTTGTGCAACATTAAAAGAAAGAACCTAAAT
This sequence comes from Dendrocalamus sinicus, assembly GCA_036346575.1. Lineage (NCBI taxonomy): Eukaryota > Viridiplantae > Streptophyta > Magnoliopsida > Poales > Poaceae > Dendrocalamus > Dendrocalamus sinicus. Next base: position 131,279 of record JAYEVI010000260.1, read on the forward strand.
CTGTTCATGTGAAGAATAAAGAAATTAAATTAAAAGGTGCTTGTTTTCTTGCTACCAAATCTGATATGACTGAACTGGATGCTAGTAATTCTGTTTGCTATGCATTACTTTGAAAGAAACTTTGTTTTCATTTGAGGACATACCTTCTTCTTTGTCACTTGATGTCTTTCTGGAGGACATACCACCAGGGCTGCCACCGCTTCATGGGATTGAGCATCAAATTGATTTAATTACCGGTGCATCACTGCCCAACCGCGCACCATACAGGACCAATCCAAAAGAAACTAAAGAAATTCAACACCAAGTTCAAGAGTTCTTGATAAAGGATATGTGCGCGAATCTCTTAGTCCTTATGCTGTTCCGGTCATTTTAGTGCCAAAGAAAAATGGATCATGGCGCATGTGTGTAGATTGTAGAGCAATCAATAATATCACCATTAGGTATTGTCATCCTATTCCTAGGTTAGATGATATGCTTGATGAATTGAGTGGCTCTGTTGTCTTCTCCAAGGTTGATTTGCATAGTGGATATCATCAAATCCACATGAAATTAGACGATGAATGGAAAACAACATTTAAAACTAAGTTCAGGTTATATGAGTGGTTAGTAATGCCTTTTGGTTTAACTAATGCACCTAGTACCTTCATGAGACTAATGAACAAAGTTTTGTGTGCTTTCATTGGTAGATTTGTGGTGGTTTATTTTGATGATATACTGATATAGCAAAACATTAAAGGAACATCTTGATCATTTACATGCTGTTTTTAATGCTTTACGTGGTGCACTCCTATTTGGTAACCTTGAGAAGTGCACCTTTTGCACCGATCGAGTCCGTTTCTTGGTTATGTTGTTACTCCACAGGGAATTGAAGTTGATCAAGCAAAGGTTGAAACAATACAGAGTTGACTGACTCCTAACATGGTCACACAGGTGCGGAGCTTTTTAGAACTTACTAGATTCTACCACCGCTTCGTGAGGGATTTCAGCACCATCGTTGCACCATTGAATGAGCTTATCAAGAAGGACGTGCCATTTGTTTGGAACGCCGCATAGGAGAACTCCTTCACCACGTTGAAAGATAAGTTAACATATGCACCACTACTCCAACTCCCTAATTTCAATAAGACTTTTGAACTAGAATGTGATGCTAGCGGAATTGGTTTCGGTAGTGTGATGTTACAAGAATGTAAACCTATAGTATACTTCAGTGAGAAATTGAGTGGGCCTAGTTTGAACTATTCTACTTATGATAGGAAGTTATATGCACTCTTTCAAACTTTAGAAACTTGGTAACATTATTTATGGCCCAAATAATTTTTATACATTCTGATCATGAATCTTTAAAGCATATTCAAAGAAAAGGTAAACAGAATCGCAGACATGCAGTGGGTTGAATTTATTGAATCTTTTCCTTATGTCATAAAACACAAGAAGGGAAGGGAGAATATTATTGATGATGCTTTGTCCAAGAGATATACCATGCTTTCACAAATTGACTTCAAAATTTTTTGGATTAGAGACTATTAAAGAGCAATATGTGCACGATGCTAATTTTTTGAAAATACTGTTGAATTGTAAAGAAGGGAAAATGTGGAACAAATTCGTCATTAATGATGGGTTTGTGTTTAGAACCAACAAGTTATGCATTCCTACTAACTCTGTTTGTTTGTTGTTGTTACAGGAAGCACATGGAGGCGGGCTGATGGGACTCTTTGGTGTGAAGAAAATGGAGGATATACTTACTGTTCATTTCTTTTGGCCAAAGATGAGACAGGACGTCGAGCGCTACGTTGCTCGCTACACTACATGTCAAATATCTAAGTCACGACTTAATCGTCATGGTTTACACGACATACCCTTACCTGTTCCTAGCGTGTTGTGGGAAGATATTTCGATGGACTTTGTTTTAGGATTGCTTAGAACAAAGAAGGGGAAGGATAGTATATTTGTGGTTGTTGATAGATTTTCTAAGATGGCCCATTTTATACCATGTCATAAGAGCAATGATGCTACCAATATTGCTGATTTATTCTTCCGTGAAGTTATTCGCTTGCATGGTGTGCCTAATATTATAGTTTCAGATCGTGATTCTAAATTCCTTAGCCACTTTTGGAGAACTTTATGGGCTAAATTGGGGACTAAGTTGTTATTTTCTACTACTTGTCATCCCCAAACTGATGAACAAAACTGAAGTTGTGAATATAATTTTATCTACAATGTTTAGGGCTGTGTTGAAAAAGAATTTAAAAATATGGGAAGAATGCTTGCCTCATATTGAGTTTACTTACAATCGTTTGTTGCATTCTACTACAAAGTTGTGCCCTTTTGAAGTTGTTTACGGTTTTATGCCTCGTGCTCCTATCGACTTAATGCTTATGCCATCTTCGGAGAAATTGAACTTTGATGCTAAACAACGTGCTGAATTGATTTTACAAATGCGTGAGACAACTAAGGAGAATATAGAGTGCATGAATGCTAAATATAAAATTGTTGGTAGTCAGGGGAGAAAATACTTAACTTCTGAACTAGGGGATCTTGTTTGGTTGCACTTAAGAAAAGATAGATTCCCTGAATTGAAAAAGTCAAAATTGATGCCAAGATATGATGGTCCTTTCAAGGTGTTAGAAAAGATTAATGATAATGCATACAAGCTTGAACTGCATATAGATTTTGGGGTTAATCCCATATTTAAAATTTTAGATTTGAAGCCAAACTTGGGAGAAGAGGACGAGTTTGAGTAACGGACGACTCAAATGCAAGAAGGGGAGGTCAAATGCAAGAAGGGGAGGATGATGAGGACATCCCTTCCATGGATACAACCGTGCCTACACACACAACTCATCCACAGCCACAGCAAGTGTTACAAGGACCACTTGCTCGAGCTCGTGCTCGCCAACTTAATTACCTGGTGAATTCGTTCCTAGGTTTATGTATTATTGAGAATAGACCGCTACCTAATGCAAGTGATTTAATTGTGCTTAGGAATATGGGAAAGGACGAAGGAAAGTTATGTGGAGTCATGGACATGCATGGAAGGAATAATGGAGGTCACCATGTCACTTTGGGACCGAGTCAAGCAAGAACTCGAGTTGGGCTCGTTCTGGAATTGGATTCGCACTGTTGCGATGGTATCAAGTTTAAACAGATGTAACTTTCTCATACAGACTCTGTTTGTGACGTTCTTGGACTTCATGGAAAGCTTATCAAGTCTACTTTCTAACGGATCCAACCTCATCTTCAAATTCCATTCGAGCTGGCCACAATCATTAAAATAGTCTATGTTGGTTTCTGAGTCCGAGTTAAAAGGGTGATGCACCACCTCCACTTGGGCCCATGGGCCTTGTACCTCTACGGGCGTGCGTCCACTTCCTTGGCCGCCACCCTAGTATATAGTAGCCACTGCCTCCCTATGCTTGGACTTGGATTTCGTTGAATTTAGATTTAGCCATTGTGCAAACTTTTGTTCTTCAATTGTGTCGGACAACCATCTGTCAAGACACCTTTTGGGATCCCAACTTTGTTTTCAATACCATCTACACTTCAATCTTATTCGCAATATCAGATTGCCTATGTCTTATTCTTGCTAGTTCTTCGATTGCACATAGGGATTGAACTTTGTGTTCAGGTTGATCACGCTTTCAGCTAGGTCAATAATATCTCAGAGTTAGTTCAACGATTGCTAAGGCGCAAGCATTGCCGTACGGTTGTAGTCGGATCGTGAGAGTCACCTCCACCCAAAATCGATAGTTATCAATCTCATCGAAAGATCAGGCACCTCGTCTCCATCACCCGGCCTCAGTGGTTGCCGCCGCGGTGCTTTTCTTCCACTTGGCCACCGTCACCACCTTCTTTGGTGCCATTGTTCCTTTTAGCAAGTCCTTTTAGCAGGAAAGAGGTGTATGATATGGTCAAGGATATCGACGTTGTGCTTGAAAAGGGACGTACATTGAGAACCTGTCAGAAGAATATGTGGAAGAAGAGGTCAATATTTTGGGACTTGTCTTATTGGGAGCACTTAAAAGTTCACAATTGCATCGATGTCATGCACGTAGAGAAGAATGTATGTGACAGTTTGATTGGTTTCTTACTGAACATTTCTGATAAAACAAAGGATGGTGTTAACGCAAGGCGTGACTTGGTCGCTATGAACATCAGGACCGAGTTAGCACCGATAGAGACCGATAAAGGCCAGACGTACCTTCCCTCAGCTTGGTACACTCTGTCTAAGTCCGAGAGAACTCAACTGTGCCAGTCCTTACATGATGTGAAAGTTCCGTCCGGTCACTCCACCAGCATGAAGAAACTTGTTTCCATGGAACATTTGAAATTAATTGGCATGAAGTCTCATGACTGTCATATGCTAATGACACAAATGCTACCTGTTGCAATTAGAAGTATTTTGCCGAATAAGCTTCAAGTGATAATCATAAGGCTATTGTTGTAGGGGTGGCCCCCCACCTAAGCCAAGCCGGCCTGTTAGAAGGCTGTAAAGCCCAATACGGGACATACCCCTGAGAGGGTTACTCAGGTGTGAGGGCAAGGTTGTAAAAACACTTCCCATGTGGATATATATATACGATACAGGCCACGGGGAAAACCCTAAGCATTGCTCACCTAACTCTCCACTACCATACCTCTCTCTCTGTTTCCGAGTCGTAGGCATGCTCTTCCACGAATTGAATGTGATCTCAATTCGTTCTCGTGTAACTATTCCGATCGTTCTTCTCCATGCGCTTACTGCTTTGCGAGGAAGGAGAGGGACCCCAGATACATCGACCTGTGTGATGGTAAATCGGCCCTCAGGCTTCTTCGATAGCCCTCTTCCTTGGCGTCTTGATTTTGGATCGGACGCCTCCAGTGATGGTGTTGAAGAATGCGTGGATGACATGTTGCTCAATTTGTGGGTCTATTAGAATAAGATAAGAAAGTGCCATACCATAAGATAAGAAAGTGATCATATTGATTGGTTCCAACTATAACCTTTAGCCAGATAGTTTACATAAAAATAGATGTTTGTACATTGATTGGTTAGAACAAAGAACATACATTTGATGCTCAATGTTAGGAAGAGAGGAGAGGAGTAGAGGGGAGGGGGAGAAGGGAGTACTGTGCTCATGATAGGAAGAGAGGAAGATGAGGAAGAGAGGAAGATGAGGAAGAGAGGCTCAATGTTAGGAAGAAGGAGAGGAGTAGAGGCTCAATATATGATGTAGATCTTATATTTTCTCTTGATTAAACCTCCAAAGCGAATGTGGTACCTTAAATATCATCAGTTGTTTATAGATATATAGATAGAGTAGAGTTAGTATACATTGACATGCTGACTAAAGCTATATTATACATTAACATATTTAAGATGCATATTTGAGATGTTGCATACTTGGACAAGACTTTGCATATTTGAGATACAACTTTAAACTTCAAATCCCATATGCTGACTAAAGCTACATTATACATTAACATTATACTTTAGTAGCTCATTATACAATAACATATACATGAATACAAGTTGCAAGTAGCTAGTAACTGACAAAATGAAGCTGCAAGTAGCTAGTAACTTTGCATATTTGCTATGAAGCTGCAAGTAGCTAGTAACTGACAAAATGAGTTGTACAATGCTTACCGAAAAAGATCAAGTGCTCGGGGAGGCGGCCGAGGAGGGGCTCAGGGAGGCGGTGACGGGGCTCGGGGAGGCAGTGACGGGCTCGGGGAGGCGGCCGACGAGGTGCTTAGGGAGGCGGCGACGGGCTCGGGGAGGCGGCCGACGAGGTGCTCGGGAGGCGGCGACGAGCTCGGGAGGCGGCCGACAAGGTGCTCGGGAAGCGGCGCGCGGGGCTCGGGAGGTGGCGGCGAGAGGCTCGGAGGCGGCCGGCGGCAGCGGCGACGGCGACGCGCGAGGAGGCGGCGGTCCGAGGAGAGCAGATCGAGATTTAGATCTAGAATAAGCTGCAGATATACGAAAAACCCTAGCCGAGGGTATATATAGGAGGCTTATTACAGGCGGTTCTACACTTAGAACCGTCAGTGATATTAACTCACTGAGCGGTTCTACACTTAGAACTGTCAGCGATATCAATATCACATACTGTTATAAACTTATAACCGTCAGGATATTGATATCACGCATTTGTTCTAAGTGTAGAACCATCTGTGATAAGCCCTTGCCCCCAACTGTAGTTATTAAGACAAACACCAACCAGCTGCATTTATATACAACACCAACTAGCTGCATTCATATACAACACCAACCAGCTGCATTCATATACAACACCAATAACCAACATACAACACAATGTATTTCTTCACACATTTGCCACATACATCACACATATACATATATGCCAATTCACATATACATCACATACATGCATTGTTATATACATATATGAAAATGCCCACATATATGTCGCACATTCTCAATGTACTTGCTTATTTCCTTTAAAAATTAGCCCTTCATGATGATCAATGCGTACGTAACTAGTTTCGTCACGTTGTTCGTCGTCGACCCTTATGCCATTTCCAAAAGGAGGTAACTCATCAAATTGATAGTATTCTTCCTTGTCCACTACATTCTCTACTCCGACAATTCTCCTTTTTCCATGAATAACTACATGGCATTTCGTATTTGCCGGGTCGGTTACATAGAAAACTTGAACAACTTGGTTAGCGAGCACGAATGGTTCGTCTTTGTACCCAACACGTTGGAGGTCCACGGTAGTGACACTGTACTTGTCAACCTTCACCTGTGGGAGATGCACCCAATAGCAGCGAAATAAGGGGATCTTGAAAACCACGTAGTCGAGCTCCCAAATCTCTTCTATGAACCCATAGTACGAAGTTTCTCGACCCATCGGCATCGAACGCATCTATGCGGACATTGCTGCTCGTTTGTGCTCTTTACATCCGAGATCTGCGATAGAATGTGTACCCATTTATGTCATATCCTTGCCATGTCACAATCTGTAAATGTTGGCCCTTTTGCCAACCATGTCGTCTCACTTGGAGAGCTCCTAGCGATTTGCTCCTTCAACCTTTGGTTGAACCGATCGTTGTGTTGCCTCATGATCCAAACATCCGGCGCTCGGATTACATTGCCAAGTACATTCTTGTCTTTGCTGGTCGACATAAGGCCCACTTCAGTCATGTGTTGCAAGACCGTGAAATGGGCTTGAGTATACATGTCCATATCTGTAGTGATTGCTTTCCTTCTGATAGTTCCGATACCCTTTAGCCTCCCATCATGACGAGATTGAGGCACACCTATCGGTTGAATCTGAGCCATATAATCGACACAAAACTCAATGACCTCTTTGCTTGCATAACCTTCGACGTGCTGCCCTCCGGTCGAGATCGATTCCAGATGCACGTGTAACCCAATTGTTTATTTCAAAAATTTCAGAAAAAAATTAATTTAATTTAAAATAAAATAAAGTGTTCTTTGGTTGCCTAAATTTTGAAGATTTTATTTGCATTTTATTGATTTTCTGGAGTTTATTTGGATTTATCTGGATTTTATTTCAAAGTCTAAAGCAAGAAAATGAATTTAAAATATTTTATTAAAGCTAAAAAGAGTTTATTTTATTTTTCCTAGCCTTCCCTAAAATTTTAATTAATTTTTGACAATTTTCTGAAATTTAAAATCAATTTTCAAAGTTAAAAAGTATTTTATAAAATTATTAAATTCAAATATGAAATTAAAAATATTTTTCCTAAGTCTAAAATGCTTCCAAGAATATTTTATAATTTTTCTGGAATTTTTAGACATTAAATATTATTTTTCCAAGTATTTATAAAGTTTCTAGTATTTTCTGAAATTTTATTCCGAAAATAAAAATCAAATTATTCCTAGCCCGCCACGTGTCGCTCTCAGATTAAATCAATCTCTCTCCACGTTTTAATCCTAGCCACACATGATCACTTACCCCTTCATAAAATCCAAGAGCCATGAAGCATCCACTTGCCACGTGTCGCAAATCCGACGGCCTGTACCCCTTCACTTCCTCTCTCTCCCTATGACATATGGACCCCACATGTCATATGTTTCTTCAACCTCTCCTTCTTCCTCCCCTAACTCTCTCTCCTCCACCATTAAAACCGAAATGGAGCTTTGAAAACCCGCCGTTTCTCCCTCTTAACTCCCGATTAAAGCGTGGAAACGGAAGCCCTAATCACTCCCATCAATCTCCCAGCCGTTTCCCATCCTTTAACTCTCTCAAAACCGCCGGCCACTTCCTCTTCTTTCTCCACCTATAAATTCTTCTCCCATGCACGGTTTTCTTCCCTTCGGTCTCCCCTCTCCCCACCGCACCTCCTACACCTTTCGGCCGCCGCCCCCGACCACCGGCGCCGCCGCCCGTGCCGCCAAAAGTCGCCGTCGCCAAAACACCCTCTCTCCTACGCGCGCGCCATCTCTTTTTCTCGCCGCCGCCGCCTTCTCCGGCCATCTCCCGAGCTGCCGCCGGTAAGAGCCGCAACCCCCTCGGTCTCCCCATCCCGCGCCGCCCCTCTATTCCCTCCCTAGCGCCCCCCAAAATCCATGGCCGCACCTCGATGTTTGCTTCGGTTGGTTTCATCCAAGAATAGCTCTCTCCTCTGCCTTTTATATCCTTGGTGATGCTTCCTTGTCACAAATGAACACATGCCCACTTGGCTAGGGGAGTCAAGCTAGTGCATGCATGCATGAGGTTGTGAGTTCAAATCCTGGGCATGCATTTTCGGTTGGACTTTTGGCCACATTTTTGTTCACCTCTAGTCAATGACAAGCGGGACCCACTTGTCATAAAATATTAAAATAAAAATCTGCACCCAATGACAACCAGGCCCCACGTGTCATACACTCCAATATACCCCAAAAATCAGCCAAAACTAAGATTCCAGAGAATACTCCCTCGTTTTGCATTTTCTGGAATTTTCAATCCATCCAAACTTCCAATTGCTCATTCTCCGTCGTCCGAACTCTGAATCTAGTGATTCAAATTTCTAAATTCTTCTAAAATCATATTCTATCTGCTAGTATATATTTTATAATTTTTGGATTTTATTTGAATTTATTTGTTTGGTTCTTCGCGCGTAGATTTCGACGAATTCGGAGAGAACGACGCCGACGTTTCGCACCAGGTCTTCGAGCAAGGCAAGTTACACCTTTGATCATGTTGAACCTGATATTTTAAATTAATTATGTCATTTTTAAATTATTATTGCATGCGTAATTTTATTCAAGTTAGTTTAAATTCAGTTTTGAACTCTAGTTACACCAAAATTCTTTGGACAGCCAAATTTGATGTTGCTTACCATTATACCTTGTCAACCCTAGATAAAACCTAGTTAGTACATTAGCACTAACTAGGAATTTTGTAGAAATGCTTAGCCATGCTTATACTGATTATGGTTTGGGATGATCTTTCACATAAAATGATGAACTTTAAAACTGGATTCTCGACTTTGGTGAGTCAAGAATGTTTATAAAATAATTTCCAAATAAAATATAAAACTGGTTTGGACTTAGGCATTGGTACGGTGGTGGGTGTTTGCTGGCATGCATCGTAGTTTGGTGACTCGATGTTGATTGCCAGGCATAAGGGGTTAGTGGTTAGGCCTAAGTCAAGTTAAGGACCGGTCTGTGAGCTACTATTGCAAAGCCCTATCGTACTACCACAAGTCTGGTATGGGACAGACCTGGCCAAAGAATTTGTGAAGTTCCAACATGATCTCGCTATAGGCTGAATGTGAGCGCGGCGTAGGCCGTGAGATGTCTCACATGGCACAAGAGGGGGCTCCAACATGTGGATTCATGTTGTGGTGAAACCTTAGTGGCGGCGTGATTATGTTGACAACGGATCATTGTAAAGGCCTTGTCATGATCTCCTCACCGCACACCTAAGGAAGTGTGTAACTCGCGTGGCAAACCGGGATGATCATGTCTTGTGGGTAAAGCTGTACAACCTCTACAGAGTGTACAATCTATCCTGGATAGCCGTGCCCACGGTCATGGGCAAGCTGAGTGAAGTTTTTCACGTATTAGACTTTGCTTTTCAAAATGGTTTGCGAAAACTTTGTGGATGGATGGAATCCATGAGAGATTTTAAAAGTGTATGGATGGATCGAATCCATATGGTATCTTTTGGAAAGATGGTCCGGGTAAGATGCCCGTGGTTAGGTTGGTGTGGGGGATGGACCTGCACTAACAGTATCTATTTTGTTTACAACATTGTTTTACTTAATGTATCAAATTCAGCTTTTGCACTTACTTATGATATTTACTTCAATGTCGCCTTTTATGCAAATTAACCATATTATGCCTTCCTTTGATACTCCATATGCATGCATTAATTCTGTTAATCTGCTGGTGTAACTTGTGGAGTACTTTTTGTACTCATGTTGCTCAATTTAACTCTTTCAGAGGAAGCCTTCAACGACTTCGGTGAGGATTGCGACTAGTCCACATCTTACAGTCATTCGCCTTGTGGGAAGGCTGGATGGGCTGCTACATTGTTTTTCTTCCGCTGTCTTCTTTTACTATTATTGTAAAACTTTGGCCATCAGGCTCATATTAATTAAATAAGGTTGTCATTATGCATGATATTTGTCTTTGTTATTACTGTGTGCACTAACTTTTCCTGGGATAGTGCGATTTACACAGAGGGTTCTGGAGTTGTTTCTCCGGGTCCCGACAGTACGACTTGAGAATTCCCATGAACCTCTCAAATGGGTACATGCTACGTAGGAATATGGGCCCGCACATTTTTATCTCCCACACAACGTGAACAATGAGATGGACCATGATATCGAAAAACGAAGGAGGGAAATACATTTCAAGGTGACATAGAGTCATCACCACCTTGTCCTCTGAGCATCTAGTCCTTCGGGATCGATGACCTTCTCGAGCAATTGTGTTAAAGAAATAACATAGCCTCTTGATTGTCTCTGACTTTGATCGGCAAAATATTTTAATTGCAATAGGAGCATCAGGTGTCATCAAGACATGACAATCATGAGACTTCATGCCATTTAACTTCAAATCTTGCATCAAAACAAGTTTCTTCACGCTAAGGAGTAACCAAATGGAACTTTGACACCATGCAAGCACTGGCACAGTTCTGTTTTCTCAGCCTTTGTAACATCCTGATTTTCAGAGTATTTTTGAAGCTTTTAAAATAAAATTCACCATTTGAATTTTTTCTGAAATTAATTAAAGCTTAAATGAAATTTTATGAATTAAAAGGATTTAATATGAATAATCTGAACATGAACATTTGCCAAAGTTATTTTATTTGAGTTCCTTGTGTCTCAAGGAATTTATTGGATTTTTTCTGGATTTTTTGGATTTATTTGCTATTTTCTAGAGCTCAAAAGGATTTAAATGAATTTATGAAAAGAAAAATATCAAAATCCCCAACCGGCCAATGGGCGAAACCCACCACCGGCCCAACCCGCCTCGGCTCGCGACCGCCACGCGCGCGCGCGTACACCTGTCGAGCATCCGCGCGCGCGCGCTCCGCTTGGCCTCCCGATGATCGCCACGTGGCCGTCATCCGCCGCGCCAGCGCCGCGCCGCATCTCGGCCGCTGCTCACCGCGCCACCGGCTGTGGGGCCCACTGTCAGTCGTCCTGCACCGGACTCGTCTTCCGTCTCGAGCGGACTCGCCGCGCGCTGCCGTCCGTCGCGGACACCTCGGGTCCGTGTATAAAGCCGGCCGCCTCGCTTCGCATCCGAGCCGCCGCTCTCGCCGCCGCCGCCGAGTTTCGCCGCCGCCGCTGCCGCCTCGTCATCTTTTTGCGCCGTCGTTGCCGCCAGAGCTTCGCCGCCGCGTCTGCGCTGCTCGCCACCGCGGGCGACCCCCCGCCGTCGTCGTCCCGCCACCTCGGCCGCCGCCGTCACCGTCGCCGCCGCCGCCGCCGCGCCAGATTCGCCGCCGCGCCGCTGGGCCGACGCGCCGCGCGCGCGGCGCGCCTCCGCCGCTTGCCGCCTCGCGCCGTGCCAAGACGCCGCGTCGGCAACGCCGCGCCCGCGCCCTTCGCCTTCCGTCGCCCGGCCCATGTGAGCCGTGCGCCGCCTTGTGGGTCCCGCCGTCGGCCGAGCCGTGAGACCCGTGAGCCGATCTGGGCCGACGGCCCGGATGCGTCCACGCGCCGCACTACGCCGTCCGTCGCCCGCCGTTGTGCTCCCAAGGCGCCACGCAAGCGGGCCACGTCCACCCTAACGCTATGCGTGTCCGCCACGCCACCGCCACCTCACCCTAGTCGCGCGCGCGGCGGCCGCCGCCCGCGCCTTGTTTCGTGCGCGGGTTCACCGTGAGACTCAGACCTCCCGTGCGCCGGTCCACAAAGATGCACTTTTCCAATTTTCCCGATTTTCAGAAAATCCAATTTTCCAAGAGCCCGTTCTCCTCATCCTAGCTCCGATTGACCCGTTCTTTTTCTAAATTCATCTAAAATTGAGCTCTACCTTTTGGTTCAGGTTTGAAAGTTTTGGAGTTCATTTGAATTTTATTTGAATTTATTTTCTCTTTTCGTCTCGTTTTCTCTCGTTAGATCGCGTGTTCGAGGGAGCGGAAGTTGATTTGAAGACCAAGAGCCCTCATCTGAGCAAGGCCAAGGCAAGTCGTATTCTTTGATCATGTTGAACCCAGATTTCAATCTATTATGTATTATTTTGTTTCAAATTATCATGCATTGCTATTTATTAATAAAACCTTGTATTGGTAGTTATACTCCTAATTGATTAAATCCTCCATGATAATTTGACTACCATGAATCCATTGACACCTTAGGATTGGGAATTATTTAGTGATAAAATAATAATTGTCACATGGGGTTACGCTCGATCGCTTAGCCTCGCTTCCTATTAGTTTCGATCCGTCATCACATGTGGTTAATTAATCGACTTAATGATTTACTTGAACGTGGTGGTTAGCCACGCTTATAAAATTGGTATGTCATGACATGGGTAGTGTCATGGGCATTGGTTATACAAACTTGGCTTTCACTTGGGCGAATGATCGTGCGATAAAGGGGTTTGGATGCACATTGGGATGTGGATGCTTCGCGGGTAATTGTTAGGACTTAACTTTGTGCGCCATTGATCCGAGCTTAATCGTGCAAACCACATGTCTAGTATGGGATAGACTGGCATAATAATTTGAGAAGTCTCTACTTTGGTTTTACTCCTGATGTTGTGTGGCGCAAGAGGGGGCAATTATCGACTAGGGGGTTACCCTACTCGACGGCGAATCCTTAGCGAGTGGGATCGGGTGGAGATGGATCATTGTAAAAGCCTTGTTGTGATTTCCTTAAGCTGAGGCTAATCACATCGTGTGGGTACAGTTGTGCAACCTCTGCAGAGTGTAAAACTATTCGAATAGCCGTGTCCCCGGTCATGGACAATGCTCGGTGATTTCACACGAGGGGTAGAGTCTTTATGAAAATTTGATTGGTTTGAGATGGGAAGTGAATGGTTAGTTCACTTGTGGTTATATTCAATTCCTTTGATATATTTACTTAGTGTCATTGTTAAATATGCTTTTCAATCTATATATTGTATTTACTTCAAATTGTCGCTTCATGCAAAACTAACCTTTCAGCCATCCATTGTTAAGCTTTGCATATTATATTGCATTCATTTGTTACAAGCGACTTGTCGAGTACCAATGTACTCACGGCTTTATGCCCATGTTGCTCGATTGAGGAGGAGGGACCAGATCGGCAGGAGTTGCTAGAAGGAGGCTACTACGAGGACTTCACGGATTAGGACTTCGCTCCCATCGATTGCTGTGGGCATGTCGAGTGGCTACTACGCTTAATTTTTGGATTTCACGCTAGTTTCTTTAAAGCCCTTGGGCTAATAATTGTAAGCTTGGCCATAAGGTCGCACTCTGTTGGTTATTAATATAATTTGGATTTCCTTTAGAATATCGTGATGTGGATGATATTTATCTTTGTTTACGCTGTGTGCACTAGCGTGATCTGGACTAGTGCAGAGTACACGTGAGAGTCCAATTTGTATATTCGGGTCTCGACAGAGATGGTATCGAGCCATATCGATTGAGGACGAAAACCTAAGTTAGTCGTTGTCTCAAAAATTCAAAACCTATTTTCTAAAGACAAAACAACCAAACCTGATATTTAGCAAATTCTTTACTCTCTTACCTTATTCTTAGGACTCTTGCCTCTCACCTTAAAATTTCTGCGAAAATGAAAATTTTTAAAGCGACTCTTATCTTGTCTTAGTCTTTGTAGATGTCGCAAAGCAACTATAGCAGTCGGGAGGATGGAGGAGAGTGCTTGATCTTGCTAAGAAGTCTTGGTTTCAAAAGAACACCAATGTGCAGTTCCATGGATGATGAAGTAAGAGGGTACCATTTCACACGGTTGTACTTCACTATCAAGCTTGGAGGTCACGTCGACACCACACTTCAAAGGTTCAAATCCATAGCGCCTGCACGCAAGGCCGTTGCTCAACTCGTCGACGGTATAAGATCGTATGACCAAGTTCATCCAGAATACAAGAGAAAGTATGAACTCGAGGAGTACACTCGCGGACGCCAACACCTCCACCTTCGCCACGCCACCCGGCCGGAGGAAAGGCAACGCATGGCGATGATCGCCGAGAGTACCTTCAACTCGTCATTCCAGCAGCAGCGCCTACAATGCGTTCCGCAACCGATGGACGTTCTACAGATGCGAGAGGAAGAAGAGGAAGATCGCACACCGCACCTCGCCGGACTGAGTGGGAGCCGGAAGAGTAGACCGTAGCATAGGATAGCATCGGTTAGGAAGTGGTTTTTGTTTGCATTGAGTGTGATGTGAGCTGCGCTTTGCCCTCAAAAGCAATATGTTGCGTCATATCAAATCTTTTATTGAAGTGATTTATTTGTTCTTTTGTTAGCTTTTCGGCTAAGTGATTGTTTAGTTTAGGATTTACCATTAGAATATCCCCTTAGACGAACTTACCACTTATCTTTGCTTTTCCCTCTTACAGTAAGCCTGTGAAGCCGTCCTCAAGCAAGTGATCTTTCTTTTCGATGGTTGATACCCGAGCTCCGCAGACGTGGTCGATGAGTCGATCCCGAGGCGATCAGCAACTCCGAGCGACATGCAAACCCAGCTGGATGGATCCAACCTTGAGTCGATTCATGGCGCCTGACTCGGTTGATGAACACCATGATGCGAACATGAACGCCATGATGAATCGGCGAATCAAGACATGGCCATGCCTCCACCGATTCGCGGCGGTCCAAGTTTGCAGAATTTATGAGGACAAGGCCTCCTACCTATTCACGGTCTTCGAGCCACTAGAAGCCGATGGTGGATGCGTTCGGTGGAAAAGAAGCTTAACCTTGCCCGAAGGTACGATCGCGAGAAGGTGTTGTATGCAGCCCATCAGCTTGAGGGTGCTGCAGCCGAGTGGTGGGAAAATTATTGTGCCGCTCACGAGGATCCAGAGAGCATCACTTGGGCTGAGTTCGCAGGAGCTTTTCGTCATGCCCATATCCTGGATGGGGTGATCGAAATGAAGAAGGAAGAATTTCGGGAGTTGCAGCAGAAGAACATGTCCGTGAGTGAATATCTCAACAAGTTCACTCAGTTGGCCCGTTATGCTCCAGAAGATGTCGCCACGATGATGCTCGCGTAAGAGGTTCAAGAAAGGATTGAACCCAGGATTGAAAGTTCAGGTAGTGGGACATGATTATGCCAGTTTCCAAAACATGGTGGACAAAGCAATGCTCATTGAGGAAAGTCATCGCGAGTTGGAAGAATCTCGCAAGAGAAGAATGATGCAGCAAGGATCACAGATGCACCAAGCTCGAGAGCCCGCCGGTAATTTTCAGCCACTCGAGTTCCTCGCGATCGGGATTCAAAACTCTGCACGGCTCCCGTCGCTTTCTTGGCGCCAAAACCAAATCCGATGGGAAGCCAACAGCAGAGGATTACCAAGCCCATGTCGCGATCACTTGTTTCAAATGCAATGAGACGGGACATTATGCCAACAAATGCCCGCAAAATACCGCATTGACACCGGTTCGCTTCAGCTTGGGAGCCACACCGCCGTGCACTGCGCAGCAGATCGGACGCGGAGCACCTCAAGGATCAAATCAACCCAACAAAGGATCGCACCGTGATGCGTGGCCAGTGAACCACGTCACCATGGAGGAGGCTCAAGCGGCGCGGATGTGGTGATTGGTAAGTTCCCGTAAATTCGAGTACCGCCACGCTTTGTTTGATTCGAGCTTCACATTCGCTTGTTTCTGAGTTTTGCTCTAAAGCATAAGTTGGAAGTCGTTGCACTTGGTTCCATTTTATTGGTTCAATCCCGTGCTCGAGATGAGTACAAACCTAGGATGCCCCAAAGTTAGGATAGCCATCCAAGGAGTAGAGTTCTCCGCAGATTTGGTTGTCTTGAATATCCGTCTTTGGACGTAATTTTGGGTATGGATTGGCTCAAGAAGCATCAAGCGATATTGGAATGTGGAAGCCGAGCAATCACTTTGGACGGTCCCGATGGAAGCAAGGTTAGATTTGAAGCCGACATGAAGCGGCGAGAAAAAGTGATGGTGTGCCAAGGTAAAGGGATTGCCCTAAATGAAGTACCATTGCGGAGAATATCCCGATGTTTTTCCGATGATCTCCCGGATTCCATCAAAAGAGAAGTAGAGTTTGCAATTGAGTTAGCACGTGCACCTCACCAATTTCCAAGAGACCTTACCGAATGCCCGCCAATGAGTTAGCGAATTAAAGAAGCGATACAAGAGTTATTGGATAAAGGGTATGTCGGACCAGTACTCTCTCGTGGGGAGCACCGGTATTGTTCGTCAAGAAGAAGGATGGTAGCCAGCAGATGTGTGTGGATTACCGAGCTCTCAATGAAGTTACCATCAAGAACAAGTACCGTTGCCCGAATTGATGATCCATTCGATCAATTAAAAGGAGCCGGAGTGTTTTCCAAGATTGATTTGAGATCGGGTATCACCAAATGAGGATTCGACCGAGGACATACCCAAGACAGCCTTCTCAACTCGTTATGGATTATACGAGTTCACCGTGATGTCCTTTGGCCTAACCAATGCCTGACCTACTTTATGTACACGATGAACAAGGTGTTCATGGACTACTTGGACAAGTTTGTCGTTGTGTTCATTGATGACATTCGATCTACTCCAAGAATGAGGAGGAGCATGAGGAGCATTTGAGATTGGTATTGCAAAGATTGCGGGAGCACAAGTTGTATGCTAAGTTCAGCAAGTGTGAATTTTGGATGAAGGAAGTTGCCTTTTGGGTCATGTGTTGACAGCGAGAGGAGTGTCCGTTGACTCGGAAAGTACAAGATGTGCTCACTGGAAGGCACCCACGTCGCTGACCAGTGTCCAAGCTTCCTAGGAATGGCGAGTTACTATCTGAGATTCATTGAAGGGTTCTCGGTGTAGCCCGACCCTTACCCAGCTACTAAAGAAGGAAAAGAAGTTTGAATGGACGCAGAGTGCGAGAAGAGTTTTGGAAGTTAAAGGAAAGTCGACAACAAGATCTTAATTTTGCCTGACATCAAGAAAGATTTTGAGATTTATTGTGACGCCTCCCGCAAAGGTTTAGGGTGCGTATTGATGCAAGACAAAAGAGTGGTAGCTTATGCATCGCGTCAGTTGAGGCCACATGAGGAGAACTACCCTACGCACGATTTGGAGTTAGCAGCAGTTGTGCATGCCCTGAAAATATGGCGACACTACCTGATGGGTAACAGATGTGAGATCTACACGGATCATAAGAGCTTGAAGTATATCTTCACCCAATCAGACCTTAACCTAAGACAAAGAAGATGGTTGGAGTTGATAAAGGACTATGACATTGGAATCCACTATCACCCAGGAAAAGCCAACGTAGTGGCAGATGCGTTGAGCAGGAAGGTATATTGCAACACAATTATGGTCAAGGAGAGTCAACCAAAGATTGCACGAGGAATTCCAAAAGCTCGGTTTGGAGTTGGTTGAAGAAGGGATGTTGGCGTTTGGGACTTGCGGCCGACCTTGATAGTCGATTCGCAAGCGCAACCGGAGGATGAAAATATCCAGCGGATCAAGGTTGGATTGAAGGAAGGAAAAGCGGCGAGGTTTTGTGGAGGATGATCGAGGTATCATATGGTACAAGAAGCGATTGTGCGTACCCAATAAGGAAGAGTTAAAGCAATTGTTGCTTAAAGAGGCACACGAGTCATTATATTCAATTCATCCAGCAGTACCAAGATGTATCAGACATCAAGGATAAGTCTTGGTGGCGGTATGAAGCGAGAAATAGCAGAGTATGTAGCACTATGTGATGTTTGCGGTGAGTGAAAGCAGAGCATCAAAGACCCGCAGGATTGTTGCAACCGCTGAAAATTCCGAGTGGAAGTGGGAAGATGTGGGCATGGATTTCATCACAGGTCTACCCAAGACCAAGGAAGGTTACGACTCGATATGGGTAATTGTGGATCGATTGACAAAGGTAGCCCATTTCCTTCCAATCAAAACCACATATTCGGAGATAAGTTGGCGAATTGTATATGTCCGAATTGTGAGTCTCCATGGAGTTCCTAAGAGGATTGTGTCGGATCGTGGATCGCAGTTCACTTCACGATTTTGGAGTAGTTTCCACGGCGATGGGTACTCATCTGAATTTCAGCATGACCTATCACCCACTGCATCGATGGTCAAACAGAGCGTGTAAATCAAATCCTAGAGGATATGCTGAGAGCATGTGTTTTGGATCACTGAGCTAAGTGGGACAATTGCCTACCTTTGCAGAATTTTCCTACAACAACGATTACTGTGCCGGTTTGCGAGATGTCACCGTTTGAGGCTTTGTATGGTGGAAGTGTAGGACCCTCTCAATTGGAAAGAAACAGGAGAAAGGCAAATTTTTGGGCGAGTGTTTGCAAGAAGTCAAGAAAAGTGCGCTTGATTCAAGAAAGGCTGAAAGCAGCTCAAGCCGAGCAAAGAGTTATGCTGATACTCGCCAAGAGATTTAAGCTTTGAGCCCAATGATTATGTGTATCTCAGATCACACCTTTCAAAGGTGTTAAGCGTTTTCAAATGAAGGAAAGCTAGCACCAAGGTATGTGGGGCCATTCAAGATTTTGAAGCGCAAGGGAGAAGTTGCCTATCAGTGGAGCTACCGAGAACTTGAGCGGATACACGATGTTTTTCATGTGTCTCAATTGAAGAAGTGCTTGCGAGTGCGGAGGAAGCAAAGTGCAATTGAGGTGTGGATCTCCGTGAGGATCTGTCCTATAAAGAGCATCCCATCAAAATCTTGGAAGTGTCGAGCGAGTCACTAGAAGAAGAGTCGTTCGCTTTTGCAAAGTTCAATGGAGCAATCATTCGAGGAGGAAGCAACTGGGAAAGCGAGGAGGATCTCAAAGCGGAGTTTCCAAACCTATCCTTTAGAGAGCGTAATCTAGGGTCGAGATTCCGTTTAAGGGGGAGGTTTGTAACATCCTGATTTTCGAGTATTTTGAAGCTTTTAAAATAAAATTCACCATTTGAATTTTTTTCTGAAATTAATTAAAGCTTAAATGAAATTTTATGAATTAAAAGGATTTAATATGAATAATCTGAACATGAACATTTGCCAAAGTTATTTTATTTGAGTTCCTTGTGTCTCAAGGAATTTATTGGATTTTTCTGGATTTTTCTGGATTTATTTGCTATTTTCTAGAGCTCAAAAGGATTTAAATGAATTTATGAAAAGAAAATACCAAAATCTCTAACCGCCGATGGGCCGAAACCCACCACCGCCCAACCCGCCTCGGCTCCTCGCTGAATTTCAGCGCGCCGCGCCGTGCACGCTGCGTCAGCATCGCGCGCGCGCCGCCCGCTTGGCCTCCCGATGATCGCCACGTGGCCGCCATCCGCTGCGCCGGCGCCGCGCGCCGCATCTCGGCCGCCGCTCACCGCGCCACCGGCGGTGGGGCCCACTGCCGTCGTCCCCGACCGGACTCGTCTTCCCGTCTCGAAGCCGGACGCCGCCGCCGCTGCCGTCCGTCGCGGACACCTCGGTCCGTGTATAAAGCCGCCGCCTCGGCTTCAGATCCCGAGCCGCCGCTTCGCCGCGCCGCGGAGAGCCCGCGCGGCGCTGTCGCCTCGTCATCTTTTGCGCCGGCCGTGCGCCGCCAGAGCGCCGCCGCTCGCTCGCCGCTCGCCACCGCGCGGTGAGCCTCGCCGTCGCCGTCCCGCCACCTCGCCGCCGCCGTCACCCGCCGCCGCCCGCCGCCGCGCGCCGAACCGCCGCCGCCGCCGGTGAGCGCGCCGCGCGCGCGCCGCCGCCGGCCGCCGCCTCGCGCCGCGGCACGCCAAGACGCCAAGATCGACGCCGCGCTTCGCCCTTCGCCTTCCGTGCGCCCGGTCCATGTGAGCGTGGCGCGCTTGTGGGTCCCGCCGTCGCCCCGAGCCGTAGACCCGTGAGCCGATCTGGGCCGACGGCCCGGATGCGCCCACGCGCCGCACTACGGCCGTCCGACGCCCGCCGCCTGTGCTCCCAAGCCGCCACGCAAGCCGCCACGCGGCCTAACGCTTGCGTGTCCGCCACGCCAGTGCCACCTCACCCTAGTCGCCCGCGTCGTGCCGCGCCCGCCGATCAAGCTGCGCGCGGGTTCACCGTGAGACTCAGCCTCCGTGCGCCGGTCCACAAAGACAAAGTGCACTTTTCCAATTTTCCGATTTTCAGAAAATCCAATTTTCCAAGAGCCCGTTCTCCTCATCCTAGCTCCGATTGACCCGTTCTTTTTCTAAATTCATCTAAAATTGAGCTCTACCTTTTGGTTCAGGTTTGAAAGTTTTGGAGTTCATTTGAATTTTATTTGAATTTATTTTCTCTTTTCGTCTCGTTTTTCTCTCGTTAGATCGCGTGTTCGAGGGAGCGGAAGTTGGATTTGAAGACCAAGAGCCCTCATCCGAGCAAGGCCAAGGCAAGTCGTATTCTTTGATCATGTTGAACCCAGATTTCAATCTATTATGTATTATTTTGTTTCAAATTATCATGCATTGCTATTTATTAATAAAACCTTGTATTGGTAGTTATACTCCTAATTGATTAAATCCTCCATGATAATTTGACTACCATGAATCCATTGACACCTTAGGATTGGGAATTATTTAGTGATAAAATAATAATTGTCACATGGGGTTACGTCGATCGCTTAGCCTCGCTTCCTATTAGTTCGATCTGTCATCACATGTGGTTAATTAATCCGACTTAATGATTTACTTGAACGTGGTGGTTAGCCACGCTTATAAATTGGTATGTCATGACATGGGTAGTGTCATGGGCATTGGTTATACAAACTTGGCTTTCACTTGGGCGAATGATCGTGCGAGAAAGGGGTCTTTGGATGCACATTGGGATGTGGATGTCACTGGGTAATTGTTAAGGACTTAACTTTGTGCGCCATTGATCCGAGCTTAATCGTGCAAACCACATGTCTAGTATGGGATAGACACGCATAATAATTTGAGAAGTCTCTACTTTGGTTTTACTACCGATGTTGTGTGGCGCAAGAGGGGCAATTATCGACTAGGGGTTACCCTACTCGACGGCGAATCCTTAGCGAGTGGGATCGGGTGGAGATGGATCATTGTAAAAGCCTTGTTGTGATTTCCTTGCCGAGGCTAATCACATCGTGTGGGTACAGTTGTGCAACCTCCGCAGAGTGTAAAACTATTCGAATAGCCGTGTCCCCGGTCATGGACAATGCTCGGTGATTTCACACGAGGTAGAGTCTTTATGAAAATTTGATTGGTTTGAGATGGGAAGTGAATGGTTAGTTCACTTGTGGTTATATTCAATTCCTTTGATATATTTACTTAGTGTCTGTTGTTAAATATGCTTTTCAATCTATATATTGTATTTACTTCAAATTGTCGCTTCATGCAAAACTAACCTTTCACCATCCATTGTTAAGCTTTGCATATTATATTGCATTCATTTGTTACAAACGACTTTCGAGTACCAATGTACTCACGGCTTTATGCCCATGTTGCTCGATTGAGGAGGAGGGACCAGATCAGCAGGAGTTGCTAGAAGGAGGCTACTACGAGGACTTCACGGATTAGGACTTCGCTCCCCAGTCGATTGCCTGTGGGCATGTCGAGTGGCTACTACGCTTAATTTTTGGATTTCCGCTGCTAGTTTCTTTAAAGCCCTTCAGGCTAATAATTGTAAGCTTGGCCATAAGGTCGTACTCTGTTGGTTATTAATATAATTTGGATTTCCTTTAGAATATCGTGATGTGGATGATATTTATCTTTGTTTACGCTGTGTGCACTAGCGTGATCCTGGACTAGTGCAGAGTACACAGTAGAGTCCGAATTTGTATATTCGGGTCTCGACAGCCTTGGACAGAGTGTAACACGTAGGGGGAAGGCACGTTCGTCCATTATCTGTGCATGTCGGTGCTAACTCAGACCTGATGTCCATATCAGCTAAGTCAAGCCGTGCGTTGACGCCGTCCTTTGTTTTATCACGAATGTTCAATAAGAGACCAATCAAGCTGTCGCATACATTTTTTTCTACGTGCATGATGTCGATGCAGTGTCGAATATCTAGGTACTCCCAATAAGGTAAGTCCCAAAATATTGATCTCTTCTTCTAGGTGTTCTTCTCATGAGTCCTCAATTTACGTCCCTTTCCGAGGACAACATCTAAATCCTTAACCATATCATAAACCTCGTGTCCCCTTAAATGCCTTGAAGCTGAACCGTCTTTCTTCTCCGTCAAATTGTTTCTTCATCTTGCGGTATGGGTGAGCCCTCTGAAGGAACCGGCGGTGACGCTTGTAGATGGTTTTGCGTGAGTGTTTCAGCCACACACTCTCGGTACCATCTAAACAGTGAGTACAAGCTTTGGCACCTTTTGTACTATGGCCCGATAGGTTACCAAGGGCAGGATAACCATTTATGGTGCAGAACAATAAGGAGCGCAGAGTGAAGTTCTCTCGCTTGTATGCATCCCATACCTGCACCCTTCGCTCCACAAGACTTTTAGATCTTCCACCAACGGTGCTAGGAACACATCAATATCATTCCTGTGTTGTTTTGGCCCTTGGATAAGTATCGACAAGAAAATATACTTTCGCTTCATACACAACCAAGGAGGAAGGTTATAGATGCAGAGAGTCACGGGCCATGTACAATGTCGGCTGCTCATGCTACTGAAAGGATTTATTCCATCTGTACTCAGTCTAAACCTTATATTCCTTGGTTCTGCACCGAAGTCTGCAAAACTACTATCGATGTTTCTCCACTACGAGGAATCAGCAAGGTGTCTTAGTATTCCATCCTTCTTGCGCTCCTCCGAGTGCCAACGCAGCAGTTTTGCCTCCTTTGGATTTGCAAAAAACCTTTTCAAACGGGGAATTATAGGAAAATACCATGCCACCTTAGCAGGAGGTCCTTTCTCCGCCTATGTTCCCTCGCCATCATCTAATTGATTGTTACATTTGTATCGGGATGCGTTGCACACCAGACATACATGCATGTTTGCATACTCTTTACATTAGAGGATACAGTCGTTCGGACATGCATGTATTCTTTCTACTTCCATTCCCAACGGACAAAGAACCTTCTTGGCTTTATACGTGGTTTTAGGCAACTCATTTCCCTCCGAAGCATGTCCGCTAAACGACCTAGCAGCGCCGTGAAGCTCTTGTCAGACCAACCATTGCTTGCCTTCAATTTCAACAGTTCAAGCACGGCCGACAACCTCGTGTACTTGCAGCATGTGAACAAAGGTTTCTCCGAGTCCTCCATCAAGCCCCAGAATTTAACATACTCTCTCTCATCATAGTTCTCTTCTACACGCGAAGCATCTGATCCAGACTATCATCGTGCAACCTATCCGAATCCGAACCATAATCGACATCATCCGGCGGCATGTCATTCACTTCACCAGCGATGTCATCCCGCGGCACATCATTCACTTCACCGACGATGTCATTTGGCGGCATATGATCATTCACTTCGCCATGACTGGTCCAACACGTATAACCCTTTTTGAAACCCCTCCGAATCAAGTGCGCTTCAATTTGCCCTCAGTTCTTAAACATCTTTAAATTCTCGTAGTCAGTGCATGGACAGTACATATATTCCACCCCCTTATTCAACATATCCTCCTCGGCAGCTCTTGTAAAAGTAGACACACCATTAATGTACTCTTCACTCACACGGCTCGCGGCATACATCCAGCTTCGGTCCTACGTTACGTACATATATAACAACTTAGTATTAAAAATTAAACTAACTAATTACTACTACATATATACCGGCCACATGTATTATATTGAGGTTTAATTTGCTAGCTCAATTCATATTATAAACACAACAGCTATTATATGACCAACAATTTTGCAAACCATCTTCAATAACACTCACCAATTACTTAGATCTAAATTGTAATGCAAAGAAAAAATAAATTTCATTAATTACTAACCATATCTAGAGCAACCAGGAAAGTATGAATCTTCCAAGCTAAAATAAATTTCATTAATTACTAACCATATCTAGAGCAACCAGGAAAGTATGAATCTTCCAAGCTCAATCTCTGCCTCCTCCCACCAAATTAACTGGCCTGAAATCGCCTACCTTACCTCCTAAGTGAAAGAGTGCGCAGCAGCGGGTAGATATGGATCGAAATGAAGACAGATGCGGTCTGAGCAGTGCAATAAATGCCCAGTGCCATTATCATAGACGGTTTTTTATTAAAAACCGTCTGTGATAATCTGGGATTATCACAGACGGTTTTTAATACGCACCGCTCAGGATATTAGTATCACTGACGTTCATCGGTAAGAACCGCTCTGCGGATACTCATTTTCTTCGACGCCACCAACACAGACGGTGTCCAAATTAAAACCGTCTGTGTTAGTGTTAGTCACAGACGGTTTTGTCAAACCGTCTGTGATTGGCCGTCTAGTATTAGGCTTTCTGTAGTAGTGTGTAGCATCGAGATCCATCTCTGCACGCACTCTACAGAGTATAAATAAGACGTAGCGTCGAGGTCCGCCTCCGCACGCACTCTACGGAGTATAAATAAGATGTAGCGTCGAGGTCCGCCTCCGCACGCACTCTACGGAGTATAAATAAAATGTAGCGTCAAGGTCCACCTCCGCACGCACTCTACGGAGTATAAATAAGACATAGCGTTGAGGTCCGCCTCCGCACGCACTCTACGGAGTATAAATAAGATGTAGCGTCGAGCTCCGCCTCCGCACGCACTCTACTGAGTATAAAAAAGACGCGGATGTTTCCGCGCAGCATGGGCGTTATCCCTGTGCGTACTCTCCAGAGTATAAAAAAGACGTGGTTAATGGTCCCACGCACTCTACGGAGTATAAATAAGACGCGGATGTTGTCCCTGCGCACTCTACTGAGTATAAACAAGACGCAAATGTTCCCGCGCACGCATGGGCGTTATCCCCATGCGTACTCTCCGGAGTATAAATGAGACGTGGTTGATGGTCCCACGCACCCCGCAAAGTACGCATAAGATGCAAAAGAGGCTTGCCTCCGCGCGCACTCCATGGGGCGCCGATAGGGCGCAGCAGAGGCTGGCCCCACGCGCACCCCGTGGAGAACGGGTTAGGTGCGTGGCCGCTTTCCCGCACGTGCCCCATGACAGCAAGTAGGGGAGTCATCAGTGTCGGGAAGCAGCCCTACCCGCGCTTCTACCTCGACTAGGCGCCACACTCACGCATCTGCTAGGCGGCAGCGACGTCTACCTCGACTAGGCGCTAGCTCCGCTGCCACTACTTCGAAGGGTAGGGGACGGAGCGCTCGCGCGTCTACCTCTACTAGGCGCCACGCTCGCGCGTCTACTAGGCGCCAGCTCCGCTGCCACCACTTCGAAGAGTAGGGGACGGAGCGCCCGCGCGTCTACCTCTACTAGGCGCCACGCTCACACGTCAACTAGGCGCCAGCTCCGCTGCCACCACTTCGAAGAGTAGGGGACGGAGCGCTCGCACGTCTACCTCGACTAGGCACCACGCTCATGCATCTACTAGGTGCCAACTCCGCTGCCACCACTTCGAAGGGTAGGGGACGGAGCGCTTGCGTGTCTACCTCGATTAGGCGCCACCTCCATCTTGACTAGGCGCCACGCTCGCGCGACTACCTTGCCTAGGCGCCAGCGCCACTACCACCACTTCGAAGGGTAGGGGACGGAGCGCTCGTGCGTCTACCTCGACTAGGCGCCAGCTCCGCTGCCACCACTTCGAAGGGTAGGGGATAGAGCGCTCGCGCGTCTATCTCGACTAGGCACCACGCTGGCGCGTCTACCATGACTAGGCATTAGCTCCGCTGCAACCCCTCCGAGGGATAGAGAACGGAGCACACGACGGCCTACCTAGCATAAAAGTGTTGGCGAAACAAAGCTCTACTACCCTACCGGAGATCAGCGCTGTCGCGTAAAATGACGGAGACACATACTTCAACCAAAGCCCTCTCTGCATTAGTCAGCGGTTGCATACAAGAGGGTACAGTAAGAGTCAAATGTACAAGCGTCCTCAGATGCTTAGCGCCGCTACTTGGCTGGCTCATCTTTAGCATGTGTCCACGCTGAAGCCCCACTCAAGCAGGCCCGGGCTGCCTAGAAATCCAACGATTCTTCAGCCCACCACCAACGTCGAAGCCGTCGCCGAGCCACGAGGTCAGAAACAAGCGGCCGGTCCCTATAAAGTAGCTGCTCAAGCATAGCGACACACGCGGTCAGAATACCCGGGCAATCTCCACTTTATTCACGAAAGCAAAGGGGGTACACACATGGCAATGCACGCCTACACACCGGAACCCTGGCGTCACACCTGTGGGTCCGCGCTCTGCCCCACGGCGGTAGCACCATCTCCACCGCGTCGAGGTACTTCGTCAATCCATTGACCGAAGTTCTCCTCGCTGCCCATGGTCCGTCGCAGCTCTAGCTTCGCTGCGGCCTCCCCGATGTACTCCCAAATTCATTCATGGAAGGCCCGGGCAGCCCGACGGATGGAGCGTACGGCGCCCGACATCACCCCGGCTCCAGCGGGCATCTCCAGCTCGGGGTCAGCTAGTTTGTCGACATGCCGACAGCCCCAGTGGTGTAGCAACGCAAAGGCCAGGCGCGACATCACGAAGGAGCAGTGGTTGCCGAAGGATTTGGCGGCACTAAGCACAAGGTTGGACGCGTCCGCGATTCGACGGAGCATCTGCGGTAGATCCTCGGGGCCAAAGGAACGAGGTGGCACCTCGGCGATAAGGTCTTCGACGGAGCCTTCAAGTGCCAGCATGGCATCCCACGGGGCCACTGAGGCGTCGCCTAGAGCGTGGTCCCGCTCTCCGAGAGACGTAGTGAGGCGGACTCTCTCCTCCTCCAGCATAGCGATCTGCTGGAGCAGGCCGTCCCGCTCCTCCGCGGCCGCTTGCCGCGCAGCCTCTGTGGCCTCCAATCGCATCGCTGCCACGAGCGCCTCGGTGTGCGAAGTCGCTTCCGCACGCTCCGCCTCTAAGCGTTGGATGCGCTCATCCTTGGCGGAATTCGCCCCCTCGGCTGCGCAAAGCGCCTCTTCGATGGCGCGCAACTGGTCCTCTAGTGTCCCCCGCTCACGGGCGTGAGCTGCCTACAACGCCCAACCAAGGACGAGGGTCTGTATGACAAAATAGTTAATAAACTTTTAAAGAACCACACGTCGCTAAAAGGTCAGATACTCACCCTTATTTCCGAGACCTCCAGTGTGCTTCCAAGGCGCTCCGACCCATAGGTCAGCAGCACCTGGTCATCCAGGTTCGTGGCCGCATTATCCACGATCGCCTGCCATGCTCCCAGCACCTCCGGTCGAGGGACAAAATCTGCCAAGCTCGGGCGCGCGGCATCCGCGACGACAGTTTCGGGAACGTTGGGCGCCCCTCCCAAAGGAATGTCCCCACGTCTCGTAGGTCGTCCGTGCTCCGGGAGGCGTGATGACACCAGCCCTCCAGGCCGGGGGGACTCCGCGTCGGACTCCAATACCAGCAGGCCCCAGGCCCCAGCCGCCGCAACCTTGGAAGAAGCCGCGGGGGTGTGAGGCCGGGGGGCCTCAGTGTCGGAATCGGAGTCCAACAGGCTGCTGACTCTGGTCGCCACAGCAAACCTCCTCTTCCGGCGAGGTGGTGATGGCAGGCGCAGCTGCTTCGCCTTGGGGAATAAGGCGGGGACCCCGCCTCGGTGATCACCCTAGGTGTGGGCTCCGCTCCGGCAACATCCGCGGGCGGCAGCTCCGCCTCGGTAACCACCGTAGCTGGGGGCTCCACTCCGGCAACGTCCGCCGGTGGCCGCTCCGCCTCGGCAGCCACCGTAGGTGGGAGCTCCGCTCTAGCAACCTCCATGGGTGGCAGCTCTGACTTGGTAGCCGCCACGGGCGAGGACTCCACCCCAGCATCATCCACGGATGATAACCCCATCTCAGCAACCACCGCGGGCGACGAAGCTTCCCCCTCCCGATCATCTGTGATGCACTCTTGGTCCCTGGCACTGCCCAGAGACCCCTCGCCCTCGTCCTCCGTGCCCGCCTCGAGGTCCGAGTTGGCATACTTCGTCGAATCGGAGTCGGCGTCCGCCGCACTGACGGGAGCAACGACAGCCAACGCAACGGGTGCGGTCGCAGAGGACCGAGCCCTCTGGCGAGACGGCGGTCCTTTCCCCATAGCACCGTGTCTTGACGGCGAGGTTGGCTTGGGGCCGGAGGGGCGCGCTCCGGCACGCGAATGCCTAAGGCCTCGCACACACGGTTTATCCGCCCCGACCCGCCTCAGCGATTGCAGTGCGCGCACTCGTGCTCCTCGGCGTGCGGCCCGTGGAACACGCCCACCCGCGTTTCGCGTCCTCCAAGCAAATTCCTATACGCGGCAAGAGGAGGAGTTAAAAACACAGTCCAATAAGCGAAGTGGAAAATAAGACTACGCCAAGACTTACGAAGGTCAGAGGGTCCCGGCAGCGAGACACGGATGGGCGGACATTATTGCGCCGAAGGCTCCCAGCCGTGATGCGCCATTCATGGGCGAGTGGCGCCACGCCATACATCACAAACTCCTCGGTGAGGTCGCGCATGTTGAAGTGGGCGGTGATCCCCACGAGCCTCCGAGCTCTTCGCCTTTCCTCGTTGTCAATTGGTATGCCGGGCGTGGTGTTGAACGCCATCGGCCGGCCCGAGGACTCGAGGTCGCTACCGCTCGCCACACGGTGGTAAAACCACCGTCTCATCCAGTTCGACTCCCACTTCGCCCGGGTCGAGTTGGCAGTGAAGATCTTCCCGCATGACGATCATAGGACAAAGTTGATGCTACCGAAGTTAGAAAACGTCCCGTCTTTCTGCCCTTTTGGCTGGCATCGCGTGTCGTGAAGAAATGCGAATATCGAGGCACCGCCAAGATGCCTGCCGCGCGCAAGGCCCAATCGTATACAGCAAGGTGGGCCAGCGTTTCGAGTCACCGTGCCAACTCACCAAGTGTTTACAAAGACGATCACATCCGACTTCTCAAGGCGTGGTTACATCTCATCGGCGGCGGCGGTCGTATTCTCCCGACGGTCCGACGCCTTCCTCACGCAGCGGCAGGCGGATCGTCTCCTCCGTCGCAAGCGTGGGGCCCAAGACGCGGGAGCACGGACCCTCCATCTTCTCCATCGCCACCCACCATTTGTCTACTAGCGTTGAATCGCGCCTCTTGAGCGTGTACTCCACCTCTAGCGGCGATGACCGCCGCGAGATGGCGTTATCGCCGACCTTCTGAGCGTGTTCTTCACCGTATGCCATCGCTCTCCGGGAACTAGACGACGACAGGGCCAGTGCGGCGGCAAGGAAGGCAAGAGAGTAGGGCGCAAGAAGAGGGACCAGAAGGCGTGCGGAGGAGACGCAGACGTGGTGCCACAGGGGGTATTTAAAGCCCCTTCATCTCCCACACCGCCAGTAAGCGTAACCGATGGGAGACGAACCGCTCGCCTCCCCACGATCGAAGCCGAAGCGCCGTAGCCGCCCACGCGCGTCGCGCACGACTGTAGTCGTGCAAGGGCCTGATAGCGCACGACGCGCCAATAGCACCCTGCCATGCGTCTACTCCCTCAGGAATAAATATAGGTCGCATGACGTGGCGCATCCTCCGGCATGTGTCGGCGCGATTCTCGGGGCCATCAATGCAGCAACGGCAGGCCATGGGCCACCAACCTCACAGCAGCCTTCAGGGTCTCGCTAAGTAGGAGACTCGGCTCGACCGCCCCGCCCTACGAACGGACACCTCGCTATGCCGCCACAGGTCTGTACGGCAAGCCCGAGGACCACCTCGACTCTGATGGCTCGGGATGGCCTAGCGCCTACTTCGGCCTATATTTCTGGGGTCTAGCCGGGCCTCCGGCTCGGCCTCACACACCGGGGGCAGCTTCATACCCTGCTCCTAACATCCTAAATATTTTACTTTACGCGCTTAACATCTCACAAATAATGTCCATATAGTGAGGTCTCGCGCAAATCTGGCTTCCTCTCGATAGGAAGACTCTCGCGGGCGGAGTGCGGAGACAGTAGGCGCCGGTCTAACCTACAACACCATCCAAGCACCGTCCTCGAGCTGCGGGATACCATCTGGCCATACGATCCTAGGTCCGCGCGAAGACTCTGGAGTCTTCCCCGACCAAGCCCGCACAGCGACGCCGGAAGCCACCGCGACTCCGAAGTTCGCGCAACAACTTCCCGGCCCCGACCAGTGGGGGTCCAACCCTGCACCCCCCATAATCGGGGAGCGCGACTGCCAATCTACAACAAGCTTTGACGTGTTCTCATAAATAGGTCGTCTTTTGTTCATCAACGCTCGCTAATATTAGCGTCAGTAGACGCAATCATCAAACGTAGATAAACAAAAGTAGGCCTACTTGTGAGAAGATAACCGTGTGCAGGAACAAGATGAGCAATCGGGGATGAGGGAGGAACACGTCGTGGTACCAACGTATTTATACCTATGCTCACCTGGCGAGGAGTCGTCAGGCTAGTGGAAGGACCGCAACCGGCGGGTGCCTGGTGGTTCGGCTCCCCGTGATCGAGGAGCGCAAACCGCTCACCAGCGAGGAAGCGTCACCTCGACAGCGCACGACACACAAATAACGTCCCACCACGCGTCCCACCTCTCTCGGGAAAGGACGCGTGACCGCGATCGTGCAGCCGCTGGCAGACCACGACGCACCAATCGCGCCTCGCCACGTATACCCTTCTATTGGGACAGCATGCATGGTCGCGGCTGCCCGCCCCCTGACATCCCAGGGGTCGGCGCGATTCGCGCCGGAATCAAAACAGTGACCCTAGGCCACGAGTCGGTTGGGTCACATGTCGGCCTCACATCTATAGGGTGACGCCGAGCAGCACCCCCGCGATGAGCTCGCCTCGGACCCGTCTCCGGGCGGAACCCCCACACTCGGCTGCGGCGTCAAGCACGGGAGCTGCCCCGCCCAACGCCTCGACCTATCCACGACAAGAGCACGTCTCCGTTGCGACTTCGACCCCGTCACTGAAGGGCCTTGCGGGCGAGGACAGCTTCGGTAACCCGCCCCGCGCTATATCCTCGCTGCGGGGCGCGGACTGCAAAAGGCAATAAGGCTCCATCAAACAATACAGAAGTTCACAGGCCGTAGGGATGGAGGGGGCCAAATGGCTCGACAACATAGCTTCGACCCATGAAGACCATCACCATGAGAGGCTCCTGTTGTAGGGGTGGCCCCCACCTAAGCCTAGCATGCCTGTTAGAAGGCTGTAAAGCCCAATACGGGACATATGTAATGACATAAATACCCCTGAGAGGGTTACTCAGGTGTGAGGGCAAGGTTGTAAAAACACTCCCCATGTGGATATATATACGATACAGGCCACGGGGAAAACCCTAAATATTGCTCACCTAACTCTCCACTACCATACCTCTCTCTCTCTATTTGGTCTGTAGCCACAACAGCTATGTTATTTATTTAACGCAACTGCTCAGAAAGTCATTAATCTCGATGGACTAGATGCTCTGCAGAGCGAGGTGGTGACAATTCTATGTCATCTAGAGATGTATTTCCCTCTATTATTTTTTGATATCATGGTCCATCTCATTGTTCACCTTGTGAAAGAGATAAAGATATGCGGCACCGTGTTTCTACGTCGTATGTACCCATTCGAGAGGTACATGGGAATTCTCATGTCCTATGTATGCAATCGATCTCGACCAGAGAGTAGTATCATCGAAGGTTATACAATAGAAGAGGTCATTGAATTCTGCATCAGCTACATGGTTCAGGTCGAGCCGATAGGTGTACCTCTATCTCGTCACGAAGGGAGGCTAGAGGGTATCGGGACTATCAGAAGGAAAGCAATAACTCTGGGTCAAAATACATATGCTCAAGCCCATTTCACTATTTTAAAACACATGACTGAAATGACCCCGTATATTGAAGAGCACAAGGACATGCTACGCCAAGAGAATGCAGGTCAGTCAGAAGTTTGGATCACGAGACAATACAACCGTTAGTTCAACGAATGGTTGAAGGTGCGATTGACTCGGAGGTCGTCAAGTGGAACACTACAATGGCTGGCAAAAGGGCCAAAATTTACAATTGTGACATGGCAAGGATACGACATTAATGGCTACACATTTTATATAATAGATCAGGATAGAAAGAGCACAGTGTAGAACTCAGGTATCTGCATAGATGCCTATAATGCGCACGTCAGTACCGTTGGCCCAAGCTTGTACACGGGCTTGTAGAGGAGATTTGGGAGCTTGACTACGTAATTTTCAAGATTCCTCTATTTTGGTGCCGTTGGGTCCAACTCCCATGGGGTGTAAAGATCGACAAGTATGGCGTCACTTCCGTGGACCTCAAATGTGTAGGATACGAAGATGAACCATTCGTACTCGCGAGGCAAGTTGTTCAAGTATTTTATGTAACAGACCCAGCAAATAAGAAGCGCCATGTTGTTCTTCAGGAAAAAAGAAAGCTTGTCGGAGTTGAGAATGTTGTGGATGAGGAAGAGTACAATCAATTGATGAGTTGACTCCATTCGGAGACGGCATCAGGCTCGAGGAAGAACAAGGCGATGAAGCAAGCTATATGCGTGTCGATCATCGTGAAGGACTTTATTTAAAAGGAAATAGCTAGCCAAGTGTAATAAATGTCCCACAAAGCCA
The DNA here is from genome assembly GCA_036346575.1 of Dendrocalamus sinicus. Classification (NCBI taxonomy): domain Eukaryota; kingdom Viridiplantae; phylum Streptophyta; class Magnoliopsida; order Poales; family Poaceae; genus Dendrocalamus; species Dendrocalamus sinicus. The sequence continues at coordinate 164,446 of JAYEVI010000260.1, forward strand.
GCACCTATATGGAAATTGTTGCAATGTAATCATAATTAGGAAACTCGGTATGTAATTATGGAACTATATTCCATTGTAATTGTAAATAACTCAGGAACTAAGAAATAGTTATATTTATGATTATGCTTGTATTTTTCGTAATACTGCATGGCAAGCATGATTACTAGATGTAGCGAACTATCACAAGCGGATTATCAGAAAAAAAAATTGTCTATGATGATACATCACATACGGTTCTTTTATAGAACCGTCTGCGATATGTCGAATATCAAAGACGGTTTGATTTATAGAACCGTCAGCTACAAGATCTAATACTAAAATTGAATATTCAAGCTTGAGCTCTAAATTTTTGTTATTACTATTATTTGTCAGTCTTGTGCTCTATCTGAATAGTTGGCTAAATTGTTTTATGACCTTTAGAACTTCATGATATATGCTGCACTTGTTAGCTACAAGATCTATTTGGAATGGCATGTTACTGTTCCAAAGAGACCTTGTAGTAATAATACATGCTACATAGACCTTCAAAGGGCATACACTGGAGTATCAAGTTCATTGAACCGGATATACTGGAGTGTGTCACTTGCCTCATAGAACTTTGTTTAGGCCCATAGCTCACTGCAGTTAGTTTTTTCTTAGAAGAGAGATGGGATCGCAAACGTGCGTGCTCGAAACTGGTTATGAGCGAGATCATCAACCACGTCTTCGGGTGTCTCTTTCAAAAACCCCGCAGATGAGGAAGTGTCATAACACCTGGTAAGATATGTTAAACTAAATAGTTGTTAATACCTCTTGAACTTCATGGGTTCAAAAATAACATGATTAATTGCCTCTTGCAGCAATCATTGACTACCGAATCTTCTCGTGGCTCCTTCCAAGAATACAGGGAGAGAGATTTACTATCACAGGCCTTGGAAAACAAGGAGCACCTAGGTCACACACGAGGCTTGGGGGCTTACGTATCTTGGAGGCACGGATTTCCAGATTACTTCGATACATATAGGAGTAGGAAGAGATCCAAGGCGTACCGCAACGAACAAATAAAACAAGAGCTTCGTGCTCAACTTGAGGAACAACTATCTGCTTCACTTCAAGAGCAGACTGCCTCACTTCGAGGAGAGATAGATTCATTAAGGGAAGAACTGAAACATGTCCGCAACCAATCACAACCCACCCCTACTACTGCGGTACCCAGTCCTCCTCAACGTCGTAGTAGCTGCGCGTCCACACCAATTACTGAACATAGCGACGCCCACTTACCTATCGATGACATTCAGGTAATGTACCTCTTTAGAATGCTACATAGATCTCTCTGGTGGACGCCTTAACTCAACTTATGTCGTTATGTAGAAGTCCATGCCTTGCATCCTCAGAATCAGGCTTGTTGGCTCTATTCCCGTTGACGCTGGGCAGGGGATGGCGTATCCATTGCTGTCAGGGACGCTTGTGCACGGTGTACAAGTAGAGACCGGTTTCATAAAGGTTTAGGTGGACATAATTAATGATGTTTTTAAGACCGTCCCTCTTGAGAAGCCCCCAAACGAAGAGATTACGTCATTAGGGGATGCCGTCCACACATTCATCTAGTGGCCCAAGAGGGGCATCGCCCTCAACTCGTCCATACCACGATCTCCGCATTCAGTGGCCTAAGAGGGACATCACCCTAGACCTGTCACATCGGCTCCAGTGGCTCCACCTACAGCTCCGGTTCCGAAGCCTGTTGCATCGGCTCCAGTGCAGATGCCACTGAAAACGTATCATAAGCGAGGCTCTAAGACTCAAGCGAAGAAAATTAAGGTGCGTCCCGAGTCATGGAAGTTCATTATAGGAGTGTCATTGGTCCCCAAGTCACAATTACTCTGGCTTGGTATGGTTTGCAATACATTGCATACCTGATACATGCAAAGGTCCAACATGAAGCCAAACTGGCACAGTGGATTCACTGTGAGATATAAGGTGAAGCATTTCCTCCACGACTCGGGCTACTTCGTCATGACATTCGAAAACTTATTCTTACTATTCAATCTCGATGAACTCGACGCCTCACTTCTACGATGCTGGACACTGTAAGTGTACTATACAATAACGTTCCACATTCACGTTATACCGATAAATGTCATTACTCTTTCCTTATGTATAGATACATGATCCAACAAGTTTGGAGACGGCGACAACCGGTGGGTTTCCTCGACTCACACTTGGTCTTGGAGCAATCTATCAACGGAAATGCATCCTTCGTGCAAGATTACATAACGAGGGGATTGATTGCTCACAACGACAAGGAGTACATCATGGTACCCTTCAACCAAGGGTAAGTGCTTCACTAGTCGCCACACAAGTTTCATTTGTACTTTATATGCAACATGAACATAAGATTAATCACTATGGCGACACACATGACTAGGTCTCACTGGATTTTGATTATGATTGTACCAAAGTAGAGCAAGGTAATATACCTTGATTCCCTACGTAGGAGCAACCACGACTTCAGTCATGTACAAGAAGTAATTAACACGTAAACTCATTTCCTCCATACATAACTCTATTGTAATCTTTCCTCGTTTGCAATGGCTGAGGCTAACTTTTTTGGAATCACATAGATCGTTTACCACTTATGTTGCCCTAGGAGGGAGACATAATGAGTCCAGTGACACACTGCGACACAGAACGCGATTTCCGATACCCGCTACAACACAATAATCCTATATCACACTTTGTTATAATGCCTCTAGAATTGACAATACTTATGTATGTAATTCTATACATTTTGCAGTGCCACCAGCAGCTACAGGGCAACGTATGTGGATTCTACGTTTGCCGCCATATGAAGAAAATCACGGACACTAAGATGAATGATCCAGAGGTTTGTCAACCTTCTAATAATTATTATTATCTGATTATATATATGTATATATATACACACACACATGCTAATTAGTGACTTAACATTGCTCCTAGCAACAGCATGTGGACTTCGACGAAAGTGCATATGATCTTGACAAACTCATCGAAATTCATGGAAGCCTCTCCCAATTCTTGCTAGCAGATGTCATAAACAAGTCTAGAGAGTTCCACCCTGGCAATGATGATAATTAGATGTTGAAACATTGGACTCAATTGTACAAATCACTCAATTGTGCTTAATCAAATAATTCATTCAATTTAATTCATTTGTGTGTGTAGCAGTGTTGTCATGCTATATATATATATATATATATATATATATATATATATATATATATATATATATATATATATATATATATATATATATATATATATATATATATATATATATATATATATATATATATATATATATATATATATATATATATATATATATATATATATATATATATATATATATATATATATATATATATATATATATATATATATATATATATATATATATATATATATGTGTGTGTGTGTGTGTGTGTGTGTGTGTGTGTGTGTGTGTGTGTGTGTGTGATCTCATGGTGTTGTCTCATTTATCTATGTGATTTATGTAATGATTGTCCTGTGCTATATACGTAATCTTGCTTATTTTCAGAGGGCATGGCTAGCATATCCTGAGGCTAGCCAAAAAATAGCAAATAAAATTGCTGTTAAAATAGCTATCACAGACGGTTCGGTGTTCCAAACCGTTTGTGATAAATATCCCAGGCAGCTTCAAACATTAAACCGTCTGTGATATGAACGATATCACAGACTCTGTGATGTTCCAAACCGTCTGTGATATAAACCATATCACAGACGGCTTTTAAAAAAAACCATCTATTATACTCGACTATCACAGACGGTTTTTTATAAGAACCGTCTGTGATAGTCAACTATCACAGACGGTTTTTTTGAAAAACCGTCTATATTGTAAGTTATCACAGACGGCGTGGGAGCCGTTTATGATAACCACCTATTATCACTCACACATAAACACGGATGGTTCAGGAACCATCTGTGATGATGGTTCTGAACCGTCTGTGATTACACTATCTGTAGCAGTGAAAGAACGAGTTGAACGGGCCTATATCATGACATCCCACTCACATAGATCCTTTCTAGGCCCACCTATCAGCCTAATGTTTACAACATCTACAAGATAGCTAGCCATATTTCACTGGTACATGATAGGATGGTGCCCTAGCTATTCGGCACGATCGTAGAACACAATTATGGTCCCGTTCTTTTTGGCTTTTCAGTTGGTTTATGTCTTCGGCTTCTTTCAGCAATTACTATATATTAGAGTAATAAACCATAGCTAAAATCATAAGCCTCAGTCCAAAAAAACGGATCCTATGCCTTTTAACTATGCACTATCAAGCCAATAAGTCAAGGGTGGTCGAATGGGGTAAGGGAGGCAATATAAATGTCGAGACCCGAATATGCAAATCAGGACCCTCTATATATTCTGCGTAAGTCTAGGATAATGCTAGTGTACACAGTGAAAACATAGATGAAATATCAACTATAATCATAAATAACTAATGTTATTAATTATCAGAGTATCGCTCTTATGGTCAAGCTTACAAATAATAGCCTAAAAGATTTAACAAAAACTAGCAGCGGAAAATAAAGATAAATATAGTGGTCATTCGACATGCCTACAGTCAATTGACTATGGAGCAAAGTCCTAATCCGTGAAGTCATCGAAGCATTCCTCCTCAAATAACTCTGTTTGATATGCTTCTTCCTCAGCAACTGAGTAAAAAAGGACATAGCCATGAGTACATAGAGTACTCAGCAAATCATTTGTAACAAGATGCAACATATAATTATACAAAGCTTATCAAAGAACGGTTGAGTGGTTATTTTGTAGAAAGTAATAATTTAAAGGAAATACAATAAATAATTGAAGGCTCACTTTAAAAACGAGTAAGTAAATAATTAAGTCAAAGGAATTGAGTAAACAACAATTAAACTAACCATCAACTTTCCATCTAAACCCAACCAAGGTTTTCTGCATTGTTGTAGAAAATGCAGTATAAGCATATATTTGTATTTGATTCCAGTATAATTAAGCAATATTAAAGCACATTTCAAGCAATATATAAATGACATAAATTGTATATAAACATGTAATTCTTCCATGTCATTCATACAAGAGCATAATCTTAATTCATGAAACATAATAAATACTAAAAGGAGCATATTACCCACGTTCATGACAAAAGAATCAATTATTACAGCCTAAAGGTCAGTTGTAATTGATGTTATGCTCTCTGAAGTAGAGTTGCCCAAATCTTAATATTTGACCTTCTCGATACTATGTCAATACTCTTCATCAAGTGATAAGACACCTAGAGATTAAATTTGAGCTCTAATCAATGCATTCTCTGTCACTAAAGTTTGCATATACAAATGATAGCAACTTCTAAATTTTCGGTATGACAAAAGATCTAAATCAAAGACTATAAGGTAGCAACCTGACAATAGCTTAAGATGATCAGTTAGTTGACAACATAATCACAGATACTCAATACTTCAAAGTTGAAAACTCCTACTATTCAGATCTGAATTCAGAATACAAGTTGCTTCATGCCAGATAATCATGGAGCAACAAGATCTAATTGACTGATTGAACTAAGAACTCAAAGAGCAATGTGACAGACAGCTGAAAGCACCACAGATTGAGCTCAATTTAACCCTAGATGTACATATCACTTTCAGTATGTGACAAATTTCATCATCGAGCTTTAAACCGAGCCACAAGCAAACAATGTCTTCCAGTACTTGAATTTATACTAGAGATTATAAAACAAGCACAGCCCACAATGTTTGCAAACAAAGAACCAAAATATTCACGATGCAGGTGGCACTCAAAGCTATCCAGAAGTGAATCAAGCCAGTGGAAGCAAAATCGCCAACAAGAACTGGGCAAGGCACACCCATAGGTGCTGACCCAAAAAACCGAATGCCCCTCTGTGCCACAGCAAGAGAGGAGCAAGGTAGATGGAGATACAATGCCCTCCTTTGCCGTTAGGTGTAACCAAGCCAACAAAGCCGAGGTGAAGGGACGCCGCACAAGCTCACGAGAAGCACCGGCCAAGTGCCTCATCGCTGAGCACCAGGGGCCAAGAATCACCGCCGACGGTTGAGCACTAACGAAGAAGTCCCAAGGACCAAACTCCAAAGCCAAATCGAGAAGAAGAGAGGATTGAAGAGATAGTGCACACTGCTCTTTCGATGTGATTCATGGGAGGAGGCGACATCCTATTTTAGCTAAGAGGTGGGGTAGAGGCCATCGATGCTATGGCCACCAAGAGCCGAAGCTGAGGCTCCCAAGCCGCCTGCGCCCTTGCCTCTCCGCCACGGCAGATCAGATCTGCCGATTGAGCTGCCACCGCCCCAGGATTTTGAGTTAGAAGAGAAACGCATGCACGGGAGAACAGATCTGGCGAGCGCACATGCACAGGAGGAGGCACAGTCTCCTCCCCTTATCTCTTCCATTCGGCCCACTAACAGGTGGGCCCCACATCCCTCCTTTTTTCTTTTTTTTCCTTTTCTCAATTAGGAAATTACTGAAATACCCCTAGAGTTATAACAGTCCCCACTAATTTATCAATTGATGAAAGATGCTCAAAGTCTTATTTAACATGCAGTTGTTCGACGATGGGTACCTTGCAGGTTTGAACTCAAAGCCTAGCAACAAGGACTACGACTCTGTACAAACAAAGGAGGATTTCACCTTGATCCAATGCCTTGGTGTGAGAGTTTTCGCCCTAGTTACATTTTGTACTGGGCGGCAAGCCCTTTTCCCTCTCGGGTTGGGACGTTACAGTCATGTCCCCGTATCTAGCTCATGAGTACTCAAGAAAGTATACCCTTATTTTTCTTTGATTGTGACCTCACAATCACACTCACATAGGTGAATTCTTCTAATAATCCTGTAGGACGATTCCTGAAGTCATATAAACATAGAATTTATTAAGAGTTGTTGCTCAACCTTCCATACAGAAAAGAGCACTGCAGCTAATGGAACCCGTTAGATGTGCTATCTAATCCCACACAGTTTATTATCCTAGAGCCTAGTTCACGGGATCTCTGATCTTCTAAAATAGGTTACCACCAATGTGAGCCTTTACACGGGTATGAGCTCCATTCCCCTAAACACTGCAAGGATGGCCTTCCGCGTCAATCCTTTAGTGAAAGGATCTGCCAAGTTCCTTTCAAACTGGATGTATTCTACATAAATAACACTCGTCTCTCTGGCATGCCTTATCGACTTAAGTCGCCTCTTTATATGTTTTGAGGACTTCATATTGTCCTTCCTACTCTTTGCCTTAACCAGAACGGTTTGGTTAACATAGTAGGTTAGAATTGCTAGAATTGGCTTTTCCAATATAGGTAGGTCAGAAAGGAGTTCTCTAATCTATTCTACCTCTGCAGCCACTGAATGAAGCGCTACAAACTCAGCCTCCATGGTGGATCGTGTAAGGATAGTCTATTTTGAAGACTTCCACGAAACGGCCCCACCTGCTAGAGTGAATACATAGCCACTCATAGCCTTCATGTCATCCAAGTCACTAATCCAGTTAGAATCACTCAATCCTTCCAAGACTGCCGAATGGCCAGAATAATATATTCTCAAGTTGAGGTCCCCTTCAAGTATCTGAGTACTCTCTCTAGTGCTATCCAATGATCATCTCCTGGATTGGACGTATAACGACTCAATCTGCTTATAGCATATGAGATGTTTGGCCTCGTTGCATTAGTTAGATACATCAAGGATCCTATTATTTAAGAATATTTAAGCTAATTCTTCCCATGCCTAGTGTTTTTATGTAGCTTTGCATTTGGATCATAGGGTGTGGCTATTGGATTACAGCCCATAAATCCAAATATGGTTAGGAGAAGGGATGGGAGGTGTGATGTAACTAGGGATGGCAATCGGGCACGGCGGGTACGGGGTAGTGCTCACCCATACCAGTACCCGCGACCCCGATTTACGTCCACGGGCATACCCGCGAATGACGACGGGTAAAGAACCTCGCCCATACCCGTCGCCCGTGGATACCCGTCGCCCACGGGCATACCTGTTTACCCGCGAACTAAGTGCATCACATTCACACATCACCAATGCAGATTATGGGTTGGTCTTATGCAATTTTGATGCAACATAATTGTGAAATGCTAACAGACTATTTGAAAATCATCAAATCTTCAAGTGTGACGACAATCTTCCCAGAAGTACTGTTACATGATTTACATAGCAGAATTTTAGTTGTCCAAGTATGCAATTAAATTTGAAGTTCTCACATGCTAGAATTTATCCATGTAATTAAAGCGAATTTTCTAATCAAGTATCTAGAAAAGACAAGGTTGCATACTCAGTTACCCCTAGGAAATTAGTTTAACAGACAACAGTGTGGACCACATAGAAATAAATATATTTTTGTCGATTCTTAGTTGCAAGTTCATATACGGAAGAAAATTGAATGAAGACTTCTCATGTTAAGGAAATACACATTTGTACATCCGGAACAATAACATAAAATTGATATTGAAGTAGACTTGCCTGCTTACCAAACAATGAAGCAATAAGCGAAATGATGCATTCTTCTAGCTCCTCCTGATAACTCTCTTTTTTTGTTTTTCTTGTTCACCGGAATCTGAAAAACCATATCTCAGAAGAATTTTAATATGCTTACAAGTATATCAGAAAACAGCAATAAGTTAAAAATCGAAATGTGGCAAGCTGTTTTGTAATAGAGCCAGCTTGAGTTAAATTGTTTCTCAAAATAGAGAAACTCCACCTCTCCTACTACCTTATCAGTCAATTTTCATATCAATCTTTTCTCTAATTCTATTAACTCATAATTTTCATTGAAACATGAAACACAGTGTATGTTGCTATGGCAGGATTTATACAACAAAAGGGAAGACAATGAAGCAAGATAAATTTGATCAAATCATAAAATTCCATCCAGAAAACTCAACTAGTAGGTTGTTTCATATAACTGAAAGGCAAACAGGAGATCTCGTTATGGTATGGAAAATTAGGACACAACCAGCTATTATTGGATTTGGAGCACAACAAATATTTTCTAATCCTTCAAGTTTACTTAAATAAACAATATATAAAATTTCCATATAACCTTGTTGGCAATTGTAATGCCAGTTCATCTTATACAGGAACTTGAAATCATTTCTATCCATTTTCAGTTTTACATTAGCAATAAAAACTGTAATGGGCCTAATGGTAGTCCATGAACATATGAACTTGCAGGAAATAGTGACAAATTTTGTTCTCTTACAAAGTACTGCATCACAACATTAATCGATACCCAAACATCTGAAATCTTAGAAGAGAGAGAGGAAATGAGCAGGAGCAGCGGTCACTTGCCTTCCCATCGGCCTTGACAAATCTCTCCTTGTTCTCCATCGGCATCAGCATGCAGTAGAGGCAGTCGAATAGGTTCTCGAGCATCTCCTCCTCGTCGGAGGTCCTTGGATCCCTGGACTTGTACATGGCAACAGCCTACAACAGGCCGTTGATCCCGTTTATCTGGCCCAGGCACTTATGGTTGGCGGGACTGTTCTGGAGGAGGATGGCGAGGATCTCGGAGGCGTACTGCTTGTTGGTGTCGAACTCGCGAGCCTTGAGGAGAGCGAGGAGCCAGCGGAGGAGCTTGGTGCGGTCACAGACGAGGTTGACAAGGTGGGGACGGAGGTTGAGGAGGTTCTCGAGGATGGCGAGGGTGTGGTGGACGGCCTCAGCCTTGTCGAGGTCGGCTTCGGAGAAGCGGGAGAGGCTGTGGACAAAGAGTGTGTTACCATACCATGGGGGTTAGTCCATGAGGGAGGAGAGGAACTCGGTGAGGGCGACTGGCCGGGCGGGGGGCAACAGGCAGCAACGTAGGGGCGGAGGAGGCGGCCGGTGGCCGGGTGGGGGTAGAGGAGGCGGCTAGCGGTTGGGTGCGACGGCAGATCTAGGCTAGGCGGAGGCACTGTGGGCTGAGGCAAGCGGGGCGCAGGGCGGCGGGCAAGTGGATCAAATCTGGGCAAGCGGGGAGTGGGCTGGGTGGGGGCGGAGGAGGAGGAGGCGGCGGATCTGGGGGCGGAGGAGGAGGCCGGCGGCCAGGTGGGGGCGGAGGAGGCAAATGAAGGAGGAGGCGAATCTAGGGACGGAGGAGGAGGCCAGCGGCCGGTGGGGGTGGAGGAGGTGGATCTGGAGGCGGGCCGTACGAGGGCATTAAGAGTGCGAGAGGGGGCGGAGAGCTGGAGATGTGAGTCGGATCTGGAGTCTAGGGTACTCTAGGGTTTATTATTTTAGGGTGGCCTACCTGTCAATTTATTTCACAGGTAAATAGGCGAGACAGGTACGAGTAGAACTAACTCATACCCGTACCCATTTACCTGATGGGCAGATATTCCCTCCATTTTCATACCCGTGGACAAAAAATACATCCCATACCCAGCTCCATTAGAGTATTTACCCACAGGCACACGGGTAAACGGGCACAATTGCCATCCCTAGATGTAACACCGTCAATGCCACCATCATCGACGTGCTCTTTTTAAGGAAGTAAATATTATTATTTATAATTAATAAAAATAAAATTTTAATGTTTTTTTTAATTTTGTAGAAAACTCTTTCACTTATATTATAATTTAGGTAAGAGTACTATTGAGCCATTGATGAATGTGTTGAATTTCTTTATCTTCCTCATCGTAGGCTTCATATCTTGCAATGATGTCATGATTGCTGACAATCACGACAACGTAAAGTTGAATGATGATGATCTCCATTGATGTGTAGGACCTATACCTAGCTAGTAGTGTTGTTCATGGAAAGAAAAAATAAGAGGGGATTTATTTAAACCCAACTCGGCCTGGTGTCGATCTCTGGTGTAGGCATCGCCATCATTATTCACGTGAGTCGATTCGATAAAACCTATTATGGGTAAAGAAAATCAAGCTAAGTAGGACACTCTCCTACTATTTTTCATTTTAAAACATCTGGCTAAGAACTCAATGGAGAAGAACAAAATTGGAACAAATTGATCTAGGAAATAAGAAGCTAAAGAAATCTAGAATTACTTCCGGAATTCAATGAATCCCTCACCCACTCAACTCTGATGGAGCAGAGGGGAGAGGGGGCGAAGGTGGACTGATGGAGTTGTGATTAGCGGATAGGGTTTCCTAGCAGGCGATGGCTCTAGGGTTGTAAACAAACTGAGCTCGAGTGACCTTGCTTACGTAGGCTCAAGCTTAGTATAGCTCGAGCTGAGCCTAAGTCTAAGCTTGGATCTGGACTCGAGCTTGGCTCGACCAAACCTCGAGTAGGCTCAAACTCGGTTTGAGTAATCTCGTTAATAAGAAACATAAGGCTTTCACGTGCATCATTTTTTAATAACGAGAATGAAAAATTAACACAAGTTCACAATCTCAACATAACAAGGAGCAAAGCATGTTTGAATCAACAACTATTTCTAGGGGTTCACATAAATAAGTCTGGCTGAAAGATAGAAACAGATAGTCATGGCAATGGGATGACTTGCTAGGAATTGAGAAAGAGGTGAGGGAGTTGGGTGGAGTCGAGGGTCATCAACGATGCGTCGACTCCTTGTGGCTCAGTGCGTCGCTTCAGTGGGGATGATCATCAGGGCAAGGAGCAAGGATAGAGCAATCCCCCACGATGATGGTGGTCAGTAGATGGTGGCTGGTGTGGTGGGAGGAGACTAGGAGATGTGGCGGGCCACAGGCGGGTAGAAGTCTAGTTATGGAATGGATGGATATGGGTTTGAGGAATTGGAGAACAGGATAAGGTTGGGACTTGATAAATTTGGTTAAGGTTGGATGGATTTTAAAATGGGATGATGAAAACTTGGGAGGAGGTTTGTGGGCATGCTGGCTGCGAAAAAATAACAAGCCCACTAGAGGTATTCAAGCTTAGCTCATCAAAAGCTTGCAAGCTCAGCATCAACCTCGAGCTCGGCTCATTTAGAGCTCCAACCAAGATCAAATTGAGCTTAGCATGAGCAGAACTCAAGAAACTCACGAGTCTCGAGCTTTTTTTAGACTACGGCTTCCTGTGCTCTATCCTCCCGTCCTGATCAATTTTCAGACATTGCCCTTTTTATTTTTGCTAGTCAAGTGCCCGTGCATTACAGTAGAAACCCAAATTTTGAAATGTTCAAATCCCCCCATAACTTTGTCACTACTCATCTAAGTTGTAAAAATTAACATCTTATTAATGCTACCACAAGATGAAGTATAAGATATCTGAAAGGAAAAAATGTCGACCTCCCAACAGCTGAGCAAGTGCTATGACTTCATCTCCGAGAGTGTTTCTTGAGGTTGCCACAATGCACCCTCCCAAGGCCACTGTATGTTTCCTTTGTATGCAATGAAATCATAATAAACCAATGAAATGCTCTAATGAGAAAGAAACTAATAAAATCACAATAGTACTATATGTTTCTTTGTATGCAATGAAACCACAATACTATCTAAGCCCCAAAGTTGATCTTTGCAAGAAATCACATCGATATGCAAATATGAAATTGCATGTACAATCCAGTTTGTTGTCAAAACTCACCTTTGGGAGTGACATCGATCCACTCAAAGGATGCGATGGAGCCTTACTGTGCTACATGTATAGCAAGATATGCAATCATGTAAAATTAAACTACCAACAGATTGAAGAACATGGCATGTAGTATTATCATGGGAGGATGTTAACAAACTGACACAACTACTAATAATAACTGATACCTGCTATCAAGAAATATGTTGAAATGCCAACATGAGTGGATGACCTCTATCTAGATCACCTGCTATCAGAAATAGACAATCAAGGTTCCCATTAGACCATCACAAAAAATGATAGCACTGACTACGCAAAGCTATCTTATGTACTTGTCATAGTTATAAGAAATAGCTATAATTAACATCTTGAATACCCAGCAACAGTTGTTATTGACTCATGTTGGCTAGGGACAATGCTAGCAAGAATCAAATGTTTTCATCTTCAAGCACTCCTGTTAGACCATGTGGCTAGGTCTAGGATTTTATGATGATGAATAATTGACAACATTGCTTAGTATTGTTATTTGAGGTGTATGGTATGTGTGCGTGGACTAATGTCGGTCAAGTTGGAGAGAACTTGTACCGGAAAAACGTTCTTTGGTCTTTACATGTGCGGTTGGGCGTGAAGACGGTCATGGTCGGTGGCAAGGAAGACCAGGACTAGGAGGGGGAATCTGATGTCCAGGCGGTTAGGATGTCATGAGGTGGTCGGGCTCACGCTGGAGCATATAGAGATTAAAGGTGGATGATGTGTGGAGAAGCTACGAGAGGTGCGGTCCTGGAAGTTTCGACACATAACGAGTTGAAAAAATTGGAATTTTGGAAAACCTATGTTAGGAAGGATTTCATATCCCTTTGCTATTGGAATTAGATTAGAACTCATGGGCTTAGACTTAGCCCATGTTTTGGGCCCTAGACTATAAATAGAGACGGGGTTGGAGGCTAACCCTATGGCTTTCGGAGAGACTAATTACGTGTTAGGGTTTAGAGGTGCCATGAGGGCACTTTGTAGCCACCATGATTCAGAAATAAAATCTAGATTAATTTCGGAAGAAAAGAAATCGGCGGCGCAACGTGTTTTGCACTCGTATTGATGAAGATATGTGAGCGGCGGCTGGGTGCGATCGAGGCATACAAAGAAGTTGCTTGCATTCATTGGGTCTAATGGTTGAGAGCGGCAACTGTGACTCATATTAAAAAGGTAATAGAGCAGCGGCTGTGACGTATCAGAGAAATAAAGAAGCATTGAGCGGTGGCTACATTGTCTTAATGGAAAAAGGCGAGCAACATCACGCGTAGAAAAACGCAGAGAGCAAGCGATCTATCTATTTCTACATGCACATGAAGACAACAGACACATGCAGATTAGAGGAGAGAGAGGACAGCACATTGTGTTGTTTTTGCTTTCTCTAATCCTTGATCTGTGCAAGACTAGAAAGAAAAGACTTGGTAGGAAGAAAAGACTTGGCGTGTTCTAGATTTGTGGCATCACGTGGAGAGTCAAAAGCATGGTAGTTGTATTACTTCCTCACGTGAAGATAGAAGATTAGTAGCTAGTTAGTCTATCTTGTGTGCTATTTCATTGCGTAGTCATCAAGCGAATCTACAGATAAAAATTTCTCGTTTGTTGTTTCTATTTTTCTTGACTTTTGCTGTTGTTGCTTTTGTTTCCTTGGTATGTTGGCAGGTTGGAAAATCAGAAGTCGACAGATTCTTAAGAAAAATCTTCCGTGTGCACTGCAATTATTCACCCCCTCTGATTGCCATCGACGATCCTACAACTCCTGATTCACCCAAAAAATGAAAAGAGAATGGACAATTGCTGCTTTTATGTATAATCCACATTTTTGCTATATATATATCACACCAAATATATAATCACATTCAAAATTTAGAAACCATACCATTGTAATACAATTCGACCCTAATTTACAAATCTCCCTTAAACATACACTTACTGTAATGTAAAAAGGAAATAACCAACATTATCAATCACTCCAGCTCTACAATAGTAGGATTCAAAATGAGATGATTCACTGCATCTCCTTCTTACCATTACCAAAAGATTATCAAAATAGCATAATGATTCTAGGGGGCGAGGAAGAAAGGCGGGGGTGGCTGAGATGCGGGCCCAAGGTGGTAGAGAGAGAAGGGAGCGGGAGCGACCGGATGGCGATGCGTGGTGGGGAAGGGGAATCGGGTGGCAGGTACGGGCGCAAGGCGGACGGTGGGATGGGCTGGGCGTGTAGGGGAGGCGGCCGATCTGGGCTGGCCAGGTGTTGGCCCGAGGGGAGAGGGAGGTGGGATCCAGGCGGTGACGTAGACGGATCTGGACCGTCCACGTGTCAGCCAAAGGGAGGGGTTTGGGGTTTTATTTTTTTTAATTTTAGGTTTTCAGAAAACCTGAAAAAAAAATTCAATAAAGCTCAGAAAAATATGAAATTAATTCCACAAATTCTAGAAAAATTCACAGAAGTCTCTAGGAATATTTTGGGCTTACTAAAAATTATTTCCAACTAAAGTTGGTACTATATTTTCATAGTTTAAAATACCTTTTAATCTCAAAGTAGATTTTTAGACTCCAGAAAAACTCAGAAAACCAAATAAAAGCCAAATAAGTCCAAGTAATTAATTTGACATAGGATTTTTATAGAAAATCAAAATATCATTTTATTTAATAATATTTTCATGTTTTACTTAAAATACTTTTCAAATCCAGCCTTTTCAAAAACAGAAATTCAGGGCAAATCCAAAATTAAAAGTAGGCACCCAAAACACATCTTTTTATTTTAAGCCAAATTAATTTTATTTAATAATTTTTTTACTCCAAAAATTTGAAAATAAACAGCTGGGCTATTGCAGATATGTGGTTACACGGTAAGGCTTATATCAATGGTGCATAAAGTTAAATCCTAAGACATTACCCAAGAGAAGCATTCATATCTCAAAAGTGCTAACAACACTTCCTCCTTTACTGCATGATAACCCGCCTAAGTGAAAATCATTTTGTATAACCAACACCAATGACGCTACCCATGTCATGGCACATAAATTTTATAATTATGGATACAACCACAATTTGATATCTCATTAAGTCAAAATTAATTAACTGATTAACATGTGATGGTGATCCTAACGTAACAAGGAGCATGGCTAAGCATACTAAATGTACAACTCAAGTGGATACTAATATTACATTGCTAACAAATTATCCATACTATGGTGACAATGGAATCATGGCCTTCAAAATTATGAAGGAGAGAATAATCAAATTGGTTAATAACTACCAGTTACAAGGGTTTGTATTAAATTAGCAATGCATGATAATTTAAAATAAAATATAAATAATAGATTTAAAATAATAGGTTCAACATGATCAAAAGTCATGACTTGCCTTGGTCTTGCTCAGTTATCATTTCTTGAGCTTTAGTTCCTACTTCTGCTCCTTTGAAAATGTTATCTAACGAGAGAGAGAAAGCGAATGAAATAAAAATAATTTTAAATAAAATCCAAAGATAACCAAACCAAAACTAAAAGATAGAACGGAGCATGATGGCAGCGTGGGTGGAGGCAAGAAGCGATGGCCATGGGTGGGTGTAGGGGCGGTGGTGCTCCGAGGGCGGCCAATGGTAGCGAGCGTGAGCATAGGCGTGAACACAGTGTGATGAAGCTAGGGAAGTGGTTGGCTAAGCTAGGGACTCATCAGACATGGCACAATCAACGATTGAACAGCAACAATGGGAAAAAATGAAAAATTTGGGATCTTGGTGCTCCGTGAAGGAAAACCAAATATAATTGGAGGATAGCTATATGGGAAGGTAGAACATATTTTGATGTGGAAGGATTGAAGAAAATCTCATTGAATAGACAGGAACACGAGATATCCTAGGTGGCCGTGGCTAGGCATCGATGGTGACAAATTTGTGGTGGTTTTCTAGGGAAAGCAAGGAGAGCACCACGTAGAACGCGATGAGGCGAATCTTGTAGTGGTGATGGCATGCGTTAAAGCTCACCAATGGTGATGAAACTCAATGAGGAAGATCTTCAGTGGCACTCAGCTTATCAGGCTCGATTCAGGGAGATGGCAGTAGAATCAGGGATGGAGCTTGGGGGTTTTGGAAGAGGAGATGGAGGCGAGTATTTTGACATGGACAGCTTGTGTTTTTATAATGCGAGGAGGTAAGTGTTTGAATTGGAAACGAAGTCGTTGTTTTGCATGGTTTGGACTACTGGAGGTTGAAGATGAACAGTACACGTAGTATTATTCATTCGACAGGTGGCCAACACCGTTTGCACATTTTCAGAAATTTGTATAATTCAAATTGAGCTCCAATAAATAGCAAATAAACTCCAAAAAATACAAAAAAATCCTTGCAACACAACGAACCTAAATAAAATAGGTTTTGAATTAATTGAAGTTTATTTTATTCATATTAAATCTTTTTTATTTTTCAAAAAATCCACTTAAGCTTTAATTAATTCAAGAAAATTCCAAAAGGTTATTTTATTTTAAATACTTCAAAAGACTCTGAAAACAAGGATGTTACAAAAACAAACCAAATTATGGGCCAAGCCTGGTATGATTACAAGGTCTAAATTGGCCCAAACAGGTGACACATCACCTTCTTTTGATGATTACAATGCACATAGAAGGAATTAGGAGGTAAATCTAGATATTTTAGAAAGAGGACGATATAAGCTTTCAATTAAGTACTCATGGAGCACAAACGGACTCCGTATGTGAAAGTTATGCACGTTTGAAGTAGATGTTGTCTTCGGAGTGATCCAACACTTTCTTTTGATGATTGCGATGTGCTCAAAAGAAATTTAAAGGTGAGACTAGATCTATTGGAAATATGACAAGATAATCTTTCCATTAAGTACTCGTGAACCTCAAACGGACTCTGCATGTGAAAGTTATATATGTTTAAAATTGGTGCTATCTCTAGAAGCCGAAGTAGATTCCAAAATGTATCTAACTTGAACTCTTCCTTGGCTTGTACAAAAAGTGATGTGGTGCTGCATAATTATACATTTTTATCATTAGATAGTATCATACAGTTCATATAATATAAAGGCACTCCTAAAAATGAGTTCACTTGATAGTTTAAGTGAAGTGTATGAGCTCTTGTAATTGAAATAGCAAGCATAGCAAATATAGTTGTATCCACTGGATAGGATGTTGGAATTTTGGCCGTAACCTTTTGTCATTTGCCTCTTTTTCAATGATTCTTTTTTTGGTTTCATGATGGCTTTTTATACAATTTTTATTTCGGGGACAACTTGTGGAAACTGATAGAAAATTCGCACAAAAATTACAAGTACTGGCTGTTGCGGATTCAAACTAGAAATTTAGGTCAATTTTCACCGTAGATATCTCTTAACTGCCTTACTGGAATGATGTGAAATTTTACAGGCAGTTGGATAATGAAGTTATGAATCTAATGGTGGTGGTCTCTCACTCAAAAAGGATAACGGAATCAAAAAATCTGATGTTTTTTGTGGCAGCTACAGAAGGAGTCTTCTGGCCGAAATTGGGAAATAGTGTTTGGTGTGTTCTAGATGGTTTTGGATGTGGAATTGTTTTGGAGTTTATGGAATCAAGGATATGACCATCAATTAGAGAAAACTAAAATGGACACAAATTCAATTTAGCAAACCAAAACTAATAGATTGAAAAGCACAACACGGTTTGGACAATAGAAATTAACTCTTTCTGTTGGGCAATTTTTCTAGACTATGGGAAATAAAAACCAATCTACTAATTAGAGATACAAGAAATCCTATCGGTCAAATTTAGCTCTGATACCACTTGATGAGGCAATGGGGTCCCGATCTTCCGATAGGATAATAACTTCGATTTGAAGGAGAATGACTTTGATGATGTAGGCTTCTAACCAGTCAAGACTAGACACCAAGCAATCGCTAAACCACACTCCGAATGGTTATCAACCGTGCCAAGAATGCGGTTGACCTGACCACGAAAGTTTATTCCTGCATGCAACCAAAGAATACGCAAAAATAAGATAACAATTAATCTGAAATTGCAAATATTTATAAATTACTGATAAGATGGGATTTTGAATAAGCATCTTGACCAGGTGGTCTAGTTGACACACGCAGAAGATACAAGTTGCAACGAAGGCAAACTAAATGTAAATGAAATCTAAGGAGACTAGAGGGGTGCGACCACCTTAATTAGGGGAGGGGTGCTACACATAGCTAGGAGATAGTGAGATGATACTATTCATAGTATTATTTACATGTGAACAGTACCACATGAATAGTAGCCACATATGCGCCAAGCCCGGTATGATTACAAATTCCAAATTGGCCCAAATAGATGATGTATCACTTTCTTTTAGTGCTTGCAATGCACACAAAAGGAATTTAGATGTGAGGCTAGATCTGTTAGAAAAAGGACGAGATAAGCTTTTAATCAAGTACTTGTGGAGCTTAAACAGGCTCTGTATGTGAAAGTTATGCACGTTTGAAGTCGATATTATGATCAGAAGGAATTTGAAGGTAAGACTGGATCCGTTGGAAAGATGATGAGATCATCTTTCCATCAAGTACTCGTAGATCTCAAATGGACTCCATATGTGAAAGTTATACACATTTGAAGTCGATGTTGTCTCTAGAGGCAGAATTGGATTCTAAAACGTGTCTAACTTGAACTTTTACTTGGCTTGTACAAAAAGTGACGTGGTATTGCACAAATATATATATTTTCATCATTAGGTAGCATCATAGAGTTCATACAATATAAAGGCACTCCTAAAAACGAGCTCACTTGATAATTAAAGTGAAGTGTACAAGCACTTGTAATTGAAATAGCAAGCATAACAAATATGATTGTATCCATAGAGGTCATGTCCTCATCAAACCATAGGGCATGTACTCTTTATTGTAATAAAGGGTTGTTGGTTATGTAACCATTGCTGTTTGACTGTGTGCACTAGCTTCAATCTGGAACTAGTGTGGTAATACACAAAGGGTTCATATTCGGAAATCTGGTCCTGACACACCATGACCACTGCCAGGCATACATTCGTAATATCACCTACATCGTCATTATTATTGCACTAGCTCTAAACTCCTTGACAAAGCAACTATTATTTTTGAAATTCATGAAATTTATGTTGAAAAAGCTACGATGAAGCAATTTGTTGAAAATGCATAGTGATGACAAGGCAGTGACAAGTAGACCTTCTTTCCCTTTGGATGATGATGACAAAGTGGGACATTGCACTCATCGCATGGACATGCTTGTAGAAGATTTAGTCCTCTCGATAATATAGATATAGCATTCAAAGTAGCAACAATGAAGGTGTGATAGTTGCATAATAGATTAGTTTATTCACCGGGTAATTTCGTTGAGCACCTATAATGCATACTGATTGAAGTAGTACCTATTCGTTTTGTCTGGTAGGAAGAGTCTGCAGGTGGTGACGGTCTGTGCGATGGCTTGAGGATGATTGGGAGCAAGTAGCGACAGCATGCATGGCATCCCCGAGGATGATGTAGAGCGCTGGTGATGGCGTGCGCGAGGATGATGGGCAGGAAGAGCCTAGGGTGGCGTTGTTGTTGGTGGCGTAGACCTGCTGTCCCTTGGGGAGCACATGGGATGATGCAACCAACCTTGAGGAGGGTGTACGATTGGGGTGGCCACCTGGATGTAACACCCTAGCTTAGCAAAAGCCCAGAATATCACCCATAACTTGTAGCATCCTGATTTTCAGAGCCTTTTTGAAGCTTTTAAAATAAAATTCACCATTTGAATTTTTCTGGAATTAATTAAAGCTTAAAGGAATTTTTCATGAATTAAAAGGATTTAATATGATTAATTTGAACATGAACATTTGCCAAAATTATTTTATTTGAGTTCTTTGTGTCTCAAGATATTTATTGGATTTTTTCTGGATTTTCTGGATTTATTTGCTATTTTCTAGAGCTCAAATTAATTTATTTGAAATTCTGAAAAAGAAAAAGAAAAGAAATCCTAAACCGGCCAGTGGGCCGAAACCCACTAGCCGGCCTAGCCCAGCAGCCCGCGCCCCTCCGCCCGCGCCACGCGTCAGGCATCCGACCGCGCCCGCGCGCGCCTTGTCCCGCCGGATCGCGCGCCACGTGGCGCCATCCGCCGCGTCGCGTCGCGCCCGCATCCCGCGCCGCTTCGCGCGCCGCCGCCAAGCAGTGAGGCCCACTGTCGGCGCGTCGTCCCGACACTGGACTCCCTTCCGTCTCGGCGGTCTCTCCGCCGCCTCGCCGTTTCCGCCGGGACTCCTCCGCCGTCCTCCATCCGAACGCCTCGGCATCGTGTATTTAAGGGGCCAACCCTCGGCTTCTCCTCCGTCCCGAGCCGCCATCTCCGCCGCCGCTCTCCGCCGTCTGCCGACGCCCGTGCCCTCGCCGCCGCTCGCCGCCTTCGTCGTCGCCTTCGCCGCCGTTTCCGTCGTCGCCGGTAAGACCTCGCCGCCGGACGAACCCGCCGTCGTCCCCGAGCCGCGGCCGCGCCGCGCCGCCAGTCGCCGTCGCCGCGGCCGCCGTCCGCCGCGAATCCGCCGCCGCTGCCCGCGCCGCCGAGGACACGCCCGCGCCTCGGCGCGCCCGCGTCCCCTCGGTTCCCGCGCCGCGTCGTCGATCTTGGCGCCGAGCCGGCGTTCGCCTTCCGTGGGACGCCGTCCACCGTGCGCCGTCTCGCTGCCAGCCGGACCCACTCGTCAGCCGTAGACCGTAGACCGCACAGCCGCGCCAGCAAGCCACGCAAGCAGCCACGTCAGCCCTAGGCCGACGTGTCACCCCACGTCAGCGCCACCTGTCCGCCACGTCAGCACCCGAGGTCCCCCAGGTGCCACGTCAGCCTGCCACGTCAGCCTGCCCCATCAGCAGCCAGGTCAGCCGCCACGTCAGCCAAAACCGCCCACGCGTCGCCCCGTCAGCAGCCACGTCAGCTCTCACCGCTTGCGCCAGCAGCCTAGTCAACCGTACTGTTTCATGCGCCGGGTTCACCGTAGACCCAGCTTCCCGTGCGCCCGGTCCACAGCACAGTGCACTTTTCCAATTTTCCCGATTTTCAGAAAATCCAATTTTCCAAGAGCCCGTTCTCCCTCGTCCTAGCTCCGATTGACCCCGTTCTTTTTTCTAAATTCATCTAAAATTGAGCTCTACCTTTTGGTTCAGGTTTGAAAGTTTTTGGAGTTCATTTGAATTTTATTTGAATTTATTTTATCTTTTCGTCTCGTTTTCTCTCTCGTTAGATCGCGTGTTCGAGGGAGCGGAAGTTGGATTTGAAGATCTAGAGCCCTCATCTGAGCAAGGCCAAGGCAAGTCGTATTCCTTGATCATGTTGAACCTAAGTTTTCAATCTATTATGTATTATTTTGTTTCAAATTATCATGCATTGCTATTTATTATTAAAACCTTGTACTGGTAGTTATACTCCTAGTTGATTAAATCCCTCCATGATAATTTGGCAACCATGATTCCATTGACACCTTAGGTTTGGGAATTATTTAGTGATAAAATAATAATTGTCACATGGGGTTGTGTCTAATTGCTTAGCCATGCTTAATATTAGTATGTTGGGTCTGTCATCACATGTGATTAATTAATTTGACTTAATGATTTACTTGAATGTGGTGGTTAGCCACAGTTATAAAATTTGTATGTCATGACATGGGTAGTGTCATGGGCATTGGTTATACAAACTTGGCTTTCACTTGGGCGAATGATCGTGCGATGAAGGGGTCTTTGGATGCACATTGGGATGTGGATGCTTACTGGGTAACTTTAAGGACTTAACTTTGTGCGCCATTGATCGAGCTTAACAGTGCAAACCACATGTCTAGTATGGGATAGACTGGCATAATAATTTGTGAAGTCTCCACTTTGGTTTTACTACGATGTTGTGTGGCGCAAGAGGGGCAATTATCGACTAGGGGTTACCCTACTCGGCGAATCCTTAGCGAGTGGGATCGGGTGGAGATGGATCATTGTAAAAGCTTTGTTGTGATTATCTTTAACGTGAGGATTATCACATCGTGTGGGTCTGATTGTGCGACCTCTGCAGAGTGTAAAACTATTCGAATAGCCGTGTCTCGGTCATGGACAATGCTCGGTGATTTCACACGAGGGTAGAGTCTTTATGAAATTTGGTTGGTTTGAGTGGAAAGTGAATGGTTAGTTCACTTGTGGATTTTATTCAATTCTTTTGATTATCTACTTAGTGTCATTGTTAAATTCACTTTTCAATCTATTTATTGTATTTACTTTAAATTGTCGCTTTATGCAAAAACTAACCTTTCACCATCCATTGTTAAGCCTTGCATACTATATTGCATTCATTTGTTACAACGACTTCTGAGTACCAATGTACTCACGGCTTTATGCCCATGTTGCTCGATTGAGGAGGAGGGACCGGATCGCGGGAGTTGCTAGAAGGAGGCTACTACGAGGACTTCACGGATTAGGACTTGGCTCCCGATCGATTGCACTGTGGGCATGTCGAGTGGCTACTACGCTTAATTTTGGATTTCCGCTGCTAGTTTCTTTAAAGCCCTTCAGGCTAATATTTGTAAGCTTGGCCATAAGGTCGTACTCTGATGGTTATTAATATAATTTGGATTTTTCTTTAGAATATCGTGATGTGGATGATATTTGTCTTTGTTTGCGCTGTGTGCACTAGCGTGATCTTGGACTAGTGCAGCATACACAGTAGAGTCCGGATTTGTATATTCGGGTCTCGACAGAGATGGTATCAGAGCCATATCGATTGTAGGACGAAACCCTAGTCAGTTTAGTTGTTATCTCAAAAATTCAAAAAAACTTATTTTCTAAAGACAAAACAACCAGACCAGATATTTAGCAAATTCTTTACTCTCTTACCTTATTCTTAGGAATTCTTGCCTCTCACCTTTAATTTTCTGCAAAATGAAAGTTTTAAACTGACTCTTATCTTATGCCATGCTGTAGATGTCGCAAAGCAACTATAGCAGGTCAGGAGGATGGAAAAGAGTTCTTCGAGTGCTGCTACGAAGTCTTGGCTTCAAAAGGACACCAATTTACAGTTCCATGGATGATGAAGTATGAGGATACCACATCACCAGGCTGTACTTCACTACCAGGCTGGGAGGTCACGTTGTACACCACAGCTTCAAGGGTTCAAATGCACAAGCAGCTGCACGCAAGGCCGTTACTCACCTCTATCGACGGTACAAGATCAGTTTGACCAAGCTCATCCAGGAGTACAAGAGGAAGTATGAACCTGAGGAGTACACTCCGCGGACGCCAACACCCCCGCCTTCCCCTACGCCGCCCAGCCCGGAGGAAAAGCAACGCATGGCAGATGACCGCCGAGAGTACCTTCGACTTGTCATTCCAGCCGCAGCGCCTACAATGCAGTTCCGCAACCGATGGACGTTCTACAGTGATTCAGAAGAAGAAGAAGAGCGCTCACCGTACCTCGCAGGACCTGAGTGGGAGCCGGAAGAGTAGACCGTAGCATAGGATAGCGTCGGTTAGGAAGTGGTTTTTGTTTGCATTGAGTGTGATGTGAGCTGTAGTTTGCCCTCAAAAGCAATATGTTGCAGTCATATCAATCCTTTTATTGAAGTGATTTATTTGTTTCTTTTGTTAGCTTTTCGGCTAAGTGATTGTTTAGTTTAGGATTTGCCATTAGAATATCCCCCTTAGACGAACTTACCACTTATCTTTGCTTTTCCCTCTTACCTAGTAAGCCCTGTGAAGCCAGTTCTCAAGCAAGTGAATTTTCTTTTCAGATGGTTGATACCCGGAGCTCCGCAGGACGTGGTCAGATGAGTCGAGATCCCGAGGCGATCAAGCAACCCCGAGCGACATGCAAACCCGGCTGGACTAGATCCAACCTTGAGTCAGTTCATGGCAGCCCAGACCCAGTTGATGAACACCATGGTGCGAACATGAATGCCATGATGAATCGGCAGAATCAAGATATGGCCATGCCTCCACCAGCTTCGCCCGGTCCAAGTTTGCGAGTTTATGAGAACAAGGCCTCCTACCTATTCACGGTCTTACGAGCCATTAGAAGCCGATGACTGGATGCGTTGATGGAAAAGAAGCTTAACCTTGCCCGGTGTGCGATCGCGAGCGTGTTGTATGCAGCCCATCGGCTTGAGGTGCTGCGGCGAGTGGTGGGAAAATTATTGTGCGCTCATGAGGATCCGAGAGCATCACTTGGGCTGAGTTCGCGAAGCTTTTCGTCATGCCCATATCACGGATGGGGTGATCGAAATGAAGAAGGAAGAATTTCGGGAATTGCGCGAGAAGAACATGTCCGTGAGTGAATATCTCAACAAGTTCACTCAGTTGGCCCGCTATGCTCCAGAGGATGTTGCCACAGATGATGCACGCCAAAAGAGGTTCAAGAGAGGATTAAACCCAGGGTTGAAAGTTCAAGTAGTGGGACATGATTATGCCAGTTCAAAATATGGTGGATAAAGCTATGCTCATTGAAGAAAGTCGTCGCGAGTTCGAAGAATCTCGCAAGAGGAGAATGATGCAGTAGGGATCGCAGATGCACCAAGCTCGAGAGCTGCTTGGTAATTTTCAGCCAGCTCGAGTTCCTCGTGAGACGGGATTCAAAACTCCTGCACGGCTCCCGTCGGTTTTCTTGGCGCCAAAACCAAACCGGAAACCAACACAGAGGATTACAAGCCCATGTCGCGATCACTTGTTTCAAATGCAATGAGGCGGGACATTATGCCAACAAGTGCCCGCAGATCCGGCTTTGACACGATTCGTTTCAACTTGGGAGCCACACGCATCGTACCCTGCAGCGGGGTCGGGGCGAGCACCTCAAGGATCAAATCAACCCAACAAAGGATCGCGACCGTGATCGTGGCCAGTGAACCACGTCACCATGGAGGAAGATCAAGCGGCGCGGATGTGGTGATCGGTAAGTTTCGATAAATTCGATACACGCCACGTTTTGTTTGATTCGGAGCTTCACATTCGTTTGTTTCCGGAGTTTTGCTCTAAAGCATAAGTTGGAAGTCGTTGCACTTGGTTCCATTTTATTGGTTCAATCCCGTGCTCGAGATGAGTACAAACCTAGGATGCCCCAAAGTTAAGATAGCCATCCAAGGAGTAGAGTTCTCCATGATTTGGTTGTCTTGAATATCCAGTCTTTGGACATAATTTTGGGTATGGATTGGCTCAAGAAGCATCAAGCGATGTTGGAATGTGAAGCCGGCAATCACCTTGGGCGGTCCCGATGGAAGCAAAGTTAGATTTGAAGCCGACATGAAGCAGCCAGAAAAAGTGATGGTATGCCAAAGTAAAGGGATTGCCCTAAGTGAAGTGCCAGTTGCCAGAGAGTATCCGGATGTTTTTCCTGATGATCTCCTTGGGATGCCACCAAAAAGAGAAGTGGAGTTTGCAATTGAGTTAGCACCAGGCACCTCACCAATTTCCAAGAGACCTTACCGAATGCCCGCCAATGAGTTAGCAGAATTGAAGAAGCAAATACAAGAATTATTGGATAAGGGATATGTCAGACCCAGCACCTCTCCGTGGGGAGCACCAGTATTGTTCGTCAAGAAAAAGGATGGTAGCCAGCGTATGTGTGTGGATTACCGAGCTCTCAATGAAGTTACCATCAAGAACAAGTATCCGTTGCCCGAATTGATGATCCATTCGATCAATTAAAAGAGAGTGAGTGTTCTCCAAGATTGATTTGAGATCGGGTATCATCAAATGAGGATTCGATAGGAAGACATACCCAAGACAGACCTTCTCAACTCGTTATGGATTATGCGAGTTCACCGTGATGTCCTTTGGCTTAACCAATGCCCCAGCCTACTTTATGTATCTGATGAACAAAGTGTTCATGGATTACTTGGACAAGTTTGTCATTGGGTTCATTGATGACATTCTGATCTACTCCAAGAATGAGGAGGAGCATGAGGAACACTTGAGGTTGGTATTGCAGAGATTGCGGGAACATAAGTTGTATGCCAAGTTCAGTAAGTGTGAATTTTGGATGAAGGAAGTTGCCTTTTTGGGTCATGTGTTGACAGCAGAGGGAGTGTCCGTTGACTCAGGGAAAGTACAAGATGTGCTCACCTGGAAGGCACCCACGTCAGTGACCTAGGTCAGAAGCTTCCTAGGAATGGCAGGTTACTATCGTAGATTCATTGAAGGGTTCTCCAGTGTAGCCCGACCGCTTACCCAGCTATTGAAGAAGGAGAAGAAGTTTGAATGGACGCCAGAATGCGAAAAGAGTTTCCGGAAGCTAAAGGAAAGTCTGACAACAGCACCAGTCCTAATTTTGCCAGACATCAAGAAAGATTTCGAGATTTATTGTGACGCATCCCGCAAGGGTTTAGGGTGCGTATTGATGCAAGACAAGAGAGTGGTAGCTTATGCATCGCGCCAGTTAAGGCCACATGAAGAGAACTACCCTACGCATGATTTGGAGTTAGCAGCAGTTGTGCATGCCCTGAAAATATGGCGACATTACCTGATGGGTAACCGATGTGAGATCTACACGGATCATAAGAGCTTGAAGTATATCTTCACCCAATCAGACCTCAACCTAAGGCAGAGAAGATGGTTGGAGTTGATATAGGACTATGATATTGGAATCCACTATCACCCAGGAAAAGCCAATGTAGTGGCAGATGCGTTGAGCAGGAAGGTGTATTGCAACACAGTTATGGTCAAAGAGAGTCAACCAGCATTGCACGAGGAATTTCAAAAGCTCAGTTTGGAGTTAGCTGGAGAAGGGATGTTAGCCGCTTTGGACTTGCAGCCGACCTTGGATGGTCAGATTCGTCAAGCACAACCAGTGGATGAAAATATCCAGCGGATCAAGGTTGGATTGAAAGGAGGAAAGGCAACAGGTTTTGAGGAGGATGATCAGGGCATCATATGGTACAAGAAGCGATTGTGCGTACCCAATAAGGGAGAGTTGAAGCAATTGTTGCTTAAAGAGGCACACGAGTCACTATATTCAATTCATCCAGGCAGTACCAAGATGTATCAAGACATCAAGGATAAGTACTGGTGGCCAGATATGAAGCGAGAAATAGCAGAGTATGTGGCACTTTGTGATGTTTGCCAACGAGTGAAAGCAGAGCATCAAAGACCCGAGTTTCTTTGCAACCATTGAAAATTCCCGAGTGGAAGTGGGAAGATGTGGGGATGGACTTCATCACGGTCTACCCAAGACCAAGGAAGGATATGACTCGATATGGGTAATTGTGGATCGATTGACAAAGGTAGCCCATTTCCTTCGATCAAGACCACATATTCGGAGATAAGTTGGCGAGAATTGTATATGTCCAGTGTGAGTCTCCATGGAGTACCTAAGAGAATAGTGTCGATCGTGGATCGCAGTTCACCTCTCGATTTTGGAGTAGTTTCCACGAAGCAATGGGTACTCATCTGAATTTTAGCACGACCTATCACCCGAGACCAATGGTCGACAGGCGTGTAAATCAGATCCTAGAGGATATGCCGAGAGCATGTGTTTTGGATCACGGAGCCAAGTGGGACAATTGCCTACCTTTGCAGAATTTTCCTACAACAACGATTACCAAGCCGGTTTGCGAGATGTCACCATTTGAGGCTTTGTATGGTGGAAGTGTAGGACCCTCTCAATTGGAAAGAGACGGAGAAAGGCAAATATTTGGGCGAGTGTTTGCGGGAAGTGAAGAAAAAGTGCGCTTGATTCAAGAAAGGTGAAAGCGGCTCAAGCCGCAGAAGAGTTATCTTGATACTAGAAGAGATTTAAGTTTTGAGCCCAATGATTATGTGTACCTCGGGATCACACCCTTCAAAGGTGTTAAGCGATTTCAAATGAAGGGAAAGTTAGCACCAAGGTATGTGGGGCCATTCAAGATTTTGAAGCGCAAGGGAGAAGTTGCCTATCAGCTGGAGCTACCTGAGAACTTGAGTGGGATACATGATGTGTTCCATGTGTCTCAATTAAAGAAGTCTTGCGAGTGCCAGAGGAAGCAGTGCCAATCGAGGCTGTGGATCTCCAGGAGGATCTGTCTTATAAAGAGCATCCCATCAAGATCTTGGAAGTGTCAGAGCGTGTCACCAGAAGAAGAGTCGTTCGCTTCTGCAAAGTTCGATGGAGCAATCATTGGAGGAAGAAGCCACTGGAAGCGGCGAGGATCTCAAAGCGGAGTTTCCAAACCTATTCCTTAGAGAGCCGAATCTCGGGTCGAGATTCCGTTTAAGGGGAGGTTTGTAACATCCTGATTTTGAGCCTTTTGAAGCTTTTAAAATAAAATTCACCATTTGAATTTTTTCGAATTAATTAAAGCTTAAAGGAATTTTTCATGAATTAAAAGGATTTAATATGATTAATCTGAACATGAACATTTGCCAAAATTATTTTATTTGAGTTCTTTGTGTCTCAAGATATTTATTGGATTTTTTCTGGATTTTTCTGGATTTATTTGCTATTTTCTAGAGCTCAAATTAATTTATTTGAATTTCTGAAAAAGAAAAAGAAAAGAAATCCTAAACCGGCCAGTGGGCCGAAACCCACCAGCCGGCCCAGCCCAGCAACCCGCGCCCCTCGCGCGCGCGCCACGCGTCGAGCATCCGGCGCGCCGCGCGCGCTTGTCCTTCATATGCGCGCCACGTGGCGCCATCCGCCGCGTCGCGTCGCGCCGCATCCGGCGCCGCTTGCGCGCCACCGGCAGTGGGGCCCACTGTCGCGCGCGTCGCCCCGACCTGACTCCCTTCCCGTCTGCGGCCGGTCTCTCGCCGCCGCCTCGCCGTTTCGCCGGGACTCCTCCGCCGTCCTCCATCCGGACGCCTCGGTGTCCGTGTATTTAAGGGGGCCAACCCTCGGCTTGTCATCCGTCCCGAGCCGCCGCCTCCGCCGCCGCTCTCCACCGTCTACCGACGCCCGTGCCCTCGCCGCCGCACCGCCGCCGTCGTCGCCTTCGCCGCCGTTCCGTCGTCGCCGGTAAGACCTCGCCGCCGGACGAACCCGCGTCGTCCCGAGCCGCCCGCGCAGCCGCCGTCGCCCGCAGAATCCGCCGCCGCTGCCGCGCCGCCCGGCCACGACACGCCGCGCCTGGCGCGCCCACGCCCCCCTCGGTTCCGCGCGCGTCGCGTCAGCGACGCCGGCCGACGTTCGCCTTCCGTGGACGCCGTCTCGCGCGGCCGGACCTACTCGTCGGCCGTAGGCCGTGCACCGCGGCCGCGCCCGGCAAGCCACGCAGCGCCACGTCAGCCCTAGGCCGACGTGTCACGCCACGTCAGCGCCACTGTCGCCACGCGTCGGCACGAGGTCCCCAGTGCCACGTCGGCCGCCACGTCACCGCCCCATCGCCGCCGGTCACCGCCACGTCAGCCAAAACCGCCCACGCGTCGCCCCGTCGGCAGACCACGTCGACCCTCACGCTTGCGCCGGCAGCCTAGTCAGCCGTACTGTTTCGTGCGCGGGTTCACCGTGAGACCAGCTTCCGTGCGCCGGTCCACAAGACGATGCACTTTTCCAATTTTCCCGATTTTCAGAAAATCCAATTTTCCAAGAGCCCGTTCTCCCTCGTCCTAGCTCCGATTGACCCCGTTCTTTTTTCTAAATTCATCTAAAATTGAGCTCTACCTTTTGGTTCAGGTTTGAAAGTTTTTAGAGTTCATTTGAATTTTATTTGAATTTATTTTGTCTTTTCGTCTCGTTTTCTCTCTCGTTAGATCGCGTGTTCGAGGGAGCGGAAGTTGGATTTGAAGATCTAGAGCCCTCATCTGAGCAAGGCCAAGGCAAGTCGTATTCCTTGATCATGTTGAACCTAAGTTTTCAATCTATTATGTATTATTTTGTTTCAAATTATCATGCATTGCTATTTATTATTAAAACCTTGTACTGGTAGTTATACTCCTAGTTGATTAAATCCCTCCATGATAATTTGGCAACCATGATTCCATTGACACCTTAGGTTTGGGAATTATTTAGTGATAAAATAATAATTGTCACATGGGGTTGTGTCTAATTGCTTAGCCATGCTTAATATTAGTATGTTGGGTGTCATCACATGTGATTAATTAATTTGACTTAATGATTTACTTGAACGTGGTGGTTAGCCACAGTTATAAAATTTGTATGTCATGACATGGGTAGTGTCATGGGCATTGGTTATACAAACTTGGCTTTCACTTGGGCGAATGATCGTGCAAAGATGGGGTCTTTGGATGCACATTGGGATGTGGATGCTTCGCTGGGTAACTTTAAGGACTTAACTTTGTGCGCCATTGATCCGAGCTTAACTGCAAACCACATGTCTAGTATGGGATAGACTGGCATAATAATTTGTGAAGTCTCCACTTTGGTTTTACTACGATGTTGTGTGGCGCAAGAGGGGGCAATTATCGACTAGGGGGTTACCCTACTCGACGGCGAATCCTTAGCGAGTGGGATCGGGTGGAGATGGATCAATGTAAAAGCCTTGTTGTGATTATCTTTAACGTGAGGATTATCACATCGTGTGGGTACAGTTGTGCGACCTCTGCAGAGTGTAAAACTATTCGAATAGCCGTGTCCTCGGTCATGGACAATGCTCGGTGATTTCACACGAGGGGTAGAGTCTTTATGAAATTTGGTTGGTTTGAGCTGGAAAGTGAATGGTTAGTTCACTTGTGGATTTTATTCAATTCTTTTGATTATCTACTTAGTGTCTGTTGTTAAATTCGCTTTTCAATCTATTTATTGTATTTACTTTAAATTGTCGCTTTATGCAAAACTAACCTTTCACCATCCATTGTTAAGCCTTGCATACTATATTGCATTCATTTGTTACAAACGACTTCTTTGAGTACCAATGTACTCACGGCTTTATGCCCATGTTGCTCAGATTGAGGAGGAGGGACCGATCGGCAGGAGTTGCTAGAAGGAGGCTACTACGAGGACTTCACGGATTAGGACTTCGCTCCCGATCGATTGCTGTGGGCATGTCGAGTGGCTACTACGCTAATTTTGGATTTCCGCTGCTAGTTTCTTTAAAGCCCTTCAGGCTAATATTTGTAAGCTTGGCCATAAGGTTGTACTCTGATGGTTATTAATATAATTTGGATTTTTCTTTAGAATATCGTGATGTGGATGATATTTGTCTTTGTTTGCGCTGTGTGCACTAGCGTGATCCTGGACTAGTGCAGCATACACAGTAGAGTCCGGATTTGTATATTCGGGTCTCGACATAACTACAATCACTACCAATTGTAACCATTAAATAAAATATTACCAATAGGTATGCTTCAAGAATAATCATACAACATAATCATGAATAGAAATTTCAGTGACACAAAAATCCATAAATTGAACTTAAGATGAACTATTTAATAAAAAGGATGAATCAATAATAAAACTAATCAAAGAAATGCAACAAGTAGCAACTACATAAACCTCAAAGTGCTAAGGGAAGCCATTAGTCAACTAAGAATTTCATGGATAGTGTAAATTGACTGTGTAGATAAATTATTGATCGCTAGGTGAAGTAAAGAGCTACAAAAGTGCAAGAACTCATGTTCTAATTCTATCCATGCATGTCACCTTCAATGTTCACCTAAAAACAGCAATAAAGTAAAAGAGAATTCACGACTCAGCAAAATGCAAAGTAAAACAATAAGAACAACATCATAATCATAACACATGTCAATATCCACCATTCTTTATTCTCTTATTTCTTTTGGTTATACTGATATAGCTGAGGAAATACCCGTCGGTATTCACCTTTTACCTTTATCTTGTAGAGGTTCCTACCGAAGTAGGTCTTTTCCACCATCTCGTGAGATGCCTATCTTTGTAGGTCTTACTCAAGATCATTCTGGAATAGTCAAATAGCTTTCTCACTGACGTGGCTTATGCACTTCGGAATATCTATTTGACTTACTGCCCTAGCTCGTAGCTTTTATCATATCATGATTACAACAATTCACAATTTATCACATCTCAAATTTGCATTATCAATCAAATATTGCATGACAAGAATAATTCAATAATAATAAGCAATTCCCAATCATCATCTACCATTCTACTATGCATTTATCTTTTTTAGGTGGGATGACCGAGTTTATTAGAACATAACACCAACCCCAATGATACTCCTCTTACAGTAAATACCCAATCTCAATACAAGCCATAGCAATACAAGACTATAATTAAACAACAATGCTCCTACACACTTTCCAAATCTACAATACTCCCTTCTTTGGGCAGTCACATCTTCTTTGTTTGGTACTAAAAATAACATAACTTCTAATTTCCAAGTTTTATTATAGTAAACTATACTAGTTTGAAATCTACACAAAATTTTCTACAAATTCTTATTTGGCCATAAGTCTTGATTAAATCATCTAACCCCATTTTTAACCTAGATGACATGTTTGTCATCTTCTATACAGTTGGCTTAATATTTTTGTATCTATTAATCTACGCAAGCAAATATAGTAAATTATAATATTTTTAGAATCTACAGAAAAATTTTGTACCTCTTTCTAATTATGTCTAAAATTTAATTCTACAATCTATCAGACTAATTTAATAATTTTTCATAACTATATATAATAACAACCGGTTCTACGGCACAAAATACTCGAGTGTGGCTACGGTGTGGCCCAGCTGGCCCAGAGAGTGGGCCACTCCAGGCTGGGCTGAACCCCCTAACGGAGCGGGCGCGGATTCTCTAACGTACGTCACCTGACGTTGGCCCACTGACGTATGGGCCCGCGAGCCGTGGGGCCCACACGTCAGTGACCCCAACGTCAGGTGACGTACGTCAGAGAATCCCGGCCGTAACGGAGCGCGGTTCTCGCTCTCCCGAACCCTCTCGTCGTCTACCCGCGCCGCTGGATCCGCCGGCGAGCTAGGGCTTGCTACTCCGGCGTCTCCCGTGCGTCCCGCCATGGCGTTCGACGAGGAGGAGGATCTCGTGGTCTACGAGACGCCGATCGAGCGGGAGGAGGACACCTCCGCCCGCAAGCGCCGGGCCGTCGCCGACGCAGGCCAGCTCCGCGCGCTCCCCGCATGGAAGCAGGAGGTCTCCCTCTCTCCCTCTTTCACCACCCTTAGTTTGGTTGCGGCACTTAGGGATATGTTTCTCCATGTGGGGAGCGATTTTTGGCGTGTTGATTGCTGATAAATTTTCAGCCGTAGGCATATGCAGTTCCGCAGTTTAGTATCAACTGATGGTTTTTTTTTTTACATTTGCGGCTACCAGAAAAAGTGGGTTGGCGATTTAGTTCCGTTTTAGGGTTTTAGGAGCCATTGTACTTCTTTGGTGTTTTTTGATTGCGGGTCGAACGTGATGCCGCAAATGTTCTTCAATTTCGGCTTTGCGGTGTAATTGTCTGAAATGAGTTATATCTTTTGTGATTTCCTTCTTTTGTTACCTACCTGTTGAACACCGCTACTGTACTGTAGGCATTGCCATGGAGTTATGTGGCATATGATTTGCTTCAAGTAATAAGACTCCTTTTTGTTTAATAACTAGTAAGGTGTCTGTGCGTTGCAATGCTGTCTCAGGAAAAGGTGAGGTTGCGAATTTATCTCAAGTTTCATGCTCTATGAAAGTTTTTTTTCTCAAAAAGGTGTTTTGCGAAACTCAAGACAATTTAGCTTGTGCTAGGTGATTTAATAAAAAATTGAAACTAATGCTTCTTTTGGATTTTTTAATTTTGCAAGAATATTTGAACTACTACTTGCGGCACTCCTATATTCGAAGTAGACCTTAAAAATTTTCACTAAAAAACAGTTGATATGCCTGACGTATACTATGCGTGATGTGTCACATCTCATTCTCATGCGAAGGTGAAGGGGAGGAGTGGTGAATGGACAAGCTCTCCTTTTATATTAGGAGAGAAAATGAGGCGGTGATCGGACTGCAGGTGAGGATGAGGAAGGCGGAGAAGATTCCATGGTGCATTTACTGGAGGCTTCTCTGCAGGCTTCTACAATACTGTTGGCTCAAAAGAGGGTATGTTGTCTTAAGCTTGTAATTATTTCTAATACATGGGAGTACTATTGAGGAAATGGATGTCATAACAATACCAATATGATTTATTTACTCCAGGATGGACTCCATGAACATTTACATCATCACGAAAAATAGAGCTGAGGTCAAAAAGCAAAGCATATACAGTTTTCTTGATGAGGAAGATATCAAGGTATGTAATGATTTCTTTGTATCACTCACATTGTTATATCGAAGCTTAATCTTTTGGCAATCTGCAGCAATCACATAGTGTTCTGTTTTATTTCAAATCAAGATATTCCATTTTGGGCTGCTTAACGTTAAGAGAAACACATCATGTTCTCATGAGGAAGACATTATTAGATGCCATCACTTCTATTTTTATAGACATTTTCCTTGACAGGTAAAGATTGGCTTGCAGACAAAATTGCTCCTTGACTGGAAATAGAATGATAAACAAAATGATCTTAGTTTTTGTTATCTGTAAAACTATGCTAGGACAACTATGAGCGTGTGCAAGCATATTGTGTTGTGCCTAAAGCAGTTGCCAGTTGGTACTAAATTACTAATTATTTAACTTGTATCATCGTCCATCCGTTTTACAGATGCTTGCAGTAAATGTACCTCTAGTGCTGCTGATGTTTATCAGAGAAGCAAAAGATATTTATCCTTCTAAACTGTCCTTAGTGGTTCTTAGAATGTTCAAAATGAGTAAAGCTTCACCAGCGTGTATCAGTGCTTCTTGATCTGTATCAAATATTGACTTATTTGACTAATCTTGACCTCCAAAAGTGCCAGAAATTTCTTATTTTGCTGTCGTCCTATAAAAGTGATTTATCAGCATAAATTGTTTTATGAAAATGTGAATCAATCTGTTGACAACTCGGGCACCCATCGCAGGATATGGGAGGTAACGCCTTGGAAACATCTCAGCAGTATGATACATTTGGTTTTACAGCTGCAGAACAAGCCCGAAAACAAGCATCCAGGGAACAGAAAGAGAGGTTAGCATCATTCCATCCAGCACTATTAATTGTATAACCGGCATAATGTAGAGTTGGCTTAATCTCTTTCTGCGTTATGATTATGTTTTGCATAGAAATAGCTTCTCAGTGTGGGACCAACTAACTCCCCTCCAATGAAAATGAAAGTGAAGAAGACAAAACCACTGTCATCCTTGCTTATAACTGCACAAAAAAATTAACTCTGTGTGTATCACATATTCTGTATGTAAAAATTTAGTTGGCTATATGCACATGTTAATTTTCTAGTATTACTTATTCTTTATCTATTTATGTTCTCACAGCTAGGCCTTTGAACTCAAATGCCAGCATTGTCTTAGTGCACTCGAATTGAATTAGCCTTCACATCCTTGCATATATGTATGCAGACCATCAGCTATCCCTGGACCTATTCCGAATGAATTGGTGGTCCCCACCACAACTTCAATTGGTTTGTTCTTCTATGTTATTTCATCTTTCAAACCATGTGCATTGTATGTGCATTTTCAGATGAAAGTGATATCTTGACATCATTTGAGCAGGTGTGAAATTACTGATGAAAATGGATTGGTGCCAAGTTCGTTCCATCAGGGATGCACATGCTGAATCCTTATATGGTATGCATTTCGTAGTCAATATATGGAATCTAAAGCTGTTTCGTATTTGATATATTGGATAAACTTGTCCCATGTCGCCTCCAGTTTTTTTCCCCATAAATTCAGACACTTATGCCAAAAGTGAAGCCTATCATTTGGTCAGAACTTGTGAATACTAGAGTCATGAATGGCCTGTTATATCAACTGCTGACAATCTCAGTTTACAAATTATCTTTAGTTCAGAAACATTATTTGTCTTGAAAATTTTATTGTGCTTTTGATTGTAACCTTATTCCTAAGTGGTTCTAAGTTGCTAGTTTCCTGTTTACTAACTATTAACTATTGATACATACAGAATCACGCAGGGAAACCAGAAAAGCCTTTCTTGCACTCTCTGGTATCAGTAATGATGTGGATCAAGATCGAATTGCTTCTCACAAGTCTGGAGTGGATGAAAATGTTGCAGGATCATTCGAGGAAATACATGCCTCTGGAAATACCCCTGTAAGTAGGACAAATTTTATTTGCTGCATTGCATGGTTAAATCAATATGTTTCCTTGATTGATTCTTTATCTCTTCATTTGAGCCTCCATTTCTTTCTTCTCTCTAAAATTAACATGGTATCAGAGTCTAGATCCACCAAATCCTAGCCCCCACCTTTAATCATCTACTGCTGCTGCCCCTGGGATGAGCGATCTCCACTCCCTAGGGCAGCATCCAACATTGTCTTACTTCTTTAGCATAGTTTCTTCAGTAGCAGCAGCAGGCAGCAGCTCATCTTCGTCCTCAGCAGTGAGTAGCTGCAACAGCAAGCCTCCCTGATGAGCTTCTTTATTGTTGATGTCATGCCAGAGCAAGGATCAAAAAACCGGAACCGGGGTAAATCTCGGCCGCCGGGCGGTTACCCGGTTACCGGAAATCCCAGATAAAAACCGGATGAATTTTGTCAAATGAAAATTTTGGGCGGGGCGGGGCGGGGCGGGAGGGGACCGGTAACCGGTCGGTTACCGGAAATACCGGTGGAAAACCGGATAAAACCGGTGAAATGCTTGCTGCTGCTTGCTGCTTGATAACGTTGAATGCTTTGCGAATAGATTACTTAATAAATGAAGTTACATCTTTATATATAGCACTAGCTACACACATATGAGTGTGAATACAAAGAGAGAAATGAAGAGACTAGAAGCTGAACCAAGGAGGCATGCTGTGCATGCATTCATGCATGCATGGGAAGATGGAGAGGCATGCATGCGTGGGAAGATGGAGAGGCAGCCATGTGAACAGGCATGCATTCATGCATGCGTGGGAAGATGGAGAGGCATGCATTCATGCATGCGTGGGAAGATGAAGAGGCAGCCATGTGAACAGGCGTTTGCTATTAATGCATGCGTGGGAAGATGGAAAGGCAGCCATATGAACAGGCGTTTGCTATTAATGCATGCGTGGGAAGATGGAGAGGCATTCATGCATGCTTTTATATCTTCTGCAGCCTCACTTTTGTCTCCCCACATGCAGAAAACATCAAGAGTTCACAAGCAAAAGCAAAAGCAAATTCAAATTTTCGCATTTCATATTTCGGGCGGTATTTTTATTCCCGGTCCCCGGCGGTAATTCCGGTTACCGGATCCGGCATCTTCGAGTCCGGATCTGATTCTTCGTCACCTTCGGGACCCAATCCATTCTCCACTAGGCCTGGGTCCGTCGTCTTCGAGGCCATGATCCATCGTTGCTGGCCTTGGATCATGGCGACTCCAGCTGGCCTTGTCATCGTTAACCTCGGATTAAGGTTGCCTTGTCATCGCGCTGCCAGATCCAGCCTTCTTGCATCCTCACATCCATCGCCACCGGCTATGTTTTTGTGCTACCATCTTCATCGCTAGATCTGGCGGTCACATCGTGTTAGTTGCTTCGGCATTCCTCTTCATCAAGCTTCGCCCGACCTCCCATTATCGTCATTGTTAGGTTCCTCTGTTGGTTATTCTTGCTCTACTTTGGCTCATCTTCCTCTTCCTAGATCTTGTGCTCCATCACTATTGCCGCCATTGTCAACCCTGTATTCATCTCGCGGTGATGGGAGTAGAGAAGGAAGCGAGCAGCAGCAGCGACGGAGAGGTGCATCGACCCACCCTTCATCATCGACCATCAACATGGCAACATGGCCGTTGTCGCCGCCATCTCCATTGCCCGCTCCCATCGGAGCTAGCCATCGTCGTCCTCTTTGGCTTCTACGGCTAGATTCACCACGGCTAGACGCACAAGCATGAACCAAATATTATGTAGAGATTATGACTCCTAGATAGAACCAGAGATCCGTATGCATAAAATACTACTAATACATGCCATGTAACCACATGCCATGTGGTTACAATCTTACCCTTAAGATCATAGTCACAGGGATTGGGGTTGATGCCACGATCCATGACCTCGGATTGCGGGTCACCTTCGATTTGGGTCGCCGCCACCGGGTCACAAGAGAGGAGAGGGAGGAGGGAGCTAGCCCTAGCGGTCGCCGTCGCAAGTAACTGCCGCCACAGTCCTTGCTCTCCACTGCTGCCCGTCACAGCCCCCACGACTGCTGTCGACCATCCCCAGCCACGTCACCTCCTAAACCTTGAGGATGAGGTGGAGCAGCAGCAGCTAGAAGCTACCAGCAGAGGGAGAAGTGGCATGAGAGGAAGGTGGAGGATAGGATGAGGTATGGAGGCAGCGGCTTGACTCTTGAGAGGATGAAGCTCTGGTGTGCGTCTCTCGCTCTCCATGTGTGGCTGTGTGTTGTGTTGCCTGAGATGCCCTAGTGGGCTACTGGCTAGTGGAGGGGAAGGGATTTGGGCTGGCCTGGCTCTAGTGGGCTGGGCCGACCTACTCTCTTCCCCGTTTCTTGTTTTTCATTTATTTTCTTTTTTATTTTTAGAGCTAGGTCAGGATCTTTTATAATATTTATTGTACGACTGGGTTATCAACCCGGGTGATCGACCTGGGTTTATCGGGGTCACATTCCTCGTTCCGAACTAGTGTCCCGAAGAACCACCCACGACCCACGTCCCGCGATCCCGTTCCTTGACCCGGTCAACCCAGGTTCCTGGTGACTATGCTGAAGATAATTATAGTTGGTGTTGGAGTATTGCTAAATCCTACCTAATTTGACTAGTTAGATTGAATATAATGGATGGTCCATAAAGATCAATAGGTACAGTAAAAGATCTCCCAAATTATTTGTATTTGTGGAAGAAATGAATATCACGCGCTGCTGCAGCAAATTTGTTTATTCAATTCCATATTTGATCCACTATATATGTATATCCTAATCATTGTGCATATTGGGCGCCATTGTGACTTTTCAGATTTCATCCTCCTGAGATCCCAACTGACTTTGATGGTCACCACAAGTTTTCAACTCCACTTTAGGCTGCTGATAAGTTTTCTGATTTAGCTGCTCCTGAGGTTCCTCTTCCAGAAGACGCTAGCTTGAGATTATTGATTGAGTGTTGTGCTGCTATGGTTGCTCGTTGTGGGAAACATATCGAGGATTTCTACAAGGAAAAAAGCAAAACAAGTCCACAATTTCTTTTCCTTCATGGAGGAGATGGATGTAGCTACTATGCAAGGAAGTTATGGGAGCACCAACCGAAGTATATTCACCAGCAAAGGCCTGGTGCTGTGAAGTCAAAGTCTTCTTCTGACAAGTTGACAGCAGAGAATCGTGGAAAGTTCTTGGTGAAAGGCCCCTTGATAGAAGCTCCAAATCATCTAGCCCATCCTTTTCCGCAAAGGAAGCAATTCAACTGCAATCCAATCTTGGTGACACCTTTGTCAAGCCAATATCTCTCGTAAGTTTTTGTATTGCATTGTTCTACCAGTTAGTGTTGCTGTCCTCATCAATGCCACATTGGTTATATGAATTACCTAATCTTGGTCTAATTGTGCAAATGGATTATTCTTGCTTCGAAATAGGATGGTCTACCAGTGTCTGAAAAGCCCTTTAGAAATGAGCCTGCAAAGCAGGCAAGGTTTGAGCAATTTCTTAGGGAGAAATATCAGGGAGGCCTTCGCCCTGCAAATCTTATGCCTACAAGTACTATGTCAGAGGCTGACTGCTCGTGAAAGACTAGATTTTGAGGCTGCTGCTGAGGCAATGGAAAAACGAAAAGAAAAAAAGGCCATGGATCCTTTATCAGTGTTGGGTTTACCTGGAATGAATGAGCAACGTTTTGTATCATCTACTCAATTAGAGGTAGGTTAGCTTATTTGGGCCCTTCGGTAATGTCATGTCTTCTTTCACATATTGATTCTTGAAACATTAATACAGAGCCCTGAGAAACCCATATATCCATGGAGGGAGGAGTTTGAATGGCGGCCTTCACCGATACTTTGCAAGCGTTTTGATATTGTTGATCCTTTCATGGGGAAGGTAAATTCGAATGGTTCTATATGTTCTGCATATATATTAAATAAACAACTATGATAGATAAATGAGGTAAAGAATAAGTACACAGAATAGCCAAAATAAATTGCTGGATATTTACAGAAATAAAACATGTTCGCAGATGCATTTGTTGATTTATGCTTAGGAGTACTGTTGCAAATTCTCCCAGTTCTTGCAGAGGATAACTATAACCATCTGTTAAAGTTTCCCCTCTTTTTATGTTGTAGGCTGGTAGCTGAGGACAGTTTTTTCCTCGGCTACTTCTACGTCATTGGTTACTACTTTATAGTACTCTTGTTTTATTTTTGTGGTTTCTACTTTTTGGTGGCCTTGGCTTCTTCCTTGCATTACCTAATTATCTAACGTTGGGGCATTTCTGTTTAGTAAGCAAACTAACATAGCGTAGACCCCTTTTGTCTTGTTGCAGTTACATGTTAATATTATGAACTCGCTCAAAACTATCAAATGTACCACCAGAATTGCCAGGAAGCTTCTTGCACGGAAAGAACTGCAGTTCTGATATCTCGAGGATGCGGTTTTTGTATGTGGAGTTTCTATTATCATCATGATTCTACCTCATGATGTTTATGCCTTGTCATACATCTTCCCAGACGACCGCCATGAAGACCCTGCGAAACTCAAATGACTTGCCTTGTCAGATGTAAATAGCAAATCAGGTTGTCAGAACTCATTAGCATGTATTGAAGCCTTTTGAAGGTCTTCGTCGCTCTGCTACCAGTGTTAGCTCTGCCCATCTATATGCTCAGCTAGGACAAAAAGTGTCGTGTGAGGTATTTCAGTGCGGTGTGTGAGCTTGTGGTCTTCACATACATGGCCATCAGACAACAATCAGGTCAGAGTCTCAGAGATCAGAACTGAGTTTTTGTCCTACCGAAGTTGGAACTTGGAAGCACCCCTGCACTTCCACATCAAAATGGTACACCAACAGTACCACACTGTGTGGCCATGAAACGCTAGGAAGGTACTGGGAACTGTAGGGCCATGGATGGGGCCGCAAATGCAAAAGGTACACCTGCTTGTTGCATACTCTAGTCTGGCACGCGCGAATCCATCCAAGTCATGAAGTGGTGTCACGGGCCAAGTATTTGTTCCCTTGTGCTGCGCGTGCCGGGGACCTGCCATAGCTGGCTGGCGTTAAGATTCTTCGGCTCGTTTCATGGGAAAAGAAGAAGATTTGGGGATGGATTGGAGCGTGCGCATGGATGCCATTATCGCCGTGACCCTGGGAGGGCATGCATGCGTCGCTTTAGGCTGGTACACGGCTGTCCCCCCGGGCAACTTTATCGGTTGCGAAATTGCGACGGGCAGGAAAGGAAAGAAGGCGGTGCGGCGTCGGCGCCATGTCGAGAAAAGCCAGGGATTTGTCTGTTTTGTAACCACATCTTAAGCATATATATTCCTTAGCAACAAAGTGAAATTTAGCGTTGCTATGCGTAGGGGTGAAGCCAGGAATGAAATTGAGGGTTGGCTGAACTATATATAGATCTAAATTAAGTTGACACAAATTTAGTATTTCTTTTATGAAATTTCAAATTTATACAGAAATTACACAATTAGATGGAGACAAACAATGCAAACAAAAAAAATACAAAGTAGGTACCTCGATAATAGAAAGCGCATATTCAAAAATATATAATTATTCTGCCATAAGTGTGGTGGAGCGATAAGTCACCTATATATGAAACCAATCAAAATTAGCAATATAATAGAAAATTGTGAATGGTAATGAAAATTTAAATCTTATGAAACGTATCAAAGTTAAGCTAATTTGAATCACGAGATAAATTTGAATCACGAGGCAAATGCATTCTACGTAACTTCATGCCTTGGAAGCGGTTTATGATTTTATCATCATCAATGCTTCTAAATATCTTTCACTTGGTGTAGCACACTATTAAGTCATTGAGCCACTCATCTGCAATAGTTAAACATAGTTAAAGAAATCCGCAATAGCTCTACTACAACTTGCTACAGTGATAGCTACCAACTGTAACTGGTGGGCAAAGCAATGAATATAGAAAGCATTTGGATTATCATCCCGAATAAATTGTACTCTCATCGGTTGGACGAGAACTACTTAAATTGTTTGCAAAGTAGTTACACAAAGTTCGTTTCTCCATTATAGCAAAATCATAAATAAATTATTAATTTCTGTCAATACAATGCTATAAATATATGAATTAATTATAAGAACTAAACTATCTATATACACTGAATTTGAAAGTCTAAATACTAACTCGATAAGAAAGGAACTACAAAAAATCACTCGCTATCTGTGTCTTACTCACTCAGTCCACCAGTCAATATAGATCCGGCCAAACGCTGTCAAAAACATGCTCTGTTTGGACTCTGGAGTCAGTGGACTACAACAAATGAACAAATCTGCGACTTCATTTAATCTGCACGGCCGACGAGTCGCTCAGCATCTCCCCGACCCTATTTCACTCTATCTCTCTCCAGTCTCTAATCTCCCTCACGGCCTCAGAGCTCAGACAAGTCTCCTCTCTCAATCTCACACACTCACTCCTTGGCATCCTCACCTTCTCTAGGCAGGCAGCAGCATAGGGTGTGGCCGCGTAGCTAGCCCGGTGCCTGGTACTCGCAGGCGGTAGCTTGGGCCTCGCTGCCCTGATCCGGCTCCCCCTACCCTGACTCGGCCCCACGCCACCTTGGTCCGGCTCCCTCTGTGGCCCTGCCCCCGGATCAGCCTCCCCTCGACTGGCTCACCTCTAGATCTGGCTCCCCCAGCTCTGGTCCAGCAGCCCCCTTCTACTTGCGCCCTCGCCTGGTCGTCCCCAGCCCCCTCTGCGTTGTGTTGTGCGCCGACGCGTCTCTCCTCTGGAAATTCAATAGCTATTACTAGATTTTTGAGCTGGAATTGGTGTCTTGGTGGGCTGGTGAGATGAACTTGTTGGGCCTCTTAAGGGCAGTGGGCTCTAACCACTTGACTAGGCTTTTTTTTGCTTTTCTTTGCAGTTGGCTTTCTCCATGGTCGACGTCGCCGTGGGTCTTGTCAGTCACCAGCCGTCGCCGACGGGGGAGGGGGGGTGGTCTTGCCACCAGGGGAGGTGAGGCTCTAAGCCTTACTAAACCCCCCTTGCTTCATCCCTGGCTATGCGAACAAACAGATTTTGTTACAAAATTCTTGCGTAGCCTGCTTCACTTTACGTGGACCAAGACCAGATGATCTACGTATACTACCAGGGGCGGAGCTAGGCCTGAAAACCAAAGCCTAAAAAAATAGTGATTTAGGTGTGAAGGTCTAAAAACGAAAGCCCAACACAATACAAAACCAGCTGATCTAGTCGGAGGCTTAGGCTAAGCCTAGTTTCGATCCTGTATACAGCGATTTGTA
Source organism: Dendrocalamus sinicus (assembly GCA_036346575.1). NCBI lineage: Eukaryota > Viridiplantae > Streptophyta > Magnoliopsida > Poales > Poaceae > Dendrocalamus > Dendrocalamus sinicus. Next base: position 208,351 of record JAYEVI010000260.1, read on the forward strand.
CTGCGAACTGCGTGCTAATGGATAATTATTAGTTTTTGTTTCATAGTTGTAGGAGTCACTGCCAGTGGTGTCCGCGCTTGCCTAGTGTCCTGCATGATTAGTGTAAGATGACGATATGATTTCTATACATAATACTAGCGTCTTTCTTGAGATAGAGTGAGCTGTTAGGGAACCCCCAATCATCCGCGCGCACAAAGGAACAGGTTAACCTACCGGTCACCAACTCTTCCGACCACAGAGGAAAGGTAGAGCAGAAGATCGAATCCGCAGGACGTTAGCACGCACTGGATTGACAAATTGACACCAACCTGTTAGCCGTCTGTGCTGGGGTAACAAACAGCAGCAGTTGGTGGCTTTTGTCTTTCTTTTTTTTATTCTATAATTTATTCTTTTCAGCCTATGTCATATAATTTTCTTTGAATAAATAAACATGATGATTATACCTTTTTTCGAATCATCTTATCAGGATAAGTTTTTTGAGGCGCCTTATCGATTTATTAGTATTCAGTACATTTGCAGTGTTTAGATTAAAAACTATCCGCCGTAGTCGAAAAGAATCCACCTAAATTTAGGGCGGGCTGGACGCATCAGCAAGGCAGAACTGTTAACACTGAACAGACGCGGCGTCATGCTTGCATGTCCACTTCTGTTCCGTTTTCGCATACCTTGACTGTGTCTATCCAAGTTTTCTCTCTCTTATTTATTTATTTTACTTATTTTTGGTCTGTCGTCATCGATCTCTGCGGATTGGGTTTGATGGGTTCTGATGAAATTCGGTCGATCGTATCGATGTAAATTGCTAATCAATCAGGTGATGCTAGAACCATGCAGATAAGCTCGTGATATAAGTCAAGAAGCGAGGAAAGTGTGCGTGCATATCCATCTCTGCTATATTCTTAGCATTTCCTTTGCACTCTCAACAAGCTTGTGCCTTTTCCTAGCTACCACGATATCTCGATACATCTGTTTGTACCCTTGCAACAGTACTCCGAGAAGGAATAACTTTTAAGACGCTACAAAGCAAAGAAGGAAGATGGAAAAGAAGGGCGAGATAGAACAAGAAAGATAACTAGAGAGTGAAAAGGATATGAATTTGTAACTAGAGACTTGAAACTACATACTCATACAAGATCATCATTAGGCTGTGCCTACTGCCTACTCAACTACTACTTCCCATGAGTGGCAACAGCTCCACGTGACCTCAACAACTAAATCAGTTTTGTTTGACTTCGAGCTCAATCACTTTGCATATGTGGCGTGTGTATTAGTTTGAAGATTATTGATGTTTTGGTGATGACGACATGGTTCTCCAATAAAGATCATGACTGATGATAGGACCCGATATCCAGAGTCAAATTTATACCACATGGTTGGTTACAGATTTGTTAAACTTGGGAAAGCAATTGGGCCAGGAATATACAAGGCTGACAATTATTGGAACCCAACAGACAGCTGCTTCCCAAATTATAATATTAAAAAGGCAAATATTAACTTGGAAGGTCTTCATCAGATTAGAAATAAAGCCTAAAAACTATCTTTATTTCTAAGACAGGAAAGATTAGAAATAAAGCCTAAAAACTATCTTTCCTATCTTAGAAATAAAGAACACAAACCAACAGAGACTTTTCTGTCTCACAGGTGTAACCGCGACCAAGTATCCATAGAAGGGATACTTATAAGGGTAAAATCCACTAAGACAATAATTCAACATCTTCTAACTTATCCATCTCAAATGGTTAGAGTAATCCATTGAGACCCAAATAATCTAATGTATCCAACAAAATTTATTAGTTTAAACAATATTAATGATCATCCATCAATACTTAATACTTATTTATGATCCATTAATTTCTATTAAAAAAGAGCATACTCTTAGACACTATTCACCATATAGCTACTCCAAGGCACCAACAAATTTAATATATATCTCTCCAAGGGAAGTTAACTGAAATCAACAACACACCATGTCATCTAAAGCACTTGGTCTGCCCCATAACTTGTCTCTTAATTCTTATTATTATGAAATCTCATCCAAGCATCGAAAAGACATTACAAAATAGTTTAAATACTCTTCTTCATAAAAAAGGCATTTAACTTCAACCACTCAAAATATTCGACAAGAAACACATAGGTGTAAATCTTTCTCATCATAATGAACTTACAAGAAATATTTTCCATTGCCCACAACATCGAGTAAATAAACAAATTATATTCCTCAATAAAATGTTAATACTCTCATAAAAAGGACGACCTTGCAGCTTAACAACTTTCATGAGCAGCAAGAGTAACTCAATATTTGGAGAAACAACAATGTCTTCATGAAATAAAATAGCAAATGAAAACACATTACCAACACTGTAATTAACTAATCAACAAAAACTCATTGAAAGAATAATAACTCACTCATCAAATGAAAATGACCAATAGAAACTCACCCTCGACCATTTGCAACTAAGGTTATCCAACAAAAACTCATCTTTAATCATGCACCACACACAATGACATGGCCTGGCCATGCCCATGGCCACAACCATGACCTCTATCTCTTTGCATCATTATCCATCTCGATTAACCAGTCATACAATACAGCCATAGGCAAAATCTCATAACATTTATAAATAATTAAGTAAGCCAACGTAAGTGTAAATACAATGCATAATGCAATCCCATATTACTGTGCATCGGTGGGTCAGATTTCTATTTTAAATTAATTACACTAAGTCACATTTTAGCAATAAGCAATTCTAAGCCATTTTATTAGTATGATTACTATTTTCACTAATTTACCAAAACTATGCCAAATTTTAGTTGATTACCTAGATTAAATTATCAATTTTTCCATTATGGACCTAAAACCCGCTTTAATACCAACTGTAACACTTCGGCTTAACGAAAACCCAGAATATCACCACAACTACAATCACTACCAATTTGAACTACTATTTACCCCATACCAATAGCTAAACTACAAGAGTAATCATTCAATATAATAATAATCTGAAATTTCAACAACATGTTAAGCAATAAATTGAATTTAAGATGAACCAAATAATTACCAACATGAATAATTATAAAGCTAAACCAAGGAACGCACCAGGTGTTAACTTTATGAACAATAGAAAACTAAAGGTAACCATTAATCATCTAATTATTGCATGGATAAAACTAAATTGTTTGTGACAACAAGTAAATCGATTGCTAGGTGGAATGAAGAGCTACAAAAGTGAAATATTCCATATTCTACTTCCACCAATGCATGTCGCCTTCAACGTTCACCTAAAAAAGCAACAATAAAGCAAAGATGAGTCCACGACTCAATAAGTATATAATAAAACAATAAGAACAACAACATAATCATAACACTTACCAATTTCCACCATTCTCTTTTCTCATCTTTCTTTCGGTTAATGCAATGCAATGCCCAAGCACATGTCTCTTTCTCTTTCTATAGTTCATACCGGTATAGCGGAGGCAACACCCGTTGATTTTCACACTCTACCTCCATCCCGTGGAGATGCCTACCGAAGTATGTTTTCCCCTCCATTCCGTGGAGGGGCCTACTGAAATAGGTTTTTTCCTCTATCCCATGGAGGTGCTTACCTCTGTAGGTTTTACTCAAGAGCACTCTGAAATAGTCAAATAGCTTTGCTCATAGCTATAAGGCTTAATCACCCCATGGCTCGTACGCTTATGTCATGTCATGAGTGCAACTTTCCATCATTTTAGCACATATCACATTTATCTTCTAATTATGTCATACTGAACAAAAAGGTAATCAATTATTGCATGACATAAATAATTCAATAATAATGAGTAATTATCAACTATCATTCTACTATGCACTTGTCTTTTCTAGTTGTGATGACTGGGTAGATTAGAGGATAACACCAACCCCGAAGCTATTCCTCCTATAGTAAATACCCAAATTCAATACAACCCACAACAATACAAGACAACAATTAATCGACAATGCTCCTACATGCTTCTCAAATCCGCAATATTCTGCTTTCACCAAATAGTCCCCTCTGCTGTCCTGATACTAAAAATGATATAACTTTCAACTTCCAAGACCTATCATAGCAAACCATACCAGTTCTGGAAACTACACAAAATTTTTGACAACTGCTCAGTTGGCCACATAGTCAGATTAAATTGTCTAATCCCCTATTATTAACCTAGAAGACAGATATGTCATCTTCCGGACAACAGACATAATATTTTTTTATATCTATTAATCTACTCATGCAACCCTAGTAAACCATAATATTTTTAGAAACTACAGGAAATTATCTATCTCTCTCTGGTTATGCCTAAAATTTAATTCTACCATCTACAAGCCAAATTAATAATTTCCCTCAACTGTGCCTGGTTGCAACCTGTTTTGTACAGAAGTATACCAAAATTCATAACTTCTTCCCTACCCATTCAAAATTCATATATCAAAATTTGCAACTTCTTTCCTACCCATTCAAAATTCATATTCTTAGACTCTCTAGAATCCTTAGGAAATTATCTACACTTTTCATGTAAAGCAAATACCCTAATCATTTCATTTACTATTTTTAAACTATTGTTCATTATAGTGTTGCCAAATAACTACAACTTCCCATACAGTAAGCTTACAAAAATCATAACTCGAAAGTTAACCATCTAATTGATGAGATTAATTATTCTACAAAAAAGTTAATAAAGTTCTTTACAGCTATCTTGTAGATGATATTTCCAAATTATGCCCATACAACCCCTGAAATCATAGTAGAAAAATATATCAAATTAATCTATCTACTAACCGATTCCCCTGGTGAACACTTGCTACTTCCCTGTCTAATCCTAACTCTAATCTCTATCAAATTTAACAAAACAGAGAGAAAACTTTCGTATCGTTACCCAGGCGACGAACATGAGACCATGATATCCTTCTCACTTACCCTTCCCTTCTCCCTCCAAATCCTTAACCTGTTGCTCTCTTCGATCTCCTGCTGCTGGGAGATTCAACTTTTTGCCACCCTTAAGATTGACACCGAAACTCTGTCACTTACATGTGGGGTCACCTGAGTCATCGACAATGGGCCCAGGTGGCAAATCTGTTGCCACCTGAATCGTAAGGGGTGGCAAATAAATAAATTTTCCCCTGCTCCTTGACATGCAACCATGTCACAGACATATGCACCAATGCTTCTAGTCATTGCAGCCAACAACTAGCAGCCATGCAGCCACACATGCAACCACTAGTAGCCATGCATGCAACAACTAGCTGCCAGAGCGTAGCCAAGAAGCACTACTAACGGGCGTACGCACGTTGGCGGGCGAGCGATACATAGCAATGCATGCAAGAATTGGTGAGGTAAGTGCTAGCGTGCAAGAAACCAGACAAGGCGATTGGCACGCAGGTAGTCGACGCGATGCAGGCAGGCAGGTGAGTGCTAGCCTAGGGAGGCACGCGGCCGACATTGTTGGTGAAAGAGGATATGTTATCGTCAAAGTGCTAGCGCGTGGCCAGGTGACCGGCGCTAGCGATGGATGGCTTCAGTGTGGAAAACAATGTCTTGATAGCGCAAGGCGAATGATGGCAATGGCAGATGGAATTCGGCCCCGGCTGGGAAAAAAAGAAAAGCTAGGGTTTCATTTTTTGTGTTTCTCCTCTCCTCCATGATTGTTTTTCACAGCATGAGTTCTCATCAGTCTTAACTTCTCTCGTGTGACTCATTACAGAAAACAACTCGTTTAAAAAATCCAAGCATCCCATTTTCATATATCCTTTTTGCTTTTTACGCACAGGTCCTCAAGATGGTATTTTTAGGATATTACATGCAATCCTACCATTCGAACTCCCCTTCAACATTTTCCGTCTTTCCTGTGCCGTACTTGAGCTCATAACCTCACATGTTATACTTGATCGTTCTGGGCCTCGGCTCCTCCATGAGCGTAGCCCTGATCCTCACCGTTGACCATGGTTGACTTCAAGCGACCCTGTACATCCAAAGACAAAAAAATTATTTTCGAACATAAGTTCTTCACAACATAACCCATGTTAGTAGTAACATATCTAATGCAACCTATATCCATATTGACCTGGGTCACCAAAACCCATTATGCGACTCAAAGAATCAAACTACAAAAAATGGCCAAGAGCTCCGAGACCAGTCGGCCTGACTAGGCACCACCGTCGGTCAGACCACTGACTATATCAGGTCTAAGAGAAAATACCAACCGTTTGAACCACTGCACAACAAGTTTCCAGATCAATTTAACTACTAATCAATGCATGCGATCACTGTTGATTAAACCATTCAGGCATTCACGGTCTCCTCAATGCAACTCAAGAAGATGCACGGCATCATGTGAGCATGCATTTCACTGCTATTATCAAAGTCAATTCCTACTACTATCACTGTACATGCATGGCAACATGTTCAATTGACTCAAGTAACAATTTCCAAATTTTCAACTCTCTAGATTGCCATGATTCATCACAACATAATCTAGGACCCTCTCATATAGTCCTTCACCCTTAAGATCAAAACCGCAAAATCATCTATCTCTTGAGGAAAACCAGACAAACTCAAGAACTCTCCCTAGAAGGTGTCTAGATAGAAGAGATCTGATCTCTAAGAGATATATCCACCTCTTACACGTCCTTAGCACCAAAAAAGATCAAAAAGATATAAAAATCCAAATAAGAAGCCAAGCAAATCAAAAGCTCAAGGAGAGGCCCATGGCATAACTCACTTGGATGAAGTTTGGATGTTTATTTTACTTAGAGAAATATTTTATGGCCACTCCCTCAAATTGTACAAAGCTCTAACCGTAGAGCACACATACCAGGCTCTAACATAAGGAGACCCTACATGCTCCCAAACTCTAGAATTAATACATCTCTCAACTCACACAAGGACTTATATAGTAGAGACTTCTCACCTCACACCAAACCCTAAAGAACCAGACACACTTAGTGGATACAAAAACTTACAAATGAGAAAACCCGATAACCAATATACAACAAGTTTACACTTACACACACTTGCATATTTTTCAAAGCATGACTTTCACATGGTTCTGATAGTCCAATATGATGCTCTACCCTCCAAGACATGACCTAGTTCACTAAGGCCATCACTGTGATTTTGCAAATCACCTCTCCATCAGGTATTGGACAATTTTCTCAAATGCAACCCACCAGATTCCACAATGCTTCTCCTCGAAGCAACCTCCACACGAAGATGTGATACCTAATGACTTGCCGCCTAGATCGTATGTCTCCTCTAGATGACAATCACCACTTGAAGTGTCTCAAGTCCCATGGTACACCATACCACAACACATATGTGATGTCCAATTACTTACTGCCAAGATTGTACGCATGCTCTGAGAACTGTCACCACTTGAAACACACAAGTCTAATTGGCACACCACATGCATAGACCTGCTTCCTTATGATCCCTGTCTTTCTCCCATACTTCTCCGCTTGCGATGATGCTCCACCCGAACCTATGTGGCACACCATGTCCTCAGGACACCTTCCCAAGTGATGTGGATACGCATATATCTTACGCTTTTCAGTTAAAAATATTATTTAACTAGAAGGAATTATTAAGCTGCATTAAATATTATTAGGTGAATTTATTTCTTAATGAATTTCCTTGTATTGAAGAGAATAGTATTCTACCTCATAGAAGCTCTTTATGTATTCTCAGGTTTGAACGGTGTGAAGACTTTGGAACCACGAGGGAGGACATGGAGTCTGGGGCCAAAGTCAAGGGGCATGCGGACTTGAAGGCAGCCCATGCAGTGAAGGAAAGAAACGCCAAACAAGTCATGCGATCAAGCTCAAGGCGCCAGATCCAAGCCAAAGAAGGGAAGCCTTTAAGCCATGGGTGCCACTGAGTTTGGCCCAAAACCGAACATGGTTTGGCCATATATCTTAGTTGCTAGAGATTTCTAAACACAACGTGAGGAGAGTCCAAACTCTATTTGGGTCTAAAGACCGAGCCACGTAGTGTTTGGGCCAATAGCACAAGTCATGCATGGACGTAATAGTACAAGGTGTAGCCGCCATATAAAAAGACATGGATGACGACTAGATAATGGATAGATGGATGGATGAACAGTCTTGGCATATTTTGCTCTTCATTTAGCCAATCAAACCCAATAGAAAATTTGAGGGTTCTTGCAAATTGAGATCATTCAACCTTTCCGCTGGGAATTGAGAGCGCGATAGAGCTTTCACTTGGTGGTAGTGAAATCCAGTGCATGTAATCTTGCGAATTAAAGAGCATTTATTCTTGCATTGGCAACAAAGGATCGCTACGATTTGAGAGGCTACACGTGAATATCTTAATGATACGACGAGAAGATCGGGTGACCCCGTATCATCTTGGTATCAGAGCGTGGTTTACTCGGTAGGATTATTTACCTTTATTTTTAGATTGACTTTGTTGTCCTATAACCCAAAAACTGAAAACACAAAAAAATTCAAACCCTAGTTTTTGCATCTATTATTTTCATGATTTTTGTTATATTTTTGTCCATTAGAATTTCTGTTTAGATGCTGATCGTCGTGTTCTTTTACATAGCTTAATCGTTGTATTAAAAAACCCTAAAATCCATCTTGAGTGAGTTCGACGGAAGTGGAAACCATAGCCGCCACTTGCGTGTTGCACCAAATCTTGGCTGAACCAATCTGGTGAATAAGCTGAGTTGGGTGCAAACTCATTTGCTAATCCGAATTGCCATCTTGGATGCTATAGCCGAATCAACCTGGATGAGATATTGGCCTAAACCCCGACTACTCCAAATCCTGCCTTGGAGTGTAGGTGTGTAGGTTTGTGCCAACTTACATCCTAACAGCCAAAACATTGTCTAACCTGGCCGCTTCCATCTTAGTGACGTGAGCAAGCTGTCCAATAAGGTTGGCCGAACCAAAGTGAGTCAATATGACCGTCTAGTGGCTTTGACCTAAGGTTTACTTGCAAACCAAGTGCTTTGTTGAATACTAATCCAAATTCACTTGGAAAGGAGTTGGTGTCCTAGTCCATGTACTGGCCAGCCCAAACTAGAGTCGTGCACCAACTTCGAATTAGCCGAACACAATAATCTTTGTGCACTTCACTTATATCTGTTACTCATCTTGAGCTTAGTGTTGATAATTGCCTAAGGGCTACTCACTGAATTATACTGCACCTTGCTAAAAATTTGAATTGTGTGTGTCACGCCCTACCTTGTCGGCCAAAAAAAGGCAGCCGGTCAATAAAAAAGCCACGGACAAGAATTGAAAAAAAAGAAGAAAAAGAAAAGAAAGCATTGGCCGAATTTGAGGTGAGTTAATAGTCCATAAATTTAGATTGTGTAATTTAATTTCTTGAACAATCTGTGCCCTTACATTCATATTCTTGCATTGGCTAGCATCTCTCTTAGTACTTAGTGCAAAACGAGCTAATTAATTCTCAATTTCAGATCGTCTTTATTTAGCTCATTCCTTTATTTGCATTGAATCACATTGATCTTTGCACGTGCGTTCATACACTTCTTTTAAACCTATTAGGTTAGCACTTAAGTAAAGTATTCTAACTTGAATTATTACTTAACTTTACAACATCAAGGATTTCAGATTGCATAGGACATACACTCTATACCAAACTGCACTAAATAACCGTTGTTGTGCAATTGTGAACACTCTTACATTCGCTTGATCATCATGTTGCTATTATAGCTTCTACCAAGTATAAGTTTTATTGGCCTTAATTCACTTAGAAAGGTGAGAACTTTACTTGTGAGAACAAATAGTGAGATCGAGTAATTTATACTAATCATCCATATATCTTGTTATTGATTTATGTTTTCTCTGCACAATCTAACCATGTTAGGTGGAAAAGATAACTATGGTGAGGATCATCATGTTGACTTTAATGCCCCGGTGACTCGCTTCCAATACTTGACATTGAAAAGCACATTGCAACAAAAAACTGCAATAGAGGGACAACTCAAGGTGGATATGCAGGATCTCCGCATTGTGCTCAATCAACAAATGAAGGTGTCATACAAAAACATCGTAAATGATATTATGCAAGTACTTCATCCACAACAAGAAGAAGGTAGCTTTGTTCCTTTCTATGGCAGTGATGATCCAGATGAGTATGTTGAGTGGGAATGGCGAATGGAAAAAGTGTTTAGATTTCAGAAGCTTTCCAAATCCCAAGAGGTGATGCGTGCCACAAGCGAGTTTGAAGACTATGCTTATAGTTGGTGGCAACAACTATTTGAAAAACAATTCATTAAATCTTGGTCAGATTTGAAGGCATTCATGAGGAGCGAGTGTGTGCCAACCTATTATGAGTGGGAATTGCTTCGCCATCTATAAAGTGTCACACAAGGAAGTAACACTGTTCAAGATTACTATTATGAGCTGAAAAGTGCATTGCGTCGTGCCGGTGTCACTAGTGCATTAAAAGAGAAGGCATATTTTAAAGAAGGCTTGAATTCTGATATCGCCGCTGCACTTGAATATAAATATTTTAGTAGAATGCATGATCTTGTAAATTATGCAATTGAGGAGGAGAAGTGACTTACGGAGAGGTGTCGGATCCATCCATGTCTATACTTCAGTTCTTATGCCTCTACTAGTGTGACACATGAGAATATGACCGAGCATAGGACTTTCCCTTCGGTCAAAGAGACATCTCGGGCTGCCCTAATGACATATACAACATTTGAGATGCATCAAAACCCATGTGAGAATGCGAGCCACATAGCCAAATTGAGTGAGTGTTAAAAAGAGTGGGCTGTGTGATTCCACCATATGTGAGTTTGAGAGCATCAAAATTGAGAGTGTGAGAGATACACCAAAAGAAAAGAGAGAGGCGGATATTAGACAAAGTGATATTGATGTTGAAACTAACATATTAATGTCTACTTCTAGTGTTGTTTCTCACATTGTGCAGGTTGAAATTGAAGATAAAGAGTTAAACATTCAACAACGGGCACCATTGGAAGTCAAAAATGAGGAGATAACCACGAGTGAGAGTGAAGTACTTGGATAACGGTAACGATATTGGTGCTAAAATTAATTGTGAAATAGTGAGTACTTATAAGAACTCATATGTGCGAATGAAAATTCCATGTTTTAAAATTTCTTTACTCAATTTACATAATATGAAATTGATTACTCATAAGGAAGTTCTTACGAGAATATCTCTTGAGGATTCTTTGTATTATATCATATTCGATGATCCTAAAGAGTTGTCTAGTGTGATTGAGAATCTTACTAAAATTTCATGTTTAAAATTACAAGTTAGTACTTATGCCTACACATATAACTTCAATTTGATTGGTGATTATGGTATAGATGAAAAATTCTTTGTTTATCGAATATGCATTACATGTGATAAGCTTGTTGAATTAAAATTGCATATTTTAGATAAACAATCTTTTATGCCATTTAACGATTATAATAAAATAAGTTTCAACATTAGTGCTTGCTATTTAGAAAGATTTTATAAGCCTACTTGTTCATCCTTTGATGTATGATCATGTACAATTAATCAGAGTAGCATAGTTGAAGCATGGAAGAGACTAAAGATTTTCTCCCCATATTTGAACAACTTGATCTAGTTTTGTGCATTAATGACTTGTTCGTGTACTTAGCAAAGTCGAGGACGACATTTTCTCATGGGAGGGAGAATGATGTGAAAGACAATATTACAATGTATATATCTTATGGCTGCTGTTGTACTAATTGGCTTATGCAAAACAACGAGAATGACATAATAATTAATTCATACATATACCATGTATATCTATTATTCTTTTTGTTTACTGTGCCTTTAGGTAATTACAATGTGCTAAATGGAAGGAATGTAATTGATAAATATATATACCATTCATACACGTTGTATTCTTTATTTAGTACATTGTCAGGCTATCAAAAGCCGAGGATGGCTTTTCTTGAAGAATAGGAGGATGATGTGGGTATGCATATATCTTATGCTTTTTGGTTAAAAATATTAGTTCACTAGAAGGAATTATTGAGCTGAATTAAATATTATCAGGTGAATTTATTTCTTAATGAATTTCCTTGTATTGATGAGAATAATATTCTACCTCATACAAGCTCTTTCATCGCTACTGAGCGGCCCTATCACAGCACGGTTCGAATCGTCATCACGACAGTTCTTGAACCGCCGCTGTCTAGGTGTCGATGATAGTTGTGGTTATCACGAGCGGTTCCCAAGCCGTGCGTGATAATCACATTCTGACGGTCTTTATTACTAACCGTCGTGATATTCGAGATCACGCACGGTTTTTTATAAAAACCGTCGGTGGTACTCGAATATCACGACGGTTAGTAATAAAGACCGTCTATGATATATACAATATCACGAGCGGTTTTTAATACTAACCGTTTGTGATATTTTGTATATCACGCACGGTTTTAATTACTAACCGTCCGTGATATTGTGTATCGCTGAGCGGTCGAGTAAAGGCCGCTCGTGATATCATTCACACCACGATGCACTCTTTGAAACTGCTCGTGATATTGTATCACGCACGGATTTTAACAACGAACCGCCTGTGATACCAAGTGCATCATCCATTTTATTTGATATTTTTGGCTAGCCTCGAGGATATGCTAGCCATGCCCTCTCAACGCAAGCAAGCAAGCGATTACGGATAAATGACGGATATAAGTTAATTGCAACTCATAGTAAATTACAACAAAATTCGTATACGCGGATCACATACATATATATATAGAATGAAAATCGTTACACAAAATCGACAAATGAATTCAATTGAAGGAATTGTTTGATTTGTACAGATTGAATCAATGTTTCAACATCTAATTATCACCATTGCCGGCGTAGAACTCTCCCTTCCTACTTATGACCTCTCCTAGCAAGAATTCGGAGATGATTGCACGAATCTCGACGAGATTGTCAAGATCATATGCACTTTCGTCGAAGTGCACCCGCTGTCGCTAGGAGCAATGTTAAGTCATTAATTAGCATGTGTGTGTAATATAAATACATATATATAATCAGAAAGTAATAATTATTGGAAGGACCTGACAAACCTCTGGATCATTGATCTTAGTAGCAATGATTTCCTTCATATGGCGGCAAACGTAGAATCCACATACGTTGCCCCGTAGCTCTGGTGGCACTGCAAAATTAGAATTACATACATCGGTATTGTCAATTCTAGAGGCATTATAACAAAGTATGATATAGGATTGTTGTGTTGTAGCGGTACCGAAATCGCGTGTAGTGTCGTAGCGTGTCACCTGGATTTTTGTCGTGTGTTCCTCCTTGAGCAACATAATCGCAAACGCCCTCACGTGATTCAAAAACTTATCTCGGCCGTGGCAAACAAAAGAAATATTACAATAGAGTTATGTATGAAGGAAATGAGTTTACTCGTTAAGTACTTCTTGCACACGATCAAGTCGTGGTTGCTCCTAAGGAGGAATCAAGGTATATTACCTTGCTCCACTTTGGTACAATCACAAGCAAAATCCGGTGATGCCTAGTCATGTGTGTCGCCATAGTGATTAATCCTAAGTTCATGCCGCATGTAAAGTACAAATGAAACATATGTGTGGCAACTAGTGAAGCACTTACCCTTGGTTGAAGGGTACCATGATGTATTCCTTGTCGGTGTGAGCAATCAATCCCTCGTTATGTAACCTTGCACGAAGGATGCATCTTCATTGATAGATTGCTCGGAGACCAAGTGAGGGTCGAGAAACCCACCGGTCGTCACAATCGCCGGACTTCTTGGATCATGTATCTATACATAAAGAAAGAGTAATGACATTTATCCGTATAACGTGAATGTAGAACTTCATTGTGCAAGATACTTACGATGTCCAAAGATCGTAGAAGTGAGGCGTCGAGTTCGTCGAGATTGAATAGTAAGAATAAATCTTGAATGTCACGACGATGTAGCCCAAGTCGTTGAGGAAATGCGTGTCGTTATATTTTGAGTCAATGCACTCTGCGGTTTGGCTTCATGTTGGACTTCTCCATGTACTGCATGCAATCTATTGCAAATCATACCAACTTTGGCGTAATTGTGAATCGGGCAATAACGACACTCCTAGAACAAACTTCCATGGCACGAGACGCGCTTAATTTTCGTCGCATGAGCCTTGGAGGCCTTGGAGCCTCGCTACGATATGTTCTCGGTGGCGTCTCGGCGGAGCCGATGCAACAGACTTTCTTTGGATTTGGAGGTGGAGGTGAAGCCACCGAGCCGATGTGCGAGTCGAGCGACGCCCTCTTGGGCCACCGGATGTGAAGATTGTGGCACAGACATGTCGAGGACGATGTCCTCTTGGGCCATGAATGAATGTGTGGACGGCATCCCCGTATGTCTTAATCTCTTCGTTTGGGGGCTTCTCAAGAGGGACGGGCTTAAAAATATCATTAATCATGTCCACCTGGACCTTCATGAAACCGGTGTCTACTTGTACACCGTGCACGAGCGTCCCTGGCAGCAATGGATACACCATGCCGCGCCCAGCATCAATGGGAATAGAGCCAACAAGCCTGACATTGAGGCTGCAAGGCATGGGCTTCTACATAACGATACAAGATGAGTTAAGGCGTCCACCAGAGAGATTTATGTACCATTCTAAAGAGGTACATTACCGAATGTCATCAATAGGTAAGTGGCGTCGCTATGTTCAGAAATTGGTGTGGACGCGCAGCCTCTTTGCGACGTTGAGGGGACCGGTACCGCAGAGTAGGAGTGGGTTGCGATTGGTAGCGAACTTGTCTCGCTTCTTCCCGCAACGAATCTATCTCTCCTCGGTGAGGCATCCGCTCTTGAAGTGAGGCGGATAGTTGTTCCTCAAGTTGAGCACGAAGCTCTGCTTTATTTGTTCGCCATTGCAGACGCCTTGGATCTCTTCCTACTCCTATATGTGTCTGAGTAACTGGAAATCCGTGCCTCCAAGGTACATAAACCCCATGCCTCGTGTGCGACACTGGTGCTCCTTGTTTCCCAAGGCTGTGATAGTAAATCTATCTCCTATATTCTTCAAAGGAGCCACGAGAAGATTCGGTAGTCAATGATTGCTGCAAGAGGCAATTAATCATGTTATTTTTGAACCCATAAAGTTCAAGAGGTGTTAACAACTATGTTGTTTATAACATATTTTACCAGGCGTTGGGACACGTCCTCATCTGCGGGGTTTTTGAAAGAGACACCCGAAGATGTGGTTGATGACCTCGCTCTTAACCGATTCGAGCGCTCGCTTGCGATCTGGCAAATGGCGGAGAGGCCTCCGATCGGATTGCGATCTCATCCTCCATCCTCCATTGCGGGATTTTACCCGCGCACCCGTAGTGCCAAGTGCGTGAGGATCGTGTTTTGTGATTGGAGAGCCTTGTGCGTCGCACTTTGTTGTTCAAATTCGGTCGTCGTCTTCATCCGCACAAAGGCCTCCCATGTTTCCGCGACACGAAAGGATACTTCGTGAAGGGCGTGACATCCTCGGACACGTGCCGTCACAAGAGTGCTCTTAAAATTCTTCCATGCTTTTCCCATCGCGAGGAGCGCCGCTTGCACGAGTCCTGTGATGCACTGGGAACGCGAACGAATTTGTAAGTTCCTCCCATAGCTGATTTTTGTGATCCTTTGTCAAATCTTTCCAGCTTGCTATGGTGATGGGGACCCGTTGCCTTCCAATTATCCCGAGTAGTCCGAAATGATGACGCTGCATTCTTCGGTTCCAGAGGATCCCATCCGAGAGACCACCGTGATGGTCATTCGGTCCTCTGGTCTTTTCGATACTCCTCGCCACGTTTAGTTTTCGCAATCTTGGGAGCGTGAGACCCGGATGACGACGACGAAGACCGTGTGGACGCCATCTCTCTTATAAGAAAAAACTAATCGCAGTGAGCTATGGTCCCACTTGTCAAAGTTCTATGAATCACGTGACACAAACCGGTGCATCAAGTTCATTGAACAAGATACATTGGAGTGTGTCACTTGCTTTATGCCCTTTGCCAAAGTCTAACGATTAACTAACTGTAGGGAGCTATGGGCCTTCCAACATGTGAAGTATATAAAATGTGAAGCATATAACATGTGAAGCATATAACATGAGCATATAACATGTGAAGCATATAACATGAGCATATAACATGTGAAGCATATAACATGAGCATATAACATGTGAAGCATATAACATGTGAAGCATATAACATGAAATACATGTGAAGCTCGGAGGGAGCGGCGTCGGGAGAGAGCGGCGGCGGGCGGGAGCGGCGTCGGGCGGGAGCGGCGTCGGAGGGAGCGGCGTCGGGAGGGAGCGGCGTCGGGAGGGAGCGGCGTTGGAGGGAGCGGCGTCGGGAGGGAGCGGCATTGGGAGGGAGCGGCGTCGGGAGGGAGCGGCGTCGGAGGGAGCGGCGGTGGGAGGGACCAAAACCTAGCTAGCAGGCGCGCTGAAGAGTGGAGACAACAGAGTGCGCAAATGAGGACTCCGCAGACCTAGCTGTGGGTATGTGTAGGGAAGCTATCATAGACGGTTCTATAGATAGAACCGTCTGTAATAATTGACTATCACAGACGGTTCTATCAATTGAACCGTCTGTGATAGTCTAATTATCACAGACGGTTCTATAAATGGAACCGTCCGTGATAGTCTAATTATCACAGACGGTTCTATAAATGGAACCGTCAGGATGTGTTATCACTGAGCGGTTTTTTGATAAACCGCCTGTGATAGTTCACTATAGAAACCAGCAGCTATCTAGGTTCCTATGTCATTTTACAATTACAATGGAACATACATACATTTATGAAAAAGCATAAGCATAACCATAAATATAATCTGTTTCTTAGTTCTGAGTCATTTTACAATTACAATATTGGAACATAGATACATTTATGAAAAACACAATTGCATAACCAATATAACTATTTCATAGTTACATAATTGATTACACTTGGCTATATCATTTAAAATAAAGCCCTTCACGATGATCGACACGCATATAGCTTGCTTCATCGCCTTGTTCTTCCTCGAGCCTGATGCCATCTCCAAATGGAGGCAAATCATCAAATTGATTGTACTCTTCCTCATCCACAACATTCTCAACCCCGACAATCCTTCTTTTTCCCTGAAGAACTACATGGCGCTTCTTATTTGCCGGGTCGGTTACATAAAATACTTGAACAACTTGCCTTGCAGTACGAATGGTTCGTCTTTGTATCCTACACATTCGAGGTCCACGGTAGTGACGCCGCATTTGTCAACCTTTACACCCGTGGGAGTTGGACCCAACGGCACCGAAATAGAGGAATTTTGAATATTACGTAGTCAAGCTCCCAAATCTCCTCTACAAGCCCGTAGTACGAGCTTGGGCCAGTGACGGCCGTGCGCATCATAGGCATCTATGCGGACACCGAGTTACGACCGTGCTCTTTCTATCTTGATACGTTGTATAAAATGTGTAGCCATTAATGTCGTATCCTTGCCATGTCACAATTGTAAATTTTGGCCCTTTGCCAACCATTGTAGTGTTTCATTTGACGACCTCCTAGTCAATTGCGCCTTCAACCATTCGTTGAACTGCGGTTGTGTTGTCTCGTGATCCAAACTTCGACGCCTGCATTCTCCGACGTAGCATGTCCTTGTGCTCTTCAATATATAGGGTCACTTCAGTCATGTGTTGTAAAACCATGAAATGGGCTTGAGCATACGTATTTTGATCCGGAGTTATTGCTTTCCTCCCGATAGTCCGATACCCTCTAGCCTCCTCGTGACGAGATAGAGGTACACCTATCGGATCTACGAGCCATGTAGCCGATGCAGAATTCAATGACCTCTTACGTTGTATAACCTTCGATGATGCTACCCTCGGTCGAGATCGATTGCGTACATAAGACAGAATTCCCATGTACCTCTCAAAAGGGTACATATGACGTAGAAATACGGGCCGCATATTTTTATCTCTTTCACAAGGTGGACAATGAGATGGACCATGATATCAAAAAATGATGGAGGGAAATACATCTCTAGATGACATAGAGTTGTCACCACCTCGGTTTGCAGAGTATCTAGTCCATCCGGATCAATGACCTTCTGAGCAATTGCGTTGAAGAAATAACATAGCCTTATGATTGTCACTCGAACCTTGTTCGGCAAAATACTTCTAATTGCAACAGGTAGAATTTGTGTCATTAGCACATGTGATCGTGAGACTTCATGCCAATTAATTTTAAATGTTCCATGGAAACAAGTTTCTTCATGCTTGTGGAGTGACCGGATGGAACTTTCACATCATGTAAGGCGCACAGATTCAGTTTCTCGTACTTAGACAGAGTGTAGCATCTTTGGGAAGGTACGTCCGGCCTTTATCGGTCTCTATCGGTGCTAACTCGGTCCCGATGTTCATAGCGACCAAGTCACGCCTTGCGTTAACACCATCCTTTGTTTTATCAGGAATGTTCGTTAAGAGACCAATCAAACTGTCACATACATTCTTCTCTACGTGCATGACATCGATGCAATTGCGAACTTCTAAGTGCTCCCAATAAGGCAAGTCCCAAAATATTGACCTCTTTTTCCACATGTTTTTCCTCAATTTATGTCCCTTTTCAAACACAACATTTATATCCTTGACCATATCATACACCTCTTTCCCGCTAAAAGGTCTTGGTACTGAGTCATCCTCTTTTTCCGTCAAATTGTTTCTTCATCTTGCGGTATGGGTGATACTTTGGAAGGAACCTACGGTGACGCATGTACACAGTTTTTCGCGAGTTGTTCAACCACACACTCTCGGTATAATCTAAGCAGTGCGGACACGCTTTGGCTCCTTTTATACTGAACCCTGACAGGTTACCAAGGGCAGGAAAATCATTAATGGTGCAGAACAACATGGCGCGTAGAGTGAAGTTCTCACGTTTGTCCGCATCCCATACATGTACCCCTTCATTCCACAGTATTGCAAGATCTTCCACCAATGGGGCTAGGAACACATCAATATCGTTGCCAGGTTGCTTCGGCCCTTGGATAAGTAGTGACATCAAAATATATTTCCGCTTCATACACGACCAAGGAGGAAGGTTGTACATGCACGAGTCACGGGCCAGTGCTATGTCGGTGCTCATGTTACCAAAAGGATTCATTCCATCTGTACTCAACCCAAACCTTATATTTCTCGGTTCCACACGAAATCTACAAACATCCTATCGATGTTCCTCCACCGCGAGAATCAGCAACATGGCTTATCATTCCGTCTTTCTTACGCCGCTCGTAGTGCCAACGCATCAATCTTGCATCCTTGCGGTTGCAAATAAACGCCTAAACGGGGATTATAGGAAGATACCACATCACCTTAGCAGAGGTCCTTGCTTCACCTCGATGCCCTTCCCATCATCGAGTCATTTCTACGCTTGTATCGGGATGCTTTGCACACCGGACAAACATGTAAGCTAGCATACTCTTTACGGTACAGGATACAATCATTCGACATGCATGTATTCTTTCTACTTCCATTCCTAATGGACAAAGAATCTTCTTGGCTTGGTAGGTGGTTCTCGGCAACACATTTCCGTTGGAAGCATGTCCACTAGGAGACCTAATAATGCCGTGAAACTCTTGTCGGACCAACCATTGCTTGCCTTCAATTTTAGCAGATTCTAGAACCGATGACAACCTCGTGTATTGCGGCTTGCAGCCGGGAACAAAGGTTTCTCCGAGTCCTCCATCAAGCCCTCGAATTTACCAAACTCTCTCACTATAGTTCCTTCGCATCACGTAACATCGATCCAGATTGTCATCCTGCGACCTATCCTCATGATCGAAAGAACGATCCACATCCGGCATATCGTTGCCTCCTCGACTATGTCATAACTACCTTCTTGTGTACTCTTCTCTTCACCGTGGATGGTCCAACATTTGTACCCTTTTCAAACCCCTTGAATCAAGTGAGCTTCAATCTCTGTTGAGTTGCTAAACATCTTGAGATTATCACAATCAATACATGGGCAATACATATATTTCATCCCCTTCTTCAACATATCCATTTCGGCCACCCTTCTAAAAGCGAACACGCCGAGAATGTACTCTTCACTCACACGGTTCTCAATATACATCCACTTGGTCCATCTACGCTACACAAGTGACAAATGGGTGTCAAAATGATTATTACCCTACTACTAACCTCGATCAGATCACTAAGAATGTTAAGTAATTGAGTACTAATCTCGATCGATCACTAAGAATGTTAAGTAATTAAGTATACTAACCTCGATCGGATCACTAAGAAGACGGTGATATTTTTCGCCCCAACTCCTAAAGCCGCCGCCTTGCTCCACCGATGAAGCGCAATGAAGACAAATCGGTGTTGACATCCTTAAAGCAAGTACGCCAAGCAATTAATACTACGCAGAATATCACAGACGGTTCCAACCACAAACGGTCTGTGAAAATGATATATCACAGACGGTTCGTATTAATGACCGTCTGTGAATTATCACCGACGGTTATTAATATGAACCGTTTGTGATACAAGCAATATCACAGACGGTTCAACTGAATATCCGTCGGTGATTGTTGCCTATCATAGACGGTTCACATAAATAACCGTCTGTGATAGTCTACATTATCACAGACGGTTCTTAACACGAACCATCTGTGATTCATACTATCACAGACGGTTCGTGTTAATAACCGTCTGCGATTGTTTTATCGCGCACGGTTCGTTAATAGAACCGTCGTGGATAATTAATTCTTCGGCCGGCGTTGCGACTTCTTCTTTCACGGCGACTATCCATCTGCTTCTTCCCACTTCTTTTCTTCATCCGAGGCCTGCTGCTGTGTCTTGAGGAATGCCACATCTGAAGACCAGTTCTTGACCAGCTCTTGGCGTCCGTAATCCATCTGTTTCTTCCCACTTCTTTTCTTCATCCGGTCTCTCGGATTACGTGACGCCAAGAGCTGGTCAAGAACTGTCTTCGATGTGGCATTCTCAAGACACAATTGCAGCCTCTGATGAAGAAAAGAAGTGGAAGAAGCGATGGATAGTCGCCACCAAGAAGTCCGCTATGTCGGTCGCTCACCAAGAATTTGGAAATGTCTTTTGAACTTTTGTAATAAAATTGCCTTGAATTTTGCAGGAAAAAGAAGGATTGTCGGAGTGGACATCACATCTCGCGATGAGTCGGCATCGTCGAGGAACATGCAAATACAGAGGCAAGCACAAAAACTCAACAACACATTCAGATCGATCTATTACAGGATAACAAGCTAACAAACCCTTCGCGGCACGACCGATCACACTAAACAAGACACACTTATGACACTTACGGCAAGAGTGTGTTGTTTAGTATGAACCGACGTGTCGCGATGGAGGTGCTAGCTCACGGCGGAGGATATGCATGCAGGAAGCTAGCTAGTGGATGAACTCACGCGTGACTAGTACCGGTGGAAAGGTTGATGGGAGTTATTAATAAGGGCCGGCCGTGGAGGAGCCGGTGCCACCATTCGATGTGGAGAGAATGGGCGGGTGAGATCGAAATCACGGTATACGCCAATTATTGGTGACACGTGATATCACACGCCAATTATTGGTGGTATGTAATTATCACGACGGTTATTAACGCGAACCGTGTGATAATAAATATCACGACGGTTCTTAATACGAGTAAATCGTGATGTTTAGTTATCCTGACGGTTCTTAATACGACCGCTCTGTGATGTTTAGTTATCACAGACGGTTCTTAATACGAGTCGTGCGTGATGTTTCGATTATCACGCAGGCGGCTCGTATTAATAGCGATGCGTGATATTAATATCGATTTAACGATGCGTGATATTAATATCGAATATGAACGGTTTGTGATATTAATGGCGAGATGGTTTGAAATACTGAAGCGTCTGCGGTAATGCTTAAATATGCGTGCCTAATCACGCTCTCCCGATCATAATAGCGAGAGATGGTTTGAAATCTGGCGCCCGCATGCGTTAATGCTTATATATGCGCGCCCTAATCCTTCTACACACTATGCTCTCCCTGATCATCTTCTTCATCACCAGATCACCAGATTTCTCAATAATGACATCTAAAATTCTTTTGATCTCCTTCCTCTCATCTATCCATCATGAGTTGTTCGGATGCAACCTTACTCAGGCGGCCAAAAATTTACGTCTGGAGCAGCTCCTCCGCTCACGCCCTGCTCTCCTTCCTCCACTCGCTTCCATCCGTCAGCTGGACCTCATCATCCGCCGTCGACGGAGGTGTCTCATTGCCACTGAGGATAGGGAAACCGCCCTCAGCCTCGTTCTTCTCTACAATGTGCGCAAAGCGGAGGAAGATCTTGCGGCACTGCAGACACACTTGGATAAACTTGCCGATCAAGCGATTGGGCGATAATGCGAGCGCATCTTGACATCTGTTTTGATTATGGAACATGCTAATGATCATTTGCCCATGCTTGAGGAGGAAGTCGAAGGCAAGGGCAATCTTGACGGTATTCGAGAACACAGCGGTGATCCTCCAACTCCAGAAGTCGACGAAGAAGCATATGAAGCCCAGAAGATTCAAATCTGGGAATGTCTTTTTATTGCACTTTTGTAATAAAATTACCTTGAATTTGACTCTCGTGTCTATAGATTCGTAGTTTAAACGATACCACCGACGGTTCAGTATTACTAACCGTCAGTGAAATTTCACAAGCGGTTAGTAATACAAACCGTCAGTGATGTCTAAAATTATCACGACGGTTTTGATTAATAATCGTCGTGATATTTTCACAGACGGTTATTTACAGAAACCATCTGTGATAATTTTATAATCACAGACGGTTTGTATTACTAACCGTCTGTGAAATTTCACAGACGGTTAGTAATACGAACCGTCTGTGATGTCTCAATTATCACAGACCGTTCGTGTTAATAACCGTCTGTGAAAATATTACCGACGGTTGCCAGTTTAAACCGTGCTCAGGTTTAATCACGAGCGGTTCCGTATGAACAAATGCGTGATGTAGCCGTCCAGTATAGCCTCTTCTGTAGTAGTGTTTGTGTATTCTCAGGTTTGAACAGTGTGAAGACTATGGAACCGCGAGGGAGGAGATGTAGTCTGGGGCCAAAGTCAAGGATCATGCGGACTTGAAGGTAGCCCATGCACTGAAGGAAAGAAATGCCAAACAAGTCATGCAGTCAGGCTCAAGGCGACATATCCAAGCCAAACAAGGGAAGCCTTTAAACCCTAGGTGCCACTGAGTTTGGCCCAAAACCGAACACAGTTTGGCCATGTATCTTAGTTGCTAGAGATTTCTAAACACAACGTGAGGAGAGTCCAAACTCTATTTGGGTCTAAAGACCGAGCCACATACTGTTTGAGCCAATACCACTGTTTGAGCCAATACCACAAGCCATGCATGGACGTAATAGTACAAGGTGTAGCCACCGTATAAAAAGACACGAACAGTGACTAGATAATGGATGGATGGATGAAAAATCTTAGCATATTTTTGCTCTTCGTTTAGCCAATCAAATCCAATAGAAAATTTGAGGGTTCTTGCAAATTGAGATCATTCAACTTTTCCGCTAGGAATTGGGAGCGCGATAGGACTTTCGCTTGGTAGTCGTTAAGTTCAGCGCATGTGATATTGCTAATTAAAGAGCATTCATTCTTGCATTGGCAATGGAGGATCATTACGATTCGAGAGGCTACACGTGAGTATCTTAATCCTACAACGAGAAGATCAGGCGACCCCGTATAACCAAGCCTCAGTCTTGATGTTGACTACAACAATCACAAGTGCATTGCACATCAAGGACCAACCAGCCATTCTAAGCACAAATGACATGCACTTGACTCTCATTAGCAAAACTGCACATGCATGGACTCACACCATGAATCGCACTATTGAAAACCAACTCAACCAACTTCACACTGGCCGGAATGACCACCAACCAACAGCTGGTAATACCGCCAACAACCGACTTAAAACTCTCTTCATAACGGGGGACCGATCTGATTGCGGTACCCATGCTAGTCAGACTGCCCAACTCGCTCCAATCATACCACTATTACACGGCCGGTCGTACCAGTACCAAAATCTTCACGCAAAGCAACAAGCACCTCTTTGAAAAATAGCTACCGCCAACTACGGGCCGGCACCTACAGTAGTACCATAGCTCAAGACTCGCACTACTGCTGATGTCAGGTCCATACTACCGCTGTTGCTAGGCCAGAACTATCGCTTGAACCTAACAGCAACAGAGCAAACTACAAACAAAATCAAACTCAAACTTCAACACTGAAGTGCAAGCATTGTCAAATACTCATCACACCCATGGAGTGACCTACACATGGTCTCACAATCTCTCCCTTGATGAGTAATTTGATAAACACTTCAAAAAGCAAGAGTTTGAGTTTGAAATTGAATAAATAAAGGAGACAAGTTGCAAGAGCTACAAGTGGTCCATTTTCAAGAGAAAGAAAAGAACATGACTATAGTGCCAAGACGTGGAATGGTGCCAAGACCAAGAAAAAGCAAGTTTTCAACATTTCTCACTTAAAAGCTCATCTTACGCTTTTGCAACCTCACAAGAGCTCATTTTCTCATTTTTATTTCGCTCTCCCCTTTGAAGATCATGTTTGATGTTTCTCTCTTTTTTGACTAAAACCAAATTTTGACTTAATCATTCTCTCCCTTTTGGCAAAATAGTCATTAACGGTCAAAGGGCTATGCAAGCTCACTAACACTCACCCTTTCTAATTCTCCCTCTAAAATGATAGATATTAACAAGAAAAGCACCAAGGAGCAAGAGAAAAACCATGTATGTAGGAATGAAAAAACATAATCTAAAAGTGCTTTGAAAATTATCCAAAGTAAGGTTCAAATTAAAATGGATACCACTAAAGCCATAGAATACATACAAAGCTATCTAGATCATGATGAGGCATATATAACCAATCTAGATAAGATAGCATAATTTAAAGCATTCAAATTAATTTCAAGGTAGGCAAGCTAACCTATATCAAGAAAGCTAAATGAGACTAAGAAGCTCAAATTGAATCAATTGAAGTGCTAAAAGTTCAATTTTAACCAATTATGCTCAAGCACTAGATAAAAGCCAAACTTGAGAATTTAAGGATTGTTGGACTAGGAGCCATCCATAATTGACTCCTAAGATTCAACCATTGATCACAATTTTATTATCTTAGTAAAGCAAGTTCTAAACTATGAGCCATCTACAACTGTCTCCTAAGTTTCAACTAATCTGAATTAATTTCATTTTCAATGATCTCAAGGTATTGTTGACCATCTCAAGTATTACACTTAAAAAAATGATCTTGATCATATAAAACTTCATCTGAGTTCATGCCAAGTACAATGGCAAGCTGTCTTATGAAGAAGAATTGTTGATATTCATGATCCAACACAAAAGAGATTATTTAATGAAGTTAGGCACTAGTTCATTAGGCAATTACATGATTCACCAAAGAATTATCATAGCATCAACTAAAGCTCAATTTTAGACTCAAGATTCAATAGAACATTTTTTATATGACATTTATCACATAAGGATCACTAAAGAGCAAACTAGTTAAAAGATCTATCCTTGCAAACTTAAAGGATACCAATTGTTGGAATTGATACCACTTGTGAATTTAGTTCAAGTTGACAAGTTAAGCTAGCAATAAAAAGATTTAATTATACATATAAAAGCATGATAAAACTAGCTAAGTAGGCATAACATGGCAATGAGTAATAGCAAATTAGAATTACATCATAATTGAGTAATAGTGAAAGCACATATCTAAATGCATATCTTATAATACAATGCCATGTATGCAAGATGCAAAAGAAAGTAAGAAAATAAAACTCTCCTTAACTACAAGAACTACATGCAAAAGAAAAGCAAGAGTTAGAAATAAGAAAACCCACTTGTAAGAATAGAAAATCTCTACTCCACATGGCCTCTAGCCAAAGAAAAAACACACTGCTAAGAAGCGAATCAACCACACTAGCTATCCTTACTGCTTGACGCTAGTGAAAGGAGAAGCAAGCTCAACCAAAATAATGTAAGAAAACCTAAAGAACTTAGTAGAGAAGAGAAGTGCGTAAGAAAGTCAAAACAGAAGGTGAGACTCAAAACACCCTAAACTAACTTGAAATCCTGACACTCTCAAATGGCATGCAGTACTGAGTATGGAAGCAGAGAATTGATAAAGCTCAAGCATTAAACCTGTGTCACACAACTTAGCGGTGAGATGTAGTCATAGCTAGAGCAAATTGCATCATGAGAAGTTATAGCCACCACCGGATGCCCAAAATAAGGTAGGAGATCCAAAGAGACTAACATGATCCATATAACCTCCTCCTCACCTGAAAAACCTATATCAAAGAGGCAAAAGAAACATGTGTCTTGATAATGGGGTTAGTGTAGGACTGAACAGGCAACAAAGGGGGGTGAATGGTGCCTTCAAAACTTCCCAAGTATTCACACAATCCTCTTCTTCAATAGCTACCGAGCTATGAAGTTAGAGAGTGAAGCCTTACTGGAAGCAGTGAAAACAAACCGACAACAGAAAGAAGAAAGTCGCGCCCGAAAAACAGACAAAGCGATCGATAGCTTATCGAGTGGTCGAAATGACCGAGTGTGTGTCTGTCTGTATACAGAGCTGTCGAACGCCAACTAGTGGTCGATCGAACAACTCGGTCGTGGATAGACGGCTCTCTGGTCGAAACCTCGTGGTCAAGAGCCAACTTGTAACATCTCAAAATTTCGCTCTCTGAAAAATTTAATTTCAAATTAATTAATTTAAAGTATTTGAACTTTATTTCGATTTATCTAAATTTTTTTTTCAAAATCTAAATCAAATTTAATCCTCAACCTCTCTACTCGGCCATCACGTGTCACTCCCTGATTCAATCCATCCTCACCCGGTTTAATCTCAGCCACCCGCCTTCACTTACCCCTTCATTTTAATCCGATGGCCCTGATTTCTCTTTCGCCTCGTGGCATTCATCTGACCATCCGCTCCTTCCTCCTCTCTCTTCTCTCTTGCCGACAACCCAACCCCGCCTGTCGGCTTCTTCTTTCTTCTTGCCTTCTTCAACCTTCCACCACCACCATTAATGCCCCGCCGCCAACGCCCTCACTCCGCCGCCCCTGCATCCTCGTCGCTAGCCACCACCGAGCATTCCCGAGTGTCGTGCCAAGGTGCACTTAACTCCCCGTGTTCTCCTCCCTCTCGCGCACCCTCGCCAACCCCAGCAGCACCGCCATCCGCCAATGCCGTCAGTCCCCATGCACCACCTCAGCAGTCGTGAGCCACGCAAGCGCTACGCCAACTGCATGCCACCTCAGCCTTCTCCCCGGTTTATGGACCTAGTCCACAAAAGACGGTCCCACCTGTCAGTGAATAAAACCCTTTTCCTGTTGAAAAATAATTCGGCCAGAAAATCAAAATCTCTGCTGACGTCACCCTAACATCATCAATTCCTTTTTCCATAGAAAAATAATTCCTCTGAAAATCATTTCCCTTGATGATGTCATTTCAGTTCAAAAATAATTCCAGAAAATCATTTTATTCTTTTTCTCTCCTTTTAAACTTCCAAAAGATCGTATTTCTTCATTTTAATTCCGATTGAGCCCATTCAAATTTCTAAATTCATATAAAATTCCAATCTATCCATTTCTATCCTCTTTTCAAATTTTTGGAATTTTTGAATTTATTTGGATTAAATTAAAGCTTAGAAAGTAAAAATATTTTTAATGGTCAAAATATACTTCAAATAAATCTGAAATTATTTTATTTGGTATTTTCGGGTTCTAAGGTTGTTTTTGGAATTTTTCTGAATTTTTTCAAATTTATTTTATTTTTTTAAAAAAACAATTATTATTTTATTATTATTTTCTCTCTCCTGCTACAGTATTCTTCTTCTCGGACGATGCCTGTTCCCGAGCGCGTACGCGAGCGCCATGGCTGAGTTCTTAAAACTTCCATAACTTTTGATTTTCTCAACCATTTCTTGCGCCACAAAATGCATTGGAATCCTCTCATTAAGACCTTTCCATTCCCAGCCTTAGCCCCCAATTTCATGCGTCCATTTCGCGGGAATATGCCATGGCACCGAAAGACATTCCCTCGCGGATCTCCTCATCCGGTCCACCTCTGTGCCTATAAAAGAGAGCACCGTGAGCCCCTCCTCATCCTCACTCAACCCCGAAAATATCAAGTCCCCACTCCTCTTCTCTTGGGCGCAATCGGAGTTTTTCTTTTGTGTTCCAAGCGGCATTCTTCGGCTCATTGCGTCTCGTCCGGTGGAGCCCCGCCACTTTTGAGCACATCCCCGGATTCGCCTCGTCGCGTTCTACGCGGTGCTCACCTCGCCTTCGCCGGAACTTCGCCAGAGCACCGTCGCCACCGTGGGCCATAGCGCGTCGTCGTTCCTCGCGTCGCCACTGGCCGTCCGTGCATGCCCGACCAAAACCAAGGTGAGCATCACGTTCCCCACACTCTACTCTTCGTTTCGCCGCAAGTCGTGCATATTAATTCCTCTCCGTTTGCCCGGAATGTCGATGTCAGCCTGTCGGCTACATAAAAGCTTGTCCACTGCGTTTCACTAGTCCGTTGGCCGAGCCGTCTGCACCGTTGAGTTGGCCTCGACGCGTTCTACGCCGTTCTCTCTTCCATTTGTCCAAAACCCTTTCCTAAATTTTTGACCCCGACACCTTGCCATGGCGCAAATGGCACTTCGCATCCCTGCCTGTCCGGAATGCTTTCAACAATCCGTTCGCGTCAAAAGCGTGCCAAACTATCCCAGGTGGCTACGTTTCAGACGGTTTTGATTCGCTCTACCGAGCACGAAAATATTGAGTTTTTCGTGTTTCGGTACCGTCGTTGTTCAAGCGACGATTGCGTCGCCTCCGGTGAGTTTTCGCTTAGCCGATATTTTTCCTAACCGCCTCGCCACGTTCTAGGCCGTGCTCACCTTACTTCTCCTTGTCCCTTTCCGAAAATTATTCTTCTCTCCACACCTTATGCCGTTGTCGCCAGACACGGTCTCTAACTCGCCGTTGTCGCTACCACGCCGTCAACGTCGTGTTTCCTCACCGCCGGTGATTGCCGCCGTTCTCGCCGCCATACCGTGTCACCACCTTCGTCTCATTGCCAGCATTCTATTTTGCCCATTCGCCAGCCACCTTGTAGCCAATCGACACCGTACTATTCTAAAAGTAATTCTCGGATGTTGTTATCATTTCATGTGATGTCCAAACTTTCAGATATTCGATCTCCCTCATACGAACTCCGAATCCGTTGATTCTTTCTCCTAAATTCATCTAAAATCATAATCTATCCCTTAGTATATATTTTATAATTTTTAGATTTTATTTGGATTTTATTTGAGTTTATTTTGTTTGTTCGGTCTTTTCGCGCGTAGAACCCGATGTTGCCGAAGACTTTCTCGAACCGCCGCAAGAAGGACCAAGCAGCGCACAAGAAGGCAAGTCTCCTTTGATCATCTTGAACCCATGTTTTTGAAATGTTTTAAATATTTTAAATTATGTGCATTGCTATTTACGTAAAACATTAGTTCAAATCTTAAGGTAGTAGTTAATCCAACCTTGTTATGCACTCCATTGGAATTGATTGTCATGTACCCTTGTCACCCTAGAACTTCCTTTGTCTCATTAATGAGATTATTATTTATTCTTTGACAATGATAGTACGGTAGTATAATGCTTAGTCATGCTAAATATATATCCTTGGAACTTTGAGAATGGGAAATTATGATTTATTGTTGAAACCCTTGTGTTTACAAAGTTGTGGTGAATGGAGTTACCACTGTTTCCTTTAAAATAAAATAAAAATGTGAAAGATGGTTTGGATTAGGGTGGATGGTTGGTTTGGCTTGGTGCAGTTAGCACGAGATCTTGTTAGCGTATGTTCCACCCTAGTCAATTAAGGACCGACGCTTGTGTTTGTCCGGTGAGCATTAACAGTACAACCACAAGTCTATATGGGTACGACCTAGTGACTAACTTATGATAGTCTAGTTTAGGTGCCACCGGTGGAAAGTGGGTGCGAGGATGGGTGGTTATCCACAGTGAGGGACAGGATTTCTTGTACTCATATGGCGCAAGAGGGGCTTGGTTGGGCGGTTAGCCTACTGCGGTGAAACCTCGTGGGTGGTATCTAGCTAGATTAGAGTAAGGTAAAGGCTTTGTGATATTTTATCCGGGTCTCATGCCAAAGGAAGCGTGTTGACTTTTAGGATAATTTATCTCTTGTGGGTAAAGTTGTACAACCTCTGCAGAGTGTAAAACTATTCGAATAGCCGTGCCCACGGTCAAGGGCGGGCAAGGAATGCATTCACATGGTAGATCTTTGGTTTTGGTTTTAAAAATAAAGTTTTGGAATTCCGAGGGTGGAGGGAACTCTCGGAAGGGTATCCTGGCAGTTGGAGCCAGAGAGGGTGGATGTAACCCGCAGTATTAAACTTGTTCAAGTTGTTAGCTAGTGTTGGTAGATGGAACCTTCACTAGAGAGTTAATGATAGTTTCTGCTAAAACATTTACTTTATTAAATTGATGCTTTCAAAAGTAATTAGTAGTAATTGAAATTTAAAATATTGCTTTGTGCAAAAGAACCATATAGCCTTCCTTTGTCAAGCCTTGCATCTATGCATTTTTCCCAAGACTTGCGGAGTACTTTATGTACTCACATGCTTCACTCCAAAAATAATTCCCCAGAGGAATACGAAGCTCAAGAAGGTGACTACGACTACTTCGCCGGTGGCTTCGACGAAGGATTCCCGGAGTACTAGGTCGCGCTTCCCCAGTCAATTGCCTGTGGCGTATTGATGGGTCTTTGCAGATTTATCTTTCGCTTCATTGTGTTTCGTGTGTGAGGTCTTGAAACCTCATTTGTAATATTGAGACCTTTCGGTGCACTCTCGATTATTGTAATAGAGCGTTGTTGGTTATGAATCATCACTGTTTGACTGTGTGCACTAGCTTTGATCTGGGACTAGTGCTGTAATACACAGAGGGTCCGGGTTCGGAAACCCGGGGTCCCGACACAACTGGTGGTCAAACGTCCAACGAGGTCGAATCCAGATCGACAGTCCAGACGGTCGAAAACTTACCGCGAGGTCTTAGGACTCTCTGCCGTGGTCAAAATCAGTGAAATGTGGTCTGGTACTTGACCATGGTCGAAACCTACTAACTCGTGAATTCGGTCGATGTACCAGACAACGACTGCACTAACTTCAACTACAAATAACCACAAAAACCAGAAGACAAGAAGAAAGACGTGGTCGTAAATGAAACAGAGGAAGTCAGGAAGGCGCACAACCACCTAGCCAAGAATTCAAATAACTTTCGACTCAAAGATCCATAGACCAAGAAACTTGAAACATAGAGAGCTTAAGATCTCAGGAGCCTGCACTGAACTTTAATTGGAAATCTTGCGGCTAGAGAGAGATCTACACAAGAAATCACAGAGAACGCCCAAAAGAGAGACTGGGAGGATAAAGGAAAAATAAGACCTTGCAAGAGGGAATAGAGTAGCCAAGATGGCTTCAAGTATGATTTCCCAACACCAGGCAAGTTAGATCACCGCAAAGCAACCGAAAACAAAGACTTAAAACAGGAAGCCAAAAGAGCAAAGAGATGAACAGAGAAAGAACGCTCAAGACAGCAAGAATCAATCTGACAAAATAACTCAAATAAAGGCACAGAGATAAATGATTTCATTCATGGAGGTTTCTACAGCCACTCCATCTAGGAGATTCAGGAGCACGCGCGCTCCACCCCAGAGAACAACTCACACAAGAACAGAATGAAAACCCAGAGCTTCTCGGGAACAACCTCCCTGAGCACCGGTGTTCTATCCTCTATTTGTAGCCTTCAGTAGCAGGGGTAATCCGTTAACCCCAACTGACACCGGGTTTTACACATGCTTTACCCGTTAACACCAACAGACTCCAGTGCTTTAACAGCGACTTTACTAGAGAGCAGTTCCTTTGCAGGCTTTGAGCATTTCTCTAAAATGCCCCTCGTGGACCTTCCCAGAAACTTCCTGTTTCCTTACTGTCCAAGCCATGCAGCCACCTTGAAAGCCTAGTCATCTTCGGCACCTCCTGAACTGTTCTGGACCTCAACACCTCCTGTGCCTAGCCCCGGCTCATCCATGCCTCACCATGACTTAGCTCCAATGTCTTGCAACCATCACAGACAAGAAAACATTGCATAGTACCGCTCTAGAACCAGAGTTCAGCAATCTGCATTAGAAGAATCAAAGAAGCCATCAATAAAGCAAGTCCTCATGCTAGGCTCTTTAGTGTTCACATAATGAGAAAGACTATGAACATTTTGAGACTTAAAAGCATGGGATTGTTGAATGCATTTGGCCTGTCTAAAGTAAAACTCCACAAGATACCCGTCCTTCTCATAAAATGAGCAATGGTACAAAGGTCTAGAGGTAGACACTATCCCAAAGGATAAAGTACCACTCTCACTCAAAGGAGAAATCCCTTGGGACGAGAAAGAAGAACCACCACTTCTATTGCTTATGTCAGCACTAGATGCACACATGCCATAGGATGGGCGATGTGTGTCCTTAGAAGCTCATTGACATGGTAGAAGCAAAACTCAAATGTGTTTATCTTTCTTGCAAAAGGTGCAATAGTACTTCTTCTTGAAAGATGTAGTATCATGTAAGAAAAAAGGACCTTTGTCATTAGAAATTATTTGAACAACACAAGAAGAACCAAAAGAGTCACAAGACTTGACACTCATATCATCGCACACTCCCTTCGAAGATTCAACTTATTCTCTCAAGAAAATGCAAGATGTGCAAGATGACAATGATGTATTATTAGTAAGCCTGGAATTCAAAGCATCAATTTCACTCTTAAAGCTAGTACAATTCTTGCATGAAATTGAACTATCACTAAGTAATTTCTTAGTCTCAAAGCACAAGCTACAAAGGCTAGCTCTAATATAAGCAATTTCACCCCTAGCATTTTCTAATTGCTCAAGATGAGTGGAAGGCTCAATTTCAATTTTTTTTATTTTCAGTCTTAGAATTTTCTAGTTGTTCCACACAAGTAGCATGAGGCAATTTCACTATTTCATTTTTAGCATGTATACTTTTACAAGAATCACATTCATTGCTAGCAATGACCTAAGATTGTCTATTTATACCTTAGCACTATCAAGATCATGAAGAAGGCAATACAAGAGTCGCAAGCCATAAAAACCTTCAATTTCAATGATTCATTCTTAGGTTTTAAGCATGTAAGAGAGTTGTTCATATTATACATATCATTGAACAATGACTCACATGATTTACAAGGCATATGAGATTTTAACCTAGCAATTTCATTAGACAAATCTCTATTGTCCTTTTCTAGCATTCCTACTTTCTCCTCAAGCTTAAGCATTTTAGTTGCTGAAGACAACGAGCCCTCAATGAGTTTTTCCTTGCTCATCTTACATACCTTACATAGAGGATTATCCTCGAATGGCTCATCATGATCATCCTCTCTATTGCTACTCCACAATGGCCATTGCTCTCCTCTCCTCCTTAGAGTTTGAAAACTTCTTATCTCTGAAACTAGGATAATTGAAGCCAAGACTCCACCGCAAATGTCACACTTGAACTTTCTAGCCTTAGCCAACTCTTTCATCTTGAATTCAAGCCTCTTATCACAATGGACATCATTGATAAAGGAATGATGACAAGAAGTAAAGAAGCGCTCACACATCCACATACTACTTGCCATTCTCAAAGATTGGTAAAGATCGAAAAAGAGCAAACCAGCTCTAATACAAATTATAGGATCGGTATGTAGAGTCAGGGGTGAATGACTTCTTCAAAATCTTTCCCCTAGTATTATCAACTCAATGCAGTGAAAGTACAAACTCCCATGCTCACCAAAGCCAAGACCAAAGAACACAAACCAACATAGACTTCCCTGTCTCACCAGTACGACCGCTGGCCACAGGGCGGTAGTACCGTAGGTGTATCACCGGTAGTAATGATCAGGGAGTCGTACCGCTCAGGTCATGGCGGTACTACTACTCGTCATACAGAAGCTAAAAATCAATGCGACACAAGATCAAAAAAATGCTAACTCTTAAACCACCGATCCAATAGGATAAAACTTGGCACAAATCCTCCTTAGGTTATCAGGAACCTATTCCAACATAGATCATGAAGATCAATGCTAAAGTTTTAACCTTTATCCAAAACAAGGAAGCCTGCACCAAAATAGAATATAAGAGGGAAACCTTGATCTACTCTTGCTTGTGAGGCCTTGATGATCGACATGACCTTGGATGGGTTATCACATACCATAGCAAGCTAGATCATAGCACAAACTTAAACCAAATAGCCCTCAGGATCATCCCTCTTGAGGAAAACCGAGCAAACTCAAAAACTCTACATAGATGCATGAGATCTGATCTCTAAGAGATATCTCCATCTCTTACACGTCTTTGGTACCAGGAAAGATCAAGAAGAGATGAAACCCAAACAAGAAAACCCAGCAAATCCAAAGTATAAGAAGGGATCTATGGCACAACCACTAGGATGAAGTTTGGATGTTCATTTTATTTAGAAAGGAATATTTTACAGACACTCCCTTATGAAGGACAGAGCTCTAACCCTAGAGCACACAAAGAAAAGGTTTAGCCCTACACTCTCCTAAACCCTAGAATTGACACATCTCTCAACTCACACAAGGGCTTATATATGGAGGCTCCTCACCTTACATCAAACCCTAAACAACCAGCCACACTTAGTGGATACAATTATTTACAAATGGAAAAACCCGGTAACCAACATACAAACAGGTTTGACACTTATACACACTTGTACTTTTTTAAAACATGACTTCCACACCACTTTCATGGCCCGATATGAAGCTCTATCCTCCAAGACGTGACATAAATCACTTAGATTACTGCCGTGGTTTCACAAACCACCTCTCCAATCGACATTGGATAATTTTCTCAATTGCCACCCACCAGACTCCATAACACTTCTCCTCGAAGCAACCTCTACACGAAGATATGATGCCCAATGATTTGCTGCTAAGATCGTACATCTCCTCCAGAGGACCGTCACCACTTGAAGAGCCTCAAGTCCTATGGCACACCACAGCACAACATAGTTCGTGATGCCTAATTACTTGCTGCCTAGATTGTACATCTACTCTGAGGACCGTACCACTTGAAATGCACAAGTCCAATTGGCATACCACATGCATGCACTTACCTCCTCATATCCTTGTCTTTCCCTGTGTTTCTCCATTTGAGATGATGCTCCACCCGAACTTACGCGACACGTCATGGCCTTAGGACACCTTCACTAGCCTCGGTTTTGCTGTTAACCGCAACAATCACCAAGCGCCCTACACATCAAAGGTCAAGCAACCGTTACAAGCACAAGTGATGTGCACTTTACTCTCATTAACAAAATAACATATGCATGGACTCACACTATGACTCACATTGTCGAAAACCAACTCAACTCAACCAACTTCACATAGGCCGGTATGACCACCAACCAACAGCCAGTCATACCGGCAACAATCAACTTCAAACTCTTTTGGTAACAGGGGACCGGTCTGAACGTGGCACCCATACCGGTCAGACTGCCAGAGTCCCTCCTGTCGTACCGCCATTACACGGCCGATCGTACCACTCTCAAAAACTTCGTGCAATGCAACAAGCACATATCTGGGAAATAGCTATTGTCAACTACGAGCCGGCACTACCGCATCTGTGGTAGTATCGCAGCTCAACATCGGTACTACTGCTAATGACAGGTCGGTACTACCACCGTTGCCAGTCCGGTACTATCACCTAAATCTGACAGAAATAGAGCAAACTGTAAACACTCAAAATCAAACTCAAACTTCGACAACGAAGAACAAGCACAACAAAATACTCATCATACTCGTAGAATGACCTCTACACGGTCTCACAACTATACATTCACATGGACTGGTCAGCAGTAGCATAATCCAGCACAGTCTAGAAGGCCACAACATATGTGCCACGTTTTGGCAACGTTTTCCATGCATCAGCAATGATACGGAGCTTTCTGGTTGCGAGTGGTCACCTTTGTCATGTTACACCTACTAAATCCAATCCACTTTGTCCCATTTGTGGTTCTCATTTCTATGTCAAATAATCTAATAATAAAGCGATAGTATAGTTTATTTTCTCTAGCTGTATGTTCTGCTAGCTTGGCTGCAACTGCCAGCCGAGGGAAAGGATATTTGGTTGTTCTCATGCTATTCCATGGCTCTGTCAGATTTGGTACCTTGCCTCTATTCTCTTGCTGCCAACTATATAGGTTTACCTTTCTCCTTGGACAAGTATATTCTTGCACTCTGTTCTTACATCACATTTAAACAAAAGAACTTTTTCCACGCTATAAACTATTAAGCCGTTTCCTATCAACTTAAGTTTTACGGTTCATGAATGATATTTGAATAAAACAATTGCGTGCTAGTAGTTAGTTTCTTAGAATTGATTTACACGTTGTCGCATAAGAAAAGTCTGTAAAACGTCGCAAGTGGACTGAATTATCTGAGAGCATTGGGCGTGTAGCTTTCCAAGGACACTGCCTCAAGTGAAAATGCAATGCAAATCCCAAGCCTTACACCTGGGGTAAGGTTGGTGCAAAGTCAGTCAATGATTCCACCAATTTTTGTTCTCACGTGGGAGTGGTCCTTTTCTTAGTTCTGCAAGGCTATCACTGACCTGTGTACTAGCCATTTTGTACTACATGGTCCCTGCCTATTCATCACCATAAATATCATCACCTGTACTAGCTATAGGTTTTTTCGTTGACTTATTACCTTTGGCTACCGGTTAGTTTTTAGGTTATTCATAAAAAAATTATGAAATAACAGAAATTCATATATAATTTTGGCTAATATAAATGAAGTCACTATAGTGTATACTATAATCAATTTATAAACTCTGTATTAAAAAGACACTATATTTAAAATCTAATTACTGTAAAAAAAATCAAAAATCAGTTTTTAAAAGCTGAAAAAAATAGACCCACAATCTTGCTACAAATGAACATGAGTATCATAATGAATCATAGGCGTTCTTGGTTAATTTAGAAGCGAAGAGGTCCACTTTACACCTTGCAACATATATTCAAAGTTCGAATAATAGCTTTGACTACGAAATTATTTACTTTACATCTTTTAACTATCGAAACTAGATTAAATCGCCCCTCACCCTAAACCACCCTGATTTTGAATGACATAGCATCGACATGTACCTTTAACTACAAAAACATTCACTTTATACTCTTCGACCATCAAAACGAATCAAATCATCCTATCACCCTAAACGATCTTGGTTTTAAATAACGTGGTGTTCACGTATACATGTTTCACTGATGTGTCGTCTTCGATAGCTTACAAAAAGGTCGCTCTGAAGAAAAAGAAAGTACATAACGGTTCTTGAAGCATACGAAGAGCGCTTAGAATAAAGAAAAATTACAATCAAGCGGTGTAGGTGTATGTGCAATTCGCTAAGGGTGTGTTTGGTTCGTGGAACCAAGATTGTATCGTATATTCTGAATGAGTGGATGCAGGCTGAGTGAAATCGTATTTCAGAAAAAGAAGATGTTTGGTTGCCTGTATGAGCGGATGCAAAAAAACTGGAGATGCCGTTTGGTTGCCTGTATGAGCGGATGCAGTCTAATAAACCTGAGAGGCTGACACGTGGGACCGCATAAGATACACTGCATCAACTCATCCAGGATGGCGGTGAAGCTCATTTTGGCGTATCCACCCATCCAGATGAGGCGTATTTTGCATCCGCTCATACAGTGTATCCGCTCATACAGGCAACCAAACAGGCTCTTTCTCAGATTATACGGATCCACTCAGCCAGGACGAAGGAGATTCAGGCAACCAAACACACCCTAATGGAATTATTGCATAGCCCTATACTCCACTTTGGACGACAAGTAAGCCCCGGAGAGTGGAGACAGGCATCCGTTGCAAAGGAGACTTGACTGATCGACCACTCAAAAGTCTGAAAGAAGGAAACGCAAAGTGATTGAACATGCTCCAACGACCGGAGAAAAAATTTCAGGAAATGGACTGTAACGCCCCCATTTCTGGGGGTGTACGGTTTACCCTCGCAGCTGCCCAGGATTGTTCAGCTGCAGGTACTGTAGCAGAATATGCACCATTGCCAAAGCATGCTTAAGCACAAAAATCAGACTTTATTACAAAAGTAAGGCTTATCAACCAAGTTTCATATAAAGGGGCGCAGCGCCCAAAGATACATTACCCAAAAGAACTTCCACAGGCAGGCCTGAGTGTAGAATAAGCCCTAACACTCGGCGTCGTCTACATCGTAGAGCTCGACGTCGTCTTCAGAGACTTCTTCCTCCTCTTGAAAAGCACTTTCTGTTAATGATTTTAGCAAGCCTGAGTACTCCGACCCCGTACTCAACAAGTCACATGGGTAAATTCTGATTTACTATTTGCAAGGTTATTCAAGGATGGGAGTATATTGGGTTTATTATATTGGGTGGATGCAGTTTTATTTGCAATCAAGTAAAACTTAAAACCTTTGCTCCTTAAGATCAGGGGGTTTTCATTAACAAATTCAGTTCATCACTTATCACATTAAATCATCTCAAATTCTACTTATGCCTCATTGTTGGAATCACCCAATTAACACACTTCATTAACCAGGAAGCACGGCGTATTCGAATACCATTTATCTCACTCTGCAGAGTGCTCATCTTTACCCACAAGGTTTCTCAACTCCGCGACGAGTTAAGAACACAAGGTTGTTCATCGCTCATTTCTTCATGAAGACTCTACCCGATAGACCTCCAAAGCAGACCGGGGTCCGCTATCACAGCCGGACACTTTATCTGCCGACACGGCGGATATTGTTCCGTCTGAGAGGAATCTACCGTTGTCCGGTATGCTTTACCGTTTTCATACCGACTTTCGTGCAGTTAGATCTCAACTCAAACCGGATATCCGCCACGCAGCGGACTACCCGTCTGGAAGGATCTAACGTTGTTCAATATGGTTTTACCGTTTCCATATCAATCGGTTGTACTCTGTTAGAGATTCAATCGATTTGGCGATTACTAAACCAGGTTTGACAAGTCAACGCTTGTGGTTGAGCGATTATTGTGTCTTTTACTTGGCACAAGGTTCTTGTCCTAATATTTTTTCGAGGTGCAACCTCCACTCTAGGATAAGGCGGTGGGCGAAAACCGCCGCACGGTTTCCCACAACACCCTTACCCTACATTTCCCCTAAGGTAAAAGTCGTGGACGTAGATCACCACGTGATTTCCCACAGCACACCCTTTTCCTTAGTACCAGTTTTCAAATCCTACTGGCCCACAGCCAACACCTTAGAAGTGCATACCAGCATCACCGGCCTAGGGTACGGTGTCCCATACCACCCTACCCTCTCCGGGTTTTTCAACTCTACCGGCCAACGGCCAGAGTCACTTAGTAGTGTATCATGCTGAATGAAATGATCTTGTATACATTTATATCATATGTTAATTCTTACTAAGGTTGTCAAGGTGAATATGGCCATCAAGGTAAACAGGGCTATTTATCAGTGGTAGGATTATCTAGATAGCATGCCATTCTAAATCTTTATTTTATGCAATTATCAGTTTGCAATTATCAATAATGAACATACATTAAATAAATAATGTAATTTCATGGGATTCAATATGATCAAAAACATGTGACTTGCCTTGCGGGCTTATGATTTCGACAATTTCGTATTCTTCAACTTCTGGGCCTTGATCTTGATCTGAAGCTTCGTATTCTTGAATCAGCTGATCCTCGACGTCACGTGCTAGCGCAAAATAAAGAAAATCAATTTAATTCCACGCTCGATGAAAAATGAGCTAGGAATAATAAAATAATAAAATTTAAAAGAATAAAAATATTATGGAAACTTCACTAAATTGGGTTTTTAGGTTTATAGGAGGGCTATATGGGGAATTGGACTTGACATTTGGGTTGGCGGGCTCGAAACGGATCTGGGGAGTATAAACATCAATTTTTGGACTTTGGGGTCGGTCACTATTCCTCTGGCTCGGTCGGGTACTGTTCCTCGGGCTCGGCTATGCGGTTCGGCGCGACCCACTCGGTCTGGCTCGGTCGGGTGCGGGCGAGCTGGTTGGGTCCAGCCAAGTCGGCACAGTGCGGTCGGGTTGGCTCGGTCGTCTTCTTCCCGCAGCTCACACACGCGCGGAGGAGCAGGGGAGGCGAGCGGCGAGCGACGGCGGAGCTCCGGCGAGTTGCGACCGCAGCGGCGGGTATGGTTGGACTCCTTGAAGCCTAGGGATTCCATTTTTGGTGGTTAGGAGGCCGGCGGAGGCAGCAGTCGCCGGCGGCGAGGTCATCTTCTCCGCGGCCGTTTTTGAAGTTGCAGGTGGAGGGGAGGCTCCTGGAGAGATTGGGCCGGTGTTTAAGCACCATTGGGGATAGTTGAGGCTAGTGGAGGTGGTGGTTTGGGCTAGGGTGGCCGGAGTTATGCTGGCCACGTTGACTAGTTTTGGAGGTGGGGCGGCTCACGGCGCCGGGGGAGATGGGTGACCGAGAGGCTAAGGCGGCGAGCGGGGGAGGTTCCTAGGGGCTTAGGGCTGCTACCAACAAGAGGAATTGAAAAGAAATTGGCCGGAGGTCGGACATTGCGCTAGGGCTCCACTTTGGGGAATTTCTCCGATTACCGGCAATCGGGGAGGAAGAGCGGCCAGGGGTTGCTTGGTGAGCTGCGGGGGAGTGTAGGGTTTGCGGTGAGGGGCTTGGCGTGCTTAAAGAGGCCCCGAGAGGCGGTCGGCACCGAGGAGGCGCGGCGCGGCGGGGGGGACACGGCGAGGGGAGGCGGTGCGGTGGCGGGCAGCCATTAAAGCTGCGGGCGGGAGAGGCGACGCACAGCTCGTGCGTGCGCTGGCGGGAGGAGAATGTGCGGGAAGGAGACTCGGTGGCGAATCAAAGTGGCGGCGGTGGATATTTTCCGACAGTGCACAGTAGCCATGCGAAAATGGATGGGTGGAGGGGATTGCCTCAAGATTCGTGCACGATTTGGATGTAGATTAGTGAGAATTAGGCTTAGGAACTAGGATTTGCAAGAAATTTTGAGAATTTAATTAATTTTCAAATTTGTGAAAATTGGGGATGTTTCATGGACCACAAGGTGGCAGTCACATACTGGCACAACTGCACAACACTTACACAAAGCAACCAAGCATGCACTAAACCGAACAAAGAAAGCTGCAAAAACAACAATTAGCACAGGAGAGTATGGCCACGGCAGATTGGTAAAAACTACAGCCACATCATATCAGACTAATCGAAGTACTGAAATAGAAAAGACAGGGATACATGTACTTCGCAGGATTTTTAGAGTGGTTAACACAATTTCTATCGCAAAATTTCCCCATCATAAACACACAGTTAACAACATGGAAAGAAGACTAATTTATCAGATAGTAAAAATAATACCAAATACCGATGCCAGCAGCTGAAAAGCCTAAAGCAAATGAGTGATCTTTAGATTACTGCACAGATCCTCCAATTAACCCAACACTCCAAATCCTTGAAAATATGTGAGGGCTTGTTTGTAAGTTTTTTCTTTATTCTGAGTCCTTTTTATATGCTTAAAGGGCCTTTATGTAATTTCTTATCTTTAGAAGACCCTTTTGCAAACCACTGGGTAGGACGTATTAGCGAAACATGTACACACAATCTAAAATCAGGATTGATTAGGGTGAGGGGGTTATTTGATTTGGTTTCGATAGTCAAGGGGTATAAGTGAACGGTATTGTGGTTGATAGGACTTTAGCCATAAGTTGAGATGGTAAAGTGGACTTCTTCTATTTAGAAATGACATGCTTGGAATTCAAAGTTTCTTGCTAGAGTTAAGCATCAAATTCTTCGTGCGTCCAAACCTCAAAAGATTA
Organism: Dendrocalamus sinicus; assembly: GCA_036346575.1. Lineage (NCBI taxonomy): Eukaryota > Viridiplantae > Streptophyta > Magnoliopsida > Poales > Poaceae > Dendrocalamus > Dendrocalamus sinicus. The sequence goes on from JAYEVI010000260.1 coordinate 250,340, forward strand.
CACTCGTTTTGTTTGAAGTTCGAACTGACGATGGAGGATATAAATCCTGTGATGTGTGTGCAACCCTGAAACTGTTTCATTTATGTTGTCATTGTAATAGGTTAAAAGGTAAGTTCACGAAAAAAACATAGTTTTTGGTCCTCCAAGTTTTGCGCTCTAGTCAATTCCAAGAACCTAACTTTTAGGTTGCCTAATTTTGTTCCTCAACTATGGGCCAAGGTAACAAAAACCGTTCCCATCAATAAAAATTAAATGCAAGGACCAAAATGAGACATGCACCGAGAGTTGAGGACAAAAGTGGGACCTCGGAAAATGCTAGATTCTAAAAGGAATAGGGTACGAGATTTTAATATTCTAGAATCTAAAAGGGATATGATCTGGGAGGATTTTTTATTAAATAATCTTTTTGATAATATTTTATTAGTAACCTATTGCCAACTTTATTTTTAATTCTGATCCATTTGGTTGGTCATCATCGCGTGGCTAAATCCTACCACTCTAGCACCATTGGCACGGCAGTCTTGTTTGGCCATGGAGCACCAATGACATGGCAAGAAGTGCCATTTAGATATATTTAACTCATGATGCGGCAGTGCTGTCTTATCATGTTATAAGTGATGGTATGGCCAAAAGTGTCATATTTGAAAATAAATTTTACGAATGATTAGTAATAAAAATAAATTGAATAGGGGTTAAGTAATAAAAATTGTTTGATCAGAGGATCAAAACTTGAATTTCCCCTAAATTTGTCTTGCAGTTTTCTATCAACTAGTTACCAACAACAACAACAACAACAACAAAGCATTTCGTCCTAAACAAGTTGGCATAGGTTAGGAATAAAACCTCCTCAAGGTTAAAGAGACGAAAGCCTTGAAAACTTGCAATGCTAAAACACTAAGGCATACAACTTGCCATCTGAACCGAGTGCCTAAAACACCGCCCCTAAACTTTCATATGGTTCATGTATATGGATCTCTAATTTTCATGCGCTCCTATTCAAAACTAATTCTTTAGATACATTCCAATTCCTCAAGTATGTTTTAACTGCTTTGCTCACGTCGGTCTTAGTTGACCTCTGCCTCTTCTTACGTTTTCAATACGTCTTAAAATCCAAACCATCTTAAGCGATGTTGGATAAGCTTCTCTTCAATTGGTGCTACTCCCACCCTATCACATATATTATCATTGTGGATGCGATCCCACCTTGTGTGGCCATAGATCCACCGTAACACCCTCATTTCCGCTACACTCATCTTCTGTACATGCTATCTTTTAGTCATACAATATTCTGCTCCATATAACATCGTGGGTCTGATCGCTGTCCTATAGAAGTTGCCCTTTAACTTTTGAAGGACTTTTTTGTCACACAGGACACGGATGCTTGGCGTCATTTCACCCACCCCGCTCTTATCATGTGGCTTGCATCTTCATCAATCTCATTGTCCCACTACAGCATCGATCCCAAATATCAAAACATGTCCTTCCTAGGCAATACTTGTCCGTCCAAACCAACATCTCCATCATCTGCTCTGGCACCGCTAAAAACACATATCATATACTCAGTTTTAGTCCTACTAAGTCTAAAACCCTTCAATTCTAAGGTTTTCCTCTATAACTCCAAATTTCTATCAACATTTATCCTACTCTTATCAACTAACACAATATCATCAGTGAAAAGCATACACAAAGGAATATCTTCTTTATGCCTCACGTGACCTCGTTCATCACTAGGGCAAAAATGTATGGGCTCAACGCTAACTCTTAATATAGTCCTATCTTAATAGAAAAATCATTAGTAACATTACCACATGTTCTGATATTAGTCCTAGTATTTTCATATGTATCTTTAATTAAGGTAATATATCTCTATCAACTAGTTACCATTTTTTTGAAATTTGGTGAAAATAAGAATACGTTGAAAATATGTGAAAAATCAAGCGTCAGAAATTTTGAAAATAATTAAAAAAAGATGTTGCACTGAACAAGGACGACATCAAAAAGCTGAACGGAAGGCTGGCACGCAAGATCCAGTGATGTGACATGTTGCACGCTAGCCGAACTATCGGTCAAGACCATGGAAGCTCGGCCTTTGTACAAGAACCTCTGCTCACCGTAACTATTTCCTGCTTTATCAAGATTTTTATTCTATTTTTTTAGTTTATATCTTATAATTTATGATTTTTTATAATAAATAAATAAAATGGTTTCTTTATTGTTATTTTAAAGCGGTTTACTAAAATAATATTTTCAAAGCGGCTTATCAGTATTTAGTTCGTTTGCACAAATACTCGTGTTAGGAGTAAAAGCCATCAGCTGTAGTCAGAAACTACAGCTAAAAATAACGCACCTTTTTGAATATTCCAAGCCAACTGTGCAATACAAGCTCATCCACGGCGCTAATCGTGTAAACCTCATAAGTTCTGCAGGGCTCTTGGAGCACAATTAGGGTTATCTGTGATTGTTGCGTCAAATTTCTGTGGTTGTTGCTTCAAATATAACTCATTATAATGCGAACGAGCCTGCAAGCACTTTGCACACCATGTGCAACTCTGCAGCAAGATAGATTCACAAAATCAGCTTCTCACTTTAAAGAAGGAAAATGGTTAAGTTAATTTCAACTATATCTCTTGCTAAAAACATGCATTTTGAGTTAAAATAATTGCACTAGATAAAACCATTTAAATGAATGGATAATTGCGGCACATATATATGGTTTATCCGGCACTAGGCGCGTCGGCAATGCTCACATCAGCACCGTCCACCAACCAAGCACAAAACCCTCTCGTCTTTCTTCCCAGGTACAACTAATTAGTTAACCTGAGTAATGTTGGCCTTTCTGTTGTAGCTATTGTTTCACCATTTTTGGCCCATGCTCTCTCTCTCTCTCTCTCTCTCTCTCTCTCTCTCTCTCTCTCTCTGCTGCACTTGGTGACAGACGAAGGATAAGCCAAGCAGGGGAAGTAATTTGTTAATTTCTTGGTATTATTCATCCTTAGGGAGACAGTTTTATTGGGCACTTCACATTTCCATTAGTTTATTACCCTAACAACTGTACTCTTTCTGGAGCATCATGGCAACTTGTTTTTTTATTATGTCGATATGTCCTAGAAAATATACAAACAATACGCTTGCATAGGACTGTTCGTGGACAAAAATATGGGAGTTTTCAATGGTCACATGAGTTACAACGACATTCCTGTAACAGATAACAAAAAGGACAATGGATTTTCTTTTTAAAAAGAAATATCTGTGCATGTAAGTATAGGTACATGTACTATCCAACCCCTTCAAAGTACTCTGAGATTTGTGAAAGAGCATTACAATGATTAGAAAATAGGTTGGTTGGTTTGCATTTTAAATGTTTGCATCAATCTCGAGTCACATTTGATGGTAGTAATTGTATATGTACCTATATGTATATGTGGGAAAACCCTTCTCAATCTAACTCTAGGAAAAAATATGTAAAAAATAATAATAAAATGATGGTAACAGGAGAATGCTAGCTAACAATAGGAAGTGTGGATATAATAACAATATCAACAAATGAAAACGGAAAATAATGTGGAATCTTAACTCAAAAAGATTTAGCACAAATAATGACTAAAACAATCGGATTCACCTAAGTGCACAAATAAGATAAGGTTATGTCAAGATTTGCAATCTTAGGATGACAAGCAATCAATTTAATTATATAAATGTAAATTGAATACAAGAAAATAAACCACAATCGACACGGTTGTTTTTTTACCGTGGTGTTAGGAGATTTGCTGGTCTCCCCTAGTCCATGTTGAGATTAGCCCAAATGGATTGAACCGGCTCCAAAAATTAAGCCGAAGCACCTCAATCCAGTAGTGGTAGCTCTTTTCCACTCCGGGTAGGTGAGCTCTAACCTTCACAAGTTTGCCGGGTCTTCTCACAACCTTTTTGAGAAGATCACTGTGCACGACGCCTCCAACGCCGTCTAGGAGTCGGCAAATTCCAAGAATAATAAGTCAAGTCTCTCGCTTGACTCTCACCATGCGTAACAAATGCACAAGCTCGAATGGATACACAATCCACCTCTAGATGCAACACATACAATCTAGAGTCTTCCTCCTAGCTCACAAGGTGCAACACATGCACAATTAAGAGGAGGACCTCACACTAGCTCAAAAGAGTGAAATGAAGTGTCAAAAGTCATACTCCAACCAGCCATAAGGGGGTATATATACCCCACACCTCAAAACTAACCATTGGGACAGAAAACAGGATTTTCAGAAATATCACAGGCAAACGATCGGTACTTATGCTCTCCTCAGTAACGGTCAGAAAACTAACCGTTGTAGGCAAATATGGTAGTTCCGTCGTGCAAAGTCCGGTACTACCGATCATCTGAAGTATCGCAGCACTCATGCGGAACTACCGATTTTCTTGGGACGAGAAGACTCCACACAGGTGTCTCTTTGGAAAAAACATACCGCTACACAAGTCGGTCATTCCACAAATTGAAAATACCACTTACATAGAGCCAGTAGTACCGCTTACTGATCATACCGCTCACACAGGCCGATCGGACCGCTCACACAGGGCTGGTCGAAAGTACCGATCGTCGACTACACTGGTTCCTGACCATGTCGGATAGTTTGACTACTCATTTCTTCGACCATATTTCCGGTTCGACCATACAGGTCTCTGACTATGCTGGTCTCTAACCACTTTGATCTTCGATTACGTTGTCCGGATCGACCACACAGGTCTTCAACCACGCTGGTCTCCGATCACATTGGTTTCAACCACTCAGGTCTCGACCACGCTGACCTTGTTGATCTTCGACCATGTTAATATTTGATCATACAGATCTCCAACCACCACGTCGATCTTCGACCATGCTGTATTAATCATGTTAGTTCGACCATGTCGATTTTGACCACACATGTCTCAACTACGTCAGTTTCGGCCATGTCGGTGTGACCACACTGGTTTCAATTACACAGATCTCGACCACATTGATTTTGACCATGCGGGTTTGATCACGCTAGTTTTGACCACGCTGGTTTCAATCACATAGATCTCAACCACGTCGGATCTAACCATCCTGGTTCGACCATGCTGGTCTTCGATCACACAAATCTCGGGCATGTCGGTCTCGACCACCTTGGTTTCGATCACACAGATCTCGACCACGTTGGTTTTGACCACTTCGATCTTCGACCACACAGGTCATCGACCACGTTGGTTCAACTACGTTGGCTCGACCACACTAGTTCCTGATCATATTGATCTTCAATCACACAGGTTTTCGGCCACATTGGTTCGACCATAATGGTTCTCGACCACATAGGTCTTCCGACCACCAACAGACGCGGTAGTTCCGTGATTACAATGCCAGTAGTTCCAACTAGCGGTAGTACTACAGAATACACTACAGTAGTTCTGATTTCCCTGAGAAGTGCATATACTTCAACAGATTTTGCAAAACACATTTGCAAACTACAATATCATGCACACAAGGATTATCCATGATTCCCAACAAGTAGCAAAAAATCATTTGCACACTTTTAGAATCGTGACACAAGGATTATATATATGAGTTTCAACCATTTGCAAATATAAATCTCATACTACAAAGAATGGAAACATAGACTTCAAACACTTGCAAAACACATTTGCAATGTATAGTCCCATGTTACAAGAATTCAACACATGAGCCATAACTATTTGTAAAACACATTTGCATATACAAGTCTTTTACCAAGAAGAGTTAGAGCAGGTGAGGTTGAGCTGTCAATACATGATGAGACCCAAGCTACTAGATATGACCCCTCTTAATATTACGGCAACATATACTAGCAATCCGGTCTTCCAACCAAACATCAAGACTGGTAAAAGACTATGAACACATACTTATCCCCAACTAGCCATACCTTTGCCATAAGTCGTCTTGACATGCATCAACACATGATGTATCCTTCACTTGAACTCCATCAACACATGATGGATCTTTACTTGACTTAATGATCAACACATGATCATCTCCTCTTGGACATACATCAACTCATGATGCATCCAACACTTAACTTGATGATCTTCAACACATGAAGTCATCACAAATCTTCCTTATTTGTGGAACCTAACCTATTCATCCAACTCATAGAAAATGTTAGTCCATAAAACAATTGCTATCAATTACCAAATTTCATCATTAACACATAATGGAGGGACTAGATCCTACAATATTCCCTTTTTGGTAATTCATGGCAATCTCAACAAATAATGAGATAAAAATTGAATTGCGAGTATACAACATGTACACAATACTTGTATACTCTAATGTAAGCTTTTAAATCAAAGTTTACTTATCCGATTGTCATTAATAATCCAACCATTAATACATAATGGAAAAACTGGATGACAACCCGATTATGAGTATATATGAACTACATAAGCTATATATGTTCAAGGATATGTTTCAAAGTAAAGATTCTTAATATGTGCAAATGTAATATAGACCAATACTAATAAAACCACAAAACATAAAGTAAACTCTCCTAAATATGTGCATACAAGAATGTATTGTGAAAGTATATGCACATATTCAAGTTTGACTTATTTGGTGAAATTCATTCTATATTTTGGATCCAAGAAATGCAATAAGATAAGAATGTGATATTGAATGCATATCTCTCATGTTTTTCACCTTTTCATCCAAATAAGACTAAGCAATATCATAATAAATAACATATTAGTCTCATAAATGTATTTATCATTGTCATCAAAACTAACTTAATGAACCTTGAATTTACAATAAAAAAATTGACAAATTTAGTGTTAGGTAGGCCAGACAATAATCCTTATGCCCAAAGGGGGGCATAATTGGCAGCCAGTTTCCCAATATTCTGAGAATTTGATGTTTATTGTAACATAAATGTTTAAAACTATAGTAAATAGTGTTAATCTAGCTCATGATCTTGTAGGACAAAATTAACTATACTAACAGGAATTATCCACTTTTACTACAAAAATCCTACGTTTACTCCAAATAAGATCATATTGCAAATTTTGTCCATATAAATTTGCTACTCCATAATGCTCGAATAGCCAGTAGGCAACATTAGGACACGTCATTATCATTTGATGTGATACTTGCAGAATCTGGGTGACCTCCTGCCTACCTTTTGAGAGGTGTTATAATTTCACTTCACATGCACGCATATATATTATTGGATATGATTTCCATCCCTCCACTCGAGAAGTTCTACCATATAATTTTTAGTTTTGAAATCAGTGAAATGATTTTTTTATAGGATTTAGTTTTTTTCAAAGACTGATTTAGTTTGCTTCATGGTTGTTAACTTGCTATCTGACTTGATTTTCGTCCATTGGTTTGTTGTCACTGTCAGTGTCGTTGGCTCTTATTTTCTTGGGCATAATAACTATTTGCCTGCTCATACAAGTTAAAGAACTCCATCACGTCAAAAAAAATATAGAATATTCCTTATGACAATTTTTGTGAGCCATTAATTTCATTTAATTAAAGATACATATATTAATATATTTATAAGTATATGTACGTATTAGCAGATTCTTTCAATTCTACGGTTGCACTTTCGGTAAAGACTGTTGGCAGGAAATGTCACTACTACAGAAAAGGTCATCACAGACGGTTCAAAAATGTCATCACAGACGGTTTTGTGAACCGTCTGAATTTATGGGTCAGTGCTAATCGAAGGTTATCACAGACGGTTTGAAAAACCGTTTGTGATTATCAGATATCACAGGCGGTTTTTAGGTAAAAACTGTCTGTGATATTCTTTCCTACCCCTAAAACTATTCCTGTTTATTGGCTAGCCTCAGGAAATGCTAGCCATGCCCTCTGAAACAAGCAGATCAAGCGATGATGTTGAAGAATGCGCGGGTGACAAACTTTAGTTGCTAATTCTATGAAGCAAGTGACACACTCTAGCGTATCCGGTTCAATGAACCTTTCTTCATGGAAATTGTAGTAGTGTGTGCCTTTCTTCATGGAAATTGTCTTTTTTTTTGTTACAGATGCAATTCATATTTAGGGTGTAATCGTGCACCCTTTTTTGATTAGGGCATTAAATCAACATGAAAAATTTTGGAAAAAATCTCAGTATATGTATAAAATAATCGTGCCTTCTCAGTATATGTATAATTTCCTCGTTTAATTTTATTCTATCTTAAAGCAAAAAAAGAGAGAACTCTGGCAAATGATGAATCCAAATGAAAAGAAAATACAAAATTGTATTATTCATAACATTTTTTTGCAAGGACAATTCACACAAACTTATCCTTTTTGTTTCTTCTAATAGTTTTTGAGTTTGAAGTTGAAAGTTTAAAAGGTGCTACAACACTCCATATACTACTTCATCGTGAAAGTTTTCATGTTGCTTTGGTGCTCAAAGAGGATTGCACCTAACATATTGTACCTAATTGTTATACAACCTTGGGGATTGTACATTCTCTCTCTTTCTTCTTGTACATAATTAGCTCTCTCTATTATTACTGTTAGGGATCCTTTCCTACTTCTCTCTAAAAAAATCTATATTAACAATATATATTCATCAAAAAATAATATATAAAAAATGTAATAAAGAGTAGTTTCTATACCTTTTTCACTGGCTAGCGCATTATCAATAGCGTAAAAAAGAAGGCTTCTGAAAGGTGACAGTAATATACTCATCAGCGCAAGCATTCAGAAAAGTATCTCTAGGCTGCACCGCAACATTCTCCCGTCTTGCTCGAGTTGGTCTCTTTTTTTAGCTTTTAAAAATCGCTTTTTAGTTTTTTTACAGTATCTAGCTTTTAAATAAAATATTTTTTCAGAATAAGATCTACAAGCTAATTGTAGTACACACTATAACGACTTCATTTATATTGGCTAAAACCGTATGTAAGATTTTATTACTCCGTACTCTCTCGCACGAATCGCTCAAAAGCCATAAACAATAGACATAAGCTGAAGCCAAAAAGAACAGATCCTCAACATCATATTGGATTTTGCTGATGGCTTTTGGTTTTCGTTTATAAATAGTAACAGCTTGTAGAGAAATTTATAGAGAGATAGACATCCGTGTACAATTTTAGTTGATATAAATGGAGTCATTGTAGTGTCTACTACAATCGATTAGTAAATCTCATCTTGAAAAATATTCTGTTTAAAAAATAAATACTATAAAAAATATTTATGGTAGAAAAATGGTCTTTAGAAACCAAAGCGAATTGATCTCTATCTTGAACTAGGCACATGGCTGTACGTGTGTCACGCTCTAGCTGTTTCTTGTTCCTCACTTTTTTTACTCTACCTGAGTGCAGCGTATATTTTCTTAAGATAATCTATTTTATTTTATAGGCTCATAAGATAATTAGCTCATATAATTAAGTTATATTTAAGCAATTAGCATGAAATGCTTGTTCGTTTGATGCTTCTACCAAGCTCGATCCATACAGGGATTTTGCCAAACAGCCCTATTTGTTTATGTTGATTTATGTGTCAAATTCTAAGGATCTTAACGGACTCTGTACTTTGTAGACCCATAAGGTACAAGTTCTGCATGTGCCACCGTAGTACAGAGAAGTTTGACCTTAATGGCAAGAGCAACGAAGGTCTTCTCATGAAGTACATATACTCGTATATTAAGCGCGAGAATTCTTATACTAGGCTCCGTATATTTTAATTTGAGTTTCTAACTTATTTTTACTATTCATAAATTTTATTTTTTTAGATTTTTTGAGCTTTTTTATGATTCTTTTTTTCTCGTATTCGTTTCTATTATCCGTGATGGACTAACCTGTTTTTCTGTTTTTAATTTTTTTTAAATTTAGTAACATCAAATAAGTCACCATTAGCTATAGTGTAATTTCAGTCAGTTACAGTATAATTTTAACCATAATCAGCTTATTTTAGCCCAATCGAGCGACACCTAATTCCAGCGACCCCTAATCCCCTGAGATTCCACCCTAGAGAGCGCAGCCACCACGTAGGCAAATTTGCGAAAAAGCTCTTCGGTTTCCCAAATTTGCACACAGATCCTTAATTTTTACACCACGTCAGCGATTTCACGAGAATATATGCAGTTCCTTTGTCCTAACAGATTTTTGACATAATACTCTCCATTGTTTTTTTTACTTTTCTAAGTTAATTGTTATGACTACTGGGTGCAGAAAAACCTTGTGTGTGTGTATTCTAGCTTATAAGCTATATCCCTTACCCGGTCATCATCTCTCAAATTATTGGCTTCTTTTTGTTTATAGAGATAAATTCAAAGGTTGAGACGTCTAGACCTGATAGTGGACTGATAGATAGCACAAGGCCTCCTAATTCATACAGAAAGTTGATATTATTAATCGGAATTTCGATAATCTTTGCTACCTAGCCGATCTAGGACGCCGCAGTCTCTTTCACTTTTTCTTTTAAAATTGGGGGACAGAAGTAAACAAGATTAAAAGAATTTAGTATTGCATTTTTTCTTCATGCAACCATTGTAGAAAAGTACAAAGGAAATTTAAGTGGATATATATGCTTATTGGATTGACTTGACTTCAGTAATGAGCAGTGACCGTGATACGTGAGACTTCTAAAAATATCTTTGATGATAAATACTGATTCATGTGAGTGAAAACTCCTCGTGTGTGTGTGTAAATTCCGTAAGATACAATGGTGGCCATTTTTTGAAGTAGGAGGTCGTTTGAAAATTACACATTTGCTTCCCCGAAACTTCTAGATTTATGTTTTTTTTTCATTTTTGCTTGCAACTCTAGACTGAATAAGTGGTTGAGAAAGAGACCGAAGGAAACACATGTTATTCCACATCATCCAAATGAAACAGACAGATCAGGGGAACAACGTAATCATAATAATTCCCAAAGTTAATTGGAGCAGTGAAATTGAATACTTGGAAATATGTGTTTTTTTTTCTGAAAATTCCATGAAGTATAATTTCCTAAGAAAAAGTTACTTTGTGCAGGCATTTTACGGTGGCTTTGTAGATATACATTGTGCGTAGTACTTATCTCCATATTGACCCCATTATATTCCTAGACATACAAAGGAAGCATGGTTGAAAAATAATTTGTTCGTTCCTTGGAAAGATGTGGGAACAGATCCTATGGATATATGTCCTAACTCCAGGCCAGAAATGGGTGGGTTTGGCCAGGATCATGCTTCAGTTTATATTTTTAAGGTATTATTTACAAATAGATTGTAGTAGATATTGTACGAGTTCAACTATTTTGGTCAAAATCTCATACGACTATTTCTCTCTACGTGTTGTCTCTCACGAACAACCAAAATTAAAAATCATAAGCCAAAATTATAGCATAAAAAAACCCACCCTATGTTACATATAGGCCTGGACGAAAAACTCGAAGCTCGTTAGCTCGCTCAGCTCGTGGTTGGCTCGGCTCGACTCGGCTCAGCTCGTTAGGATAACGAGCCGAGCCGAGCCAAGATTTTAGCTCGTTAGCTATAACGAGCCAACTCGAGCCAGCTCGCGAGCCGCTCACGAGCCAAACGAGCCATGCTATGTTAACTTATGATGGAACTTGAACAATGTGTCATTATGCTATGTTAACTTATGTAGTTATGTCTATGCAGCCCTTCCTGTCTAGTCAATCTAGCTGATGTCGTACTTTGCAATTTGCATGGATGATAGTTGATGGATGAATATATGATGGAGACATGGACCTAATTTGTACTCTATTGCATGTGTATGCATATGCTGCTTGCTGCTAGCATGTATGATGGATGAATATGTGTTGTATGACTCACTGGAATGTAAGGTAGTCTTCATTTTACATTTTTTGGCTCTGGCTCACGAGCCAAACGAGCTAGCTCGAGTTTGTGGTCGAGCCGAGCCGAGCTAGCTTTTTAACTCGTTAGTTATAACGAGCCAGCTCGTTATCCTACCGAGCCAGACCGAGCCGAGCCGAGCCAGCTCGATATCCAGACCTAGTTACATACTTCTTTGCTATGCAAGCTTTTTTGTTTCTTTATAGGTGAGCTTCCTGGAAGCTACACATACATGTACAAAGATAGTTCGAATTATTCGAAATTCTAAAGGCTGGACGTAATACCTGCCATTGGCATATTGTTTTTGCATTCAGTTCATGGTGCTATGGTTCGAGTGATGTTACATAAACATGTATCTTCCTCGGATACCCGCTCGTGGCATTTTTTTGTACTCATAATATAGGGTTGACACAAAACACAGCTGATCATGCTGCAATGTTCATCCGTTAGTAATACTCAGCAAAAATAGGGGGATCATCCGTAGGTAATGTTCGAATAAGAACTAATGACAATTGAATAAATAATAAATTCACAAACTAATACATAGGAACCAATAACAAGCAATAAATAAATGCAACGGCCTAAAAGGGAAATTGATTATTTGCCTCTGTCAAAGGTGTGCTATTTTAGTATTTGCCACTAACATTTTATTGACATAGGTCTTATGACTCATATATGGTCTTACGAGTTACGATCCACATGTCAAACATGAAATATTTGGATAGAAAACGTAAGTAGATACAGACGAGGAAAGGAAAATAATACAGGGGGAGATACCCTGGAGAGATCTACTGTCTACGTCTGCCAGGGGAAAAAAAACCCAACCTAAAACTCCTCCATGAGAGTGCGGAGGCAGGACAGGTAGCAACAGCACAGCAGATGCGACGCCAACAACCGAACCCAACCCACCCCATCGCACACGGCTCTTTACGACGCATCCCCCGTCTGCTACTCCATTCCATTGACCTCTCGCGGTCTCGCCTCCCCTCTCCCCCACTCTTCTCCTCCTCCTCCTCCTCCCCAAAGCTTCGAATTTTCCCCTTCCCCCCGTGTGCCCGGGTCCCTGATTCGCCGAGGGAAGCCTCGCAAGAAACCGGGTGGGGTCCCGTTCCTTCCTTACTTGCCGCCGGGGCTCCTCGGCGCATTCGCATTGCCACCGCGCGGGATTCCTCTCTCGCGCGCCTGATAACTTGTGGGGGCGGGGCGTTTCTTGGAGGCGCCGGGCGAGGGAGGAGCGCCGCATGGATCGGGGTCTCCGGTGGAGCCGTCACCTCGAGCTGCGATTCCGGGAGGCGGGCGCTCGCCGGGGTTTCGGGCTCAAGGCGCCCTGGCGGGGTGGGATCTTGGAGCTCCCCTCCTGAGCTCTTGTTCTTGAGGTGTTCCTGTGAGGTGATTTGGTTAGGCTCAGTTCAGTCCAGTTCCTTGTGCGGCCGTGTCTCTCCGTGTGTGGTCCGTTTGCTTTTTTAGGTAGGTGAGAGTGGAGTGGAGTTGGGTGGGAGGAGGGTTGGAATTTATTGCAAGGTGTTTTTTTGGAAGAAATCTGAGTTGTTCTTGCTCAGGTGGGAGTCCAGCAGTTGGGACCTGATCTGGCGCTTCTTGGGGGTGAATTGCGGTTTCAGCTCAATAATTTCGGGCCTCCTGTTTCCTCCCACAAGTTCAATAAACTTGGAGCAAATTGAGCGCTCAGCAGAACTAGTCATTCGTCAAGAACCCTGCGCTTGTTGAGCTCCTGGGGGTGGTGAAATTAGCTTGGTGCAGTGATTTGGTTGTGTGCTGGGAAATGGCTGGGGGGAGGAGGAGACCGAAGCTGAAGCCCAGCGCACTTTACACCTGCTCGCTATTCAGCAAGGGCCCTAGCGAGGATCACTCGCGGATTGGAACGACGGGATTCTCCCGGGTCGTTTACGTCAACGAGCCCGACAGGCACGAAGTGGAGGGCTTCAGATATCCGCTTAACGAGGTGTCGACGACGAAGTACACGCTGGTTACCTTCCTGCCCAAGTCCCTCTTTGAGCAGTTCAGGAGGGTGGCCAACTTCTACTTCCTAGTCTCGGGTATCCTCGCGTTGACCCCACTGGCTCCCTACACGGCGGTCAGTGCGCTTGTGCCGTTGTGCATCGTGATTACGGCGACCATGGCGAAGGAAGGGGTTGAGGATTGGAGGAGGAAACAGCAGGTATTGTTCTTGTTACCTTCCGTTCAAATCCTACCATTTGTCAATAATATTCATCGAGTTTTGTTTGATTCATATGAGTGTTTGGTTATACAAGCCACAACCTTCCTTTCTGAACAATGCCCTGAACTACGTTGCAAATTACTTTGGTTTTGAGCATTAAATTTTTAGTTTCAGTATTTTGCATTCTTCAGATGTAGTCATATGAAAAAATGATGTCATTGTGGATTATACTGGATCCAAATTTGTTCATTCTAATAGGCAGCTGGTAAACTGATTCAGCAAGAATATGCAATCTCAATAGTGGCACATGATTTCATTTTACAAGAAACCATCTTGTTTTTGTGTGTGAATATATCAATGTTCAGCTTAGCTGGAAATTTTTGATGCGGTAAACACCTCAGTGGTCTCTTTGCACAAAGATTAGCCTTAAATTTTGCTGCATTATCACTAAGATTTAATTGGTTTTTGTATATTTTATGTACATTTTGAATGCTATTGACATGTTAAGTGGTATATGCAATTCTTCACCCAGGATCATGAGCTCAATAATCGGATAGTAAAAGTGCATAGAGGCAATGGCAAATTTGAAGAGACAAAATGGAAAAATATCAAAGTTGGAGATGTAATAAAGGTGGAGAAGGATAATTTCTTTCCTGCTGATTTGGTTCTGCTTTCATCTAACTATCAGGATGGAATCTGTTATGTAGAGACTATGAACCTTGATGGTGAAACAAATTTGAAAATTAAAAAATCTCTTGAGGTGACATCTGATTTAGAAGAGGATACTAGTTTTGGAAATCTCAAACAAGCGATCAAATCACGAAGACCCAAATGCAAATCTCTACTCTTTTGTTGGTACTATGGAATGGAAAGGCCAGCAGTATCCTTTGTCACCCCAACAACTTCTTCTTCGGGACTCAAAGCTGCGGAACACTGACTACATATATGGGACAGTCATCTTCGCAGGTCACGATACAAAAGTGATGCAAAATGCAACTGATCCACCATCTAAAAGAAGCAAGATTGAGAAAAAAATGGATAAAATCATTTACCTGCTGATGTCTTCGCTACTCATAATTGCATTACTTGGTTCAGTCTTGTTTGGTATATGGACCAAAGATGATTTAAGGAATGGCAAGCCGAAACGGTGGTATCTTCGCCCAGATGATTCAACTGTCTTTTATGATCCAAAACGAGCAGCTCTGGCATCTTTCTTTCATTTGTTGACAGCCTTGATGTTGTACAGCTACTTCATCCCAATTTCTTTGTATGTATCTATTGAGATCGTCAAGATCTTGCAGGCTCTGTTCATCAACCAGGACATTGAAATGTATCATGAAGAATCAGATAAGCCAACTCATGCTCGTACTTCGAATCTAAATGAGGAACTAGGTCAAGTTGATACAATTCTCTCTGATAAGACTGGCACGTTGACCTGTAACATGATGGAGTTTATTAAGTGTTCGATTGCTGGCACTGCCTATGGTCAGGGTATCACAGAAGTTGAGAAAGCCATGGCTCTGAGGAAAGGAGCCCCATTAGATGATGACATAGAAAGTG